>CM076578.1:1784957223-1785512183 GCA_034641835.2 Pinus albicaulis
TTAGACTCCATCTTGTCAGTCCGCTGCAGTCAAATTCACCAAGGTTCATTTCTCATCATTTTCAGTCATTAAAGAGTCATTTTAATTCTTGACTCCAGGGTGTTTTTTTCAGAAGTGCTTCAATAACATGTGCAGGCTAGAGGAAGGTTCAGTGAGTTTCTATTTCAAGATGGTTATCGCCAATAATGCGAGATTGATTCTTCTTCAAAACCCTGTTTTGAAGAAGAAATCATCAAATGTGTTTTTGTAATAAATATGTAACATGTCGAAATGTTTTAAATTCTACAATGGCAGCCCTATTTTGTTTTTAGCAGTGCCACCATCCCTGCAAGCAGACAAAGAAATCAGGAGTTATTTTATCTCAATGTTTGAGATATATTCAGAACGAGGAAGAGGAGGAAAAATCATTAATCTATTTCAAGATGGCGTAGAATTGAGCTTACAACAGTGCAACATTAAGGTGCTACAAGAGGTTTCAATTGCAAGCATGGAAGGGGCTGAATCCTTTCTTTCTCAAGGTATGCAGAAGCACACTACATCAGCTACTAATGCTAATAGTCAGTCCAGTCGATCAGAGTGCATCACCAATGTGGAAAGAAGTTGAGCAGGATGTGGTTGGAGATTTGTGATTAACCACCCTGGGAGCTCAGAGGTTGAACATATCACATATTTATTGTTGGGTTGTTTTTATCAGATCAGATTATATAATAAGGATAAGTTGCAATGATTGTCGAGTGCTTCGAAAGTTGCAGAGGTTCTCGGATTCAAGCGCCTCTCGGATTCTCGTCAAAGAATATATGGTTCTCGGTGACAACCAATATATTCGTCGACTTCTCTATAAAGCTTGGATACCAACGATTCAATTTGGCTTTCAAACTCTATATGCTTTTCTTTGTATAAACTTCCTTGTCAAAATAAGTGATAAAAAAACGGATATGTTCTGAGTTAATTGCGACAATAATATTCCACCATTTACATTCAATCAGGCTGGTCTGCTTATTGATGCATGGGTTAGAAGGGATCTTTTACCATATGTTGGCGATGTTAATGTTGGTGTTGTTGCTTGTGGTTTTGGGCGTGCACTTGGAAATAAGGGAGCTGTAGCAGTAAGGATGAGAGTCTTCTGCAAGACATTGTGTGTTATAAACTGTCACTTTTCTGCTCACACAGAATCTGTGGCTAGACGCAATGCTGATTTTGAGCATGTCTATCAAAGCATGGTATTTAGCCTCTTGCCAAGTGGAGTTAGCATTGCAACCAATGCCGTTTTTGCAGGAGTTTCATCTACAGTTCAAATGTTCCTAGGTGGAAATGTGCATCGACCTCCGCAAAATTTAGACATGGAAGGACGAGAGTATGAGAGAGATTCATTGTCTTTATCACTCACAGGAATGGTACCCCAAGTCTTTCCAGAGTTGTCTGAATCAGATATGATTATTTGGTTGGGGGATTTCAACTACTGTCTTGATAATATCTCTTATGAGGATGCCATTAATTGCATTAAACAAGAGGATTTCCAAACGCTTCTTAGGTATCACCAACTAAGAAAGGAGATGAAATCTGGACGAGTCTTTCAAGGTATGCGTGAAGGACATTTGAATTTTCCTCCAACCTATAAATTTGACCGGGGAGAGGAAAGGTTACATGGATATGACTCCAGTGAGAAGAGAAGAGTTCCTGCTTGGTGCGATAGGATTTTGTTTCGTGATAGTCGAAGTCGAAAATCAACTAAATGTGACCTATCATGTCTTGATGTTTCTTCTATTGAAAGGTACAATGCATGCATGGCCGTTACAGAAAGTGACCACAAGCCTGTTATGTGCATGTTCAATCTAGATATCTCATTTATAGATGAAGCAGCTCGTAGAAGAAAATATGGGGATTTGGTATACAAAGACACAAGTTAAAACAATTCTATGACATTCTGATATCATCCCAGATATTGTTACTATTACCGGCAATACAGCATGACATGATCATGAGTGTTTCTTCTATGACTAACTAAAAATGCACGCAGAATTTGGGCAGTTATCAAATGCTGGAGGCGGTGATGGAGTAACTATAGCTGGCTCACTATATGGTGACAGTCAAACTCATAATTAAACAAAGAACAACTACCATAGTTGGGAAATATGCCTGTAAAATTAGACATCTGGATGCCGATTATTAAAAATTGGTTTTAATTCAAACGGCAAAATGTAAAGTGGAAAGTCAAAGTATGCCTAAATTAAACGGAGAATATCCACAACAGCAGGGCGATAAGATTGAAGGCCTATTTTTGTTTGCAGTTACGATTATATGGATTTACACCTACAGATGCCACCTCTTCATCGGTCATCCACAGATTTCATGTTGAACGCTGCTCCCTTCAGAATCGATGATTGGTTCTTTGTTTTTGTTTGTTAATAATGATTAAACAGTGCCCTTGTTTTGGGTTGATCTATTTTCTCTTGGTCCTATTTATTGTATTGTAAAAACATTTGTAGAGGTTGGAGAGAGTTCTGGAAAAGCTGTGGGAGGAAATAACCCAGCACTATCATTGTACAGTTTGACAGAGGAGTAATTAAGTGGTGCAGCCCTGTTTGATCAGATTCTTGTGGCGTAAAGTTTAGGATATGTTTCTTCTACTGTTTCATATGTAATCTCCTAATGCTTTTAAATTTCATTCATAATCAATTTACTAGATGCTTTTGCAGTAAGATAGGTAGAATCCAATTTATTTGCTCCGCCTTGAAGGAGCGTCAGTATTTGTGTAATTTTCTTATGTTGGAAAGGACTCATTGTTTAATGCCCTTTTCAGCTTTCTTAAACAGTATTTACATTCCATTTAATATCAATTTAATTGTTAAAATTCACTCCTACCTCGCCTTATGGAATAATCTGTGCCTTTGATTAAATCTTTTCTCTTGCTGTCTTTACCCCACATAGCCCAGAAAACCAAATCATTTATTAAAAACCTCATTTCATATCTATTTACTAGCCTAAAATCAGTTCCCATTTTAAGTCATCTCGCACCCTATTGCTCATTTTATCGAGATCGACTGGAGAGAGCCCTCTCCTGTCCTCGTAGGGCTAGCTACGATGCTGAGCTTGGTTTGATGTTGCCTTGAGTTTTGCCTTCCTCGGCCTGAGGCAGATTCGAGAAACAAGATGATGGCTTGAAATTCTAAGTGGCTGAATGATGTTGCAATCTATTGGAAGTCTGATCCTCTTTTCTGGTGCAACCACTTCCACAAAAAGTGAAAACATCAGTTGAACTTGACATGTGGTTGTTTCCCTCAAAAAGTTCAAAATAGAATTTTGAAATTTATAAGGAAGCTTGAATAGTGACACCAGATAGAAGCTAATTTCATGGATGATGCGTGAATGTAAATACTCCTTAGTAGCACCCCTCTGGACTTTAAACAAAAACTGCCACCACTCCCTTTATCCAAAAAACCCAGGAAATAATAGCTTCCTTATTCAAAATTAAGTAGCTATAACCGAGAATTCTGCAAATAGATGAGTTTTTAAATTAGGCGAAAAATGTATGAGCTTCTCCTTAAAGGGCTAGATGAAATAAAGTATTGAAGAAAATATCTTGAGAGACTCTACCTTAGTGAGCCTTCTAGCTCTTTTTCGTATATGTTTTTTTTCTTAGCTCTAGACTTCTTGGTTTTCTTATCTAGGCTTTCATCAATATTGATGACTTCATCTCTCAGTCTTTGGTTAGAAATCAATTTTATATTATGTCTAAGTTTTTTTTTCTGGATGAGTGTGAGGCCCTCTTAAGATATGTATTTGGAATATAAGAAACCCTCTTTCTCTTCTACACCATACCACTGGACTGACCTTCTTCATATTCAGTCTCTGAAAAGTCTTTATCAGTGTTATCTTCTTCAAAGGATGAATAAGAGTGAATGAAATTATTATCCTTTCTCCTTATAGGTGTCTTGGGTGTCTTGAAGGAAGAAAAAAACTGAGCTAGTGTTGTTTCCCTGACCTCTTCTTGCTCTTCTAGAACTGCTGGGAAGGAGTGTTGAACTGGAATAGAAACTTGAACCGACGCTTGAACTGGTATTTCAACTAGCACTGGGACTGGCACTTCAGGACTAGTTTTTTTATGACATTTTCTCTCCTCGGATCAACCTTCTTATGCCTCTCTATCTTGAGGAAGAAGATCTGTTCTCCTCATATGTAAAACTCATAGTTTTCCCTTGATTGAATTTCATAGAATGCTCTCTAATGAATGCTACTAAAGTCTGAGCTCCCTTTGGAGATTTCCTCTCATAAACTTTCTCTACAGGCTGCACCATGGGTATAGGAGAGACAATTTCAGTTCTAGCCTTCATAGTTGAACTTCTAGTTTTCCTATTGGTTCATGGGGTAGATCAAGCTTGCTGTGACTTTTTTGGCATAGGTGTTGCACTAATTTTTCATGAGCATTTTGCTTCTTGGGCCTCCCTACCTTCCTCCTAGATTTGATACTACTAAACCCCTCCTTTGACAGGAACTTATCCCAGGTAGTCCTTTTATTTTTAAGGTGGTAGAAAATCAACATTTTAACTAAACCCCTATGATATAAGTTGTTTAGGGGATAGTTACGGATTTTCTGCAACTTTAAGGACATATTGAGCAAGGATTTGTATAGGAAGTAGGGAAAATTCTTAGGTTTATCACACAAAATATGAGCCAAAAACCTCATTTGGTAACGGTGGACATAAGAGAACCTACCCTCACATGTAATGTAGCATTGCATATTGGTAATCACATGTTTCCATTTAGCCCTAAAATAGGAAATACGTAGAGTTGGATTCCATTTGACATTTACATGTTCATTTTTGAGGTAGAGACTTACTTCTGTGGGTAACGTTTTATTCTTGAATCAACGTTCTCTAGTGGCAAGGTTTTGGTAGCTTGGGCTATGATGACTTCAGAGATCTTGAAAGTATTTCTCCCAAGCTTTACCTTCTCCCCATCAAAACTCTCAGAAAAGGCCTATGATAAAGCCACATTTTCTCTAGAAAAATTCTGCAAAAAATTATGCGAGCCTGCTAACTTAAATTGAGATTTTTCCCTAGCATCAAAAAACACCAACCTGGTGTTTTTTGGATCAAACCTATTGACATTCCCACCTTTTCCCATAATTCTCAATATCTAGGCTCCTTCTAAACACACAATTTTTCAATCCTAGAGGAAAAAGCCTACACTGAGCCTTGTTTTCCTACCTTGGAATTATAAACTATTTACGGGAGAATGTGACTCCTGTTTGTTGTAACTTCCATAGAGAACCTGTGACTTGAGAATGTTGAACTTAACCCTCTAAAACTACGTGATAGAAATAGGGGTGCAAGTGATAAGGAGAGCTATTCGCTCTTCTTTGTCTCAATATTTTCTTTCACCAAGGGAGTCGCCTGAACTTCTCTTTCTCCTATTTCATTAATCAAATTTGTGGAATTTGATAAATGAAATAAATGGTAACTTTCAAATTCCTTTAGATAGTATCCCCTCCTTTGATAATGAACCAAACTCAAATTCGTTTGGAAGTATAATAATTTGGTTTATGAATAGAAGTTAAGCTTTCTGTCATAGTATAAGTACTTATGAATAAATTGCTTGACCCGTTTAAAACAAACACCAAACCTCGAGTTTATAACATTAACCTCATTTAACTCTAAGAACTAGAGCTTGTTCTACATTAAGTTCTTATTCAAGTTATACACAGAGTTCTCAAATCGAAGGAATGAGTCATTCGGGGAAATTTCTAATAACACACATAGATAACCAATGAACCTAAAATTTATTCAATAGATAGAAATGCTTCTCGATTAAATCCTTCACTACCAAATCCCCCCTTTACTCTGTATCAAGGTTTTCTATTTATAGATTATTACATCACTGTTTGGATGCTTCTTGAGGACCATTTTATTCTTAACATAAAAATCCTAATTACATGATAATACTGTAATTCTATCAACATAGACGACATAGCCTGACACGAATCAACTAATCAACTTCTTCACTTATTATACTAATCCTATCTACCCTACATGTAACTAACAACTAAGGTATTGACACCTTTTCTGGTACATTTCCTTGAACAATTTCAAACTCTTCTAGCCTCAACATCTGGACAATTCTCTCACATTGCTAGCTAGTATCCAATACCCCTACATCAGACTCCTGAGGGAAATTTTCTTCATGGACTCCTATCCATGAGCTCTTTCATAGAACTGCCTAGCTTTTGCAACATAACTTCTGTCATCCAAGTAGCATCTTCATCTGGCTGTTCCTTCCACTTGATCAAATACTGGAAATATTCTTGTCCTCTATTCCTTTTAAACACCTTCTTATCCAAGATATTCTCTGGTTGTAGTGGATTCGCTGTAGGTAACTGTTTTACCCACTCAATCTGCTCTCTATCTGCTAGTCCTTCACCTGTGCCATCATCTTCATACTTGTATAAATCTGCAACATTAAATATTGGGGATATCCCAACATCAAGAGGTAATTCAATTTCATATGCATTGGTAGAAAATTTCCTCAATATCTTGCATGGTCCTATCTTCTTGAACTTTAGTTTGTTATACTGCTTCTTTGGGAATCTTTCCTTCCTCAAGTGTGCCAAAACCAAATGACCAACTTCAAAACTAACTCCCCTTTTGCTCAAATCTTCTTTTCCTTTTGTACTTGACGCTAATGCCCTGTAGCTGTTGTTTTACCTGCTCATGTATTGCTTGTATCTCTGAATCAAATTCTTCTTCATCAACACTTCTCATTTCTGCTTTTCCCAAGTTTCTCAATTCAGATATTCCTCTGGGGTGCATTCCATAAACAATATGGAATGGACTCTATCATGTACTTATGTTAGGTGAATCATTGTATGCATACTCTGCCTGTGGAAAAATATGGTCCCACTGCTTAGGATGCTCTCCTGTAAGACTTCTCAAAAGATTACCCAGGCTTCTATTTACTACCTCAGTTTTCCCATCAGTCTGAGGATGATAAGCTGAGCTAAAACTCAATTTAGTACCAAGCTTATTCCATAATTCCTTCCAAAAATGACACACAAATCTAGTATCTCTATCAGAAAAAATACTTTTAGGCAACCCATGCAATATAAAAACTTATTTGAAAAACAAGTTGGCAACATGAGTAGCATCACTAGTTTTATAACATGGAATAAAATGTGCCATCTTGGAAAATCTGTAATCTACAACAAAAATTTCATCATTCCCTCTTTGTGTCTTGGGAAATCCTAAAACAAAATCCATACTCACCATATCCCAAGGCTTGTCTAGAATAGGCAATGGAATGTACAAGCTTGCATTCTGGCTTCTCCCCTTTGCATATTGACAAATTTTACAATTCTTCCCAAATTTCTCCACCTCATACGTCATCCTTGGCCAATAATAAAAATGACTGTGCTACTCATAAGTTTTATCAACACCAACATTTCCAGCAATTCCACCACTATGATTTTCTTTGATTAAATTATCCCTCATGGAACAATTTGGTACACACAATTGATTTCTTTTGAACAATAAGCCTTCTTGCAAGAATTAATCCAACCACTGGCTTCTATTTATCAAAACAGGGTTACATCATGCTTCAAATGCTTCCTTGAAATCTGAATCTATCTTTTAAATTTCCTTAAGAAAATCAAATCCTACCACTTCAAATTGGTTTTCTTGAACAAGCATGTTTCTGCTACTCAAGGCATCAGCTACCTTTTTTTCTTGGCCAGTTATATGCTTCAAAACAAAATTAAAACTCTGGAGATATTCAATCCATTTGGCATTTTTGTGATTCAATTTGGGTTGCTGTATAATATACTGTAAAGCATGGTTATCTGAGTATATGACAAATTCTTTTGACATTAAGTAATGCCTCCACTTCTTCAATGCCTGCACAATTGCATAAAGTTATTTTTCATAAGAAGAGTACTTTCTTCTTGTCTCATTCACCTTCTCACTGAAATATGCTACAGGCCTATCATCTTGACTCAACACAGCTCCAATAGCTTCTCCACTGGAATCACTCTTCACTTGAAATGACTTATTAAAATCCGGAAAAACTAGAACATGCTTCTCAGTTATCTTCTCTTTCAAAAGATGAAAATTCCTTTCAGCTTTAGCAGTCCATTTGAATGGTTGTTTGTCGTTATTTATGGTTTCAATGATGGGTGCATTAATCTTGCTAAAATTTCTTATGAATTTTATCTAAAAACTGGCAAGTCCATGGAAACTTCTTACCTAAAAAATACTTTTTGGTGAAGGCCACTCCAAAATTTCCTTGACCTTTTCTGGATCCATCTTCAGTCCTTCAGCAGAAACAACAAAACCCATGTATACCAATTCTTATTTCATGAATGAACATTTCTTTAAATTTATCAACAAATTCTCTTGATGTAACTTCTTCAAGACATAATTAAGCTGCCTTAAATGTTCTTCCTTTGTTTTGCTAAAAACTAATATGTCATCTAGATATACTATTACAAATTTACCAATAAATTCTTTTAACAATTCATTCATGAGCCTCATAAAAGTACTAGGTGCATTTTATAAACAAAAATGCATTACCAACCACTCATACAACCCTTCATTTTTTTTAAAGGTTGTTTTCCATTCATCGCCCTCCTTTATCCTAATCTGATGGTATCCACTTTTCAAGTCTAATTTTGGAAAATATTTTGCTCTACTCAAACAGTCCATTAAATCTTCAGTTATAGGTAAAGGAAATATATACATGATTTTTATCTTGTTGATTGCTCTTGAATCAGTGCACATTATCCAACCTCCATCTTTCTTTGGGCTCAACACTGTAGGTACTGCACATGGACTCAAGATTTCTCTGATTACAACTTTGTCAACCAATTCCTGCACTTTCTTTCTGTTTTCTTCATTATCTATTAGATTCATTCTATAGGCTTCTTTGTTTGGAAGATTTGATCCTGGAATAAAATCTATTTGATGGCTGATTTTTCTTACAAGTGGTAATTCATCAGGAAAATCATCCACAACAATATCACAATAATTTTCCAGCATTTCTTGAATCTCAATTGGAAAATCAGAAATATTTGTGGAAGTAAGCACTACTTTAGGTTTTCAAACTAAAGAAAAATTTATCTCTTCCTCTTTAATCTACTGTAAGTACTCCTTCCCACTCAGAAATAAAGTCTTTGGATCAGACTTTCTGCTCGATGGTTCTGCTTCCTCCATAGGTATCCATGTTTGATGTATTCCATCCTTGAAAAACTTATAAGTGTTCTTCTTACCATCATGTACTTCTGCTCTGTCATACTACCAAGGTCTACCCAGCAGTATGTGACACACATCCATATGCATCACATCACACATGATCTTGTCCTTGTAGCTACCCATCTGCAATTCTATCTCACATTGCTCCTTCACAATCAGTTGGTGTCCTTTATGGAGCCATGAAACCTTGTAGGGTGTTGGATGTTCCCTTGTCTTCAATTTTAGTTTCTTTGTCACCTCTGTAGAGACCAAATTGTCTGTGCTGCCACTATCAATGACCAACTAACAACATTTCCCTTGGACTTAGCACACACTTCTGAACAACATCTTCCTCTGTGCTAGTTCAGCAACTTCTTTTGTTTGCTTCAACAAAACCTTATTGACCACCAAATATTCTCCCTTCTCTGGAAGAATTGCCTCTTCTGTTTCAGACATCCTTGCTGCCTCTTCTCCAATCTGAGCAAAAATTGCATTTCTCTGACCGATACCCATATTCTCTGGGCATTCATAGTGTTTATGCCCAAATTGGTGACATCTGTAACACCTCACTTCTCTTCCTCTGTTTCTGCCTCCTCTTCCTCTATAGGAACCCCTTTTGCCCTTGCATCACCTTCTGTGGATGCATTCTGAGGTGAGCTACTGCTAGCTCCATCCCTTGGTGCTGTAGACCTTCCTCTACCACCTTGACTTCCCTTTCCTCGGAAAGTACCTCTTCCTTTGGCAGACTTCTTTCTCAAAAGTTTCTCTTCAGCTTTCAAGGCCATTTGATAAGCCTCTTCTACTATCTTAGGAGACAAAATACCTATCTCATCCTAGATCTCTAACTTGAGACCATTTACATACCTAGAAACCTTCTCTGCTCTGTCCTAGATTTGTCCAGATATTATAATTAATTTATAAAACTCTTTTGTGTATTTTTTCACTGTCATCAATCTCTGTCTAAGGTTCTGCATTTGTCTAAATAATGTAAGTTGATAATCACTAGGCAAAAAATTACCTCTCAGCTTTGCCACCATTCTGGTCCAACTCTTGATTTGTTGTTTACCAGCTCTCCTTCTCTCTGCTTGCACTCCATTCCACTAAAGTGCTGCATGTCCCTTCAACTTTGCCACTGCAAATTTGACTCTTTTGTCTTCACCCATCTCTTCATATTCAAAACATGTGTTCATCTCATTGATCCAGTCTATCAATTGTTCTGGATTCAATCCTCCTGGAAAGCTTGACACTTCAAGTCTAGGCTTGGATGTAGACCCTAGAATAGATTTAAGGAGTCTCATCTCAGGAGGAATATCAACATTATCTCCTTCATCCTCTTCAGTTTCAAGTTCACTGACATCCCTATGATCTCTTGGGTGTCCCAATTCCATTGCTTCCAATCTAGCTCGGAACTGCTACAAGGTCTCCAATATTTCTGCATTGGCAACTGGCCTGCCTCTTCTCCTACAAGCAGCACCTCTGGAAAATATGACAACCATGCTGGAATTCTTCTTCTGGCTTTTGGAAGTCGGTTGAGTTTCTACAAAATGTCTTGAAATCTCCTCTAATACCACAATCATAGCAATAGGGTTGCAAGTGCTAAGGAGAGTTGTTCGATCTTCTCTGTCTCAATATTTTCTTTCACCAAGGGAGTCGCTTCAACTTCTCTTTCTCCTATTTCATTAATCAAATTCGTGGAATTTTATAAATGAAATAAATGGTAACTTTCAAATTCCTTTAGACAGTATCTTCTCCTTTGATAATGAACCAAACTCAAATTCGTTTGGAAGTATAATAATTTGTTTTATGAATAGAAGTTAATATTTCCATCATAATATAAGTACTTATGAATAAATTGCTCAACCCCTTTAAAAAAAATGCTAAACCTCGAGTTTATAACATTAACCTCATTTAACTCTAATAATTAGAGCTTTTTCTACATTGAGTTCCTATTCAAGTTATACATAGAGTTCTCAAATCGAAGGAATGAGTCCTTCGGGAAAAATTCGAATAACACACACAGATAGCCAATGAGCCTAAAATTTAGTCAACAAAGAGAAATGCTTCTTGATTCAATATTTCACTACCAAATCCCCTGTTTACTCTGTATCAGGGTTTTAATATTATTACATGATTGTTCGGCTCCTTCTTGAGGACCAGTTTATTCTTAACATAAAAATCTTAATTACATGATAATACTGTAATTCTATCAACAGAAACCAAATAGCCTAACACGAATCAACTATTCAACTTCTTCACTTATTAGACTAATCCTATCTACCCTACATGTAACTGACAGCTAAGGTATTGACACCTTTGCTGGTACATTTCCTTGAACAATTTCAAACTCTTCTAGCCACAACATGTGGACAATTCTCTCACATCGTTGGCTAGTATCCAATGCCCCTCCATCACTATGCCTTTAGCTATGGGATGGTTTAATGGAATGATTTGAAATAATTCAAATATGGGCGCCAAGTCAACCCATAACTCATAACACTCAACTGCATCATTTAATAATTGATACCTCTTGTGCCATGATCTCCACTTCAACTTAGTAGGGTAGCTATAGGTTAGCTGCATTAATAATATAGCCATGCACCTATAATAATTCCTAAGAGAAAAGTAATTTATCTTGTCAAAAAGAAATAGTTTCCTTCATCTATGTATTGTAATATAACAAAACCACGGCAAAATAGATGCTCTTTTAGCTATGTTAGTAATGCGACCTTCAATTTGGAGAAATAGTTTCCCTTCATTATATCACTGTGTTACCAATGAAACTTAAACAGAGGTAGCTATTATCTCAAAAAGACCAACTATAATTTTATTACAAAAATTACCAATAGATTTTGACACTAACCTAAGTTAAAACAATGGTTTTAACTTCTTTTATGAATATGAGAGACAATACCACCTATAAACTTAAAAAATATTTTGGTTTTGAGACAAATTTCTGTTTTTTGTTGAAAATGACTAGAACTTTGACATAGGCTAGTAAATAATAAAAATTTGAAAACAATGATATAATGGTGGTCAGAATATTAAAATTTACAGTGCTAATAGTGGCTCCTATTGGGGATGAAGTCCTCCCTGTGTGGCTTCAAGGACTATAGATTCAGTGCCTTAAAAACTTTCAAAATTCAGAATACTTCTGGAAATTATGACTAGGACTAACCTTTGACTAACGGGACTCAAGACTGATCATATTTAAAGACACAAGTACCATTGGGCATGGAGTTTTATTAACACATCACACCAGATATTTACAATGAAATGACTATCACATTTATCAAACAAGGAATTTTGTAATAAAATTACCATTAACTGGACCTCCAGTTAGCTAATCATCTTCTAGATGCTTGAACAGAAAGACATTGTTTTCCAAAAGTTGAGAAATTCTAAATCGTCCAAACCAGAAATTGTCAAACTTACCATTTTTTCCATGGTTTCCCCTCCTTGCATCCTAGCGCAACACCAAATCATTCTCTTGAAATAATTACCGATTTTCTCTTTTCTCAAAAACATATTTGAATTTAGTCTAATATTTATGTACTTTTTCCATCAATGATTCTCTGATTTAATGTGCTTCTATCAACTGCAACATTCTCCTTTTGAATTGGATTTTCATCATCAACTTCATCTTGCAAAAACTTAATAACAGGAAGAGCTAATTTCAATGGAATTACAACATCAGTACCATATACAATCTGAAAGGGAAACATTCCAATTGATATTTTTCCACTTACTTTGTATTCCCAAAGAGCATGCACTAGCTGAGTGTTCCAATTTCTCTTATTTTCAGGAAACATATTTTTAATGATCCTCACCAAGATTTTATTGGATGACTCAGCTAACACATTACCTTGATGGTAATAAGGTGTGGAATGACTCAATTCAATACCATATTTCTGACAGAAGCTATTCATATTAGTATCCTTAGAAGCCATTTCATTATCAGTCACAAATTTTCGTGGACAACCAAATCTAGACATAATGTTTTCCAATAGAAATTTGATTATTACCATATCAGTTGCAATCCCGGTTAGAACAACTTCAATACACTTACTGAAATAGTATGTAGTTGTAGGAATCCATCTATGTTATCCTAATGAAGGTGGATGAATTTCACCGATGAAGTCTAACCCTACTCCTGGAAAGGAAGATATGCTGAAATAGGAATAAGAGGTAATTGAAGTAGCTTTTGCTTACCAACAAGCTTCTTACATTCAATACAAGTCATGTCTTTGGAAAAAAATCAGAGAAAAGAGTTGGCCAGTAATAGCCAGCTCTTAAGATTTTGTTTGTAGTGGCTTTCCAATACAAGTGTCCTACACACACCCCTGCATGTATCTCTGACATAATCTCCTATTACTCAGCTTTCTTTACACATGTTAATAAGACTCCCACAGGGTCTTTCTAGTAAATATGGTCTTCCAAAATGCAATACTTAACAACCTTCAATTTAAAATCTCTCCTTTTTTACTTCTCCATTTTAGGGGGATAGTTTAAATTGAACAAAAAGTATACTATGTCCTTATACCTATTTGAATGAAATATTTCAGGATCATCAGGTATACCTTCTCCATATTTTTCCTTGGCTACCTCGATATTCATATTTAGAGCCTTGCAGTTAGATTCATCCATCAAGAGAGCCAAGCCTTGTCCTTTTATCAATTTAGTATAGGTCCGATCTCAATATAAAATTCAAGAATTTTTGTCAACCATATTCCCCTCTAGCCATCTATATATGACTACAACAATATATCTTTGACAGTGATATTTGGTACAAAAGCAACAATTTTTTAATGTAACACATAAACTTGAAAATAGTTTAAAGCCTTCACTAGAACATATGATTTTGTTTCAGTCAAGTTGTACTTTAATTCAAGATATCCTAAAGCACGACTAAAAAATGAAATAGTCTGTTCTAAACCTTCTTTTTTCTTTTCTAACAAGAAAATAACATTTGTTTCTTCTGAAGCATATGAAAAAATAAGATTGTTTTTTTCAAAATCAGGACTAATCAAAACTGGAGCTTCATTCAAGGAAAAATTGATTGCTGAAAATGAATTTTTTACTTCATCTCACCACTTGAATTCTACATCTTTATTCAGAAATAAATTTATGTGTTTGATCATCTCTGCAAAATTTAAGACAAACCGCCTTAGAAAAAATAATTTTCCCGAAAAATGACTGCAATTATTTTTTATTCTTTCGCAAACCAATCTTTTGAATAGCTTCAACTCTCTCTGGATCAATACAGATACCACTTTCTATCACAATATGTCCCAATAATTTTCCTTCTTGAACAAAAAAGGATGACTTATTTGGGTTCAAGGACAAACCAAATTTTATGCATTTGTCAAAAACTTGTTTCAAATTTTTCAAATGATATTCATCAAATATTGTAATGTCATCCAAGAAAATGAGTACAAATCTGTTTGTTTTCTCCCGCAAAGGCAATATCCATTGCCCGCTGAAATGTTGTGCTTGCATTCATTAGACCAAGTGCATTTTTTTTGTACATGATTGTCCCCGAGGGTGTAGTAAATGTTGTCTTTTATCTGTCTTGTTTGTCAACTGAAATATGATTATAACCTGAAAATCCATATATCATTGACAATATTTTGGAGCCTACAATTTTCTGCAAAATATAATTCATCTTGGGTAATTGATAATTATCCTTCAATGAACACTGGTTCGGATTGCGAAAATTGACACACATTCTTATTTCACCATTCTTGTTCCGAAAAAAGACTATATTAGCTACCCAATTAGAAAATATTAAAGGAATAATTAATTTTTCTTCCCATAATTTTCTGATTTCTTTTTAATGATAGGGAGAAGCATGGGATTGATATGCCTTATTTTTTGTGCTATGGGCTTCTCATCTGCTTCCATATGAATTTTGTGTTCCATTAGACCTCTATAATAGGTCTTCAACTCACTATAGGACCATGCAAAAATATCTGCATATTTTTTCAACAGCTTGATATATTTTTTTATAGTTTCTAGAGAGATAAATTTAGAAACTTTTACTAATTTAGGATGATCTTATCTTCCAATATTGCAGTTAATTGTATTCTCTCCATCATTTTTATTTTAAAGCTTTAATAAGACATCATTATTGTCAAATAATTCCTCTAAAGGAACTAGCCCTTTAGGAATATAATTATTTTTCAGATCAATAATATCTTTCCCAACCATGGTTTTCTTGAAAGACTTACTATTTTTTTTTTCAACAATGTCCTACTCATCATCAATTTGAATGTATGCAAACTCTTTGACACAATAATTTTTTTTTGAATTTCATTGTCATCCTCAAATAATTGCCAGTATTTGACATTATCAGGAATATAAGGTCTGTTTTTATTTTAACATCATATGTTTCCTTTACATCAAGAGGAATTTTGGAATTACTAACAGCAATAGCTAGTGAATCAGCCATTTGATTTTCCTCTCTAGTGAAAAAAAATATATTAAATGTTGAAAAATAATGCTCAGTCAAGTCCCACACCTCATTCTTATAATTCTTCAATTTGTAATTTTTAACATGATAGTTTTTTGTCACCTGATTTATCACCAATTTTGAATCACCAAATGCAACAAGTTGTTCAACTCCCAAGTCTTTCACTACCTTCATACCCTAAACAAGCACCTCATATTCAACAGTGTTATTAGTGGTAGAAAATTGCAGTTTATATTATATAGTTACCCTTTTTTGAGTGGTAGAAATGAGTACTACACTAGCTCTCGATCCTTCTCTTGATGAGGCTCCATCAAAGTACAATTTCCAGATTTGTCCCCCCTCTAAAAGTTGCTCATCTATACCTTGGAAATGTTGTTTTCACTAATTTTAGGTTCGAAATTGTTATCATTAGCAACAAGGTGTAATAAGGATGACCTCAATTCCTTCTCTTCAACATTTATAGGATTATTTGATGGATTATGCTGATCATTGATGATATAGGCCATTTTGGTTTCTCTATATAACCTCCTGAATTCTCCTCCACACATCAAGATTGTGGCATATGACATATCCATCTGAAGGAAGCCTCCCAATTTTTTAGACCAAGATCTAGAAAGCAGCATCCCAAATCTAGAAGGTATGTCTATAACTACTATATCCATCACTAAGATTTTCATAGGAAGCTGGGTAAGAGAAGCAACCAAGTATTTAATCACTCCTAAGCACCTGATTTTTTTGGAATCAAAGGTGTATAGGTCATGGCTTTTCTTGGTGATTCTAATCCTAATTCATCCATCAATTTATTTTGCATTAGATTGTGAGAAACCCCAAAATCTAATAGACAATTATGCAGCAATTTTTCATGTATATTGAGTGAGATATAGAAAGGTGGTGAAATATCATCATTTTGGTCTTGGACATGGGAGCCTAAATAAATAGTAGGATGTTCATCCTCAATATTTACTGAATCAGGAGCGAGAAGTGGTTGTAACAGACATTTAAAAGACTCTTTGTATGCTGGATTTTTCAACAATTCTAGAAGTGGGATAGGAATCTTAATTTTATTCAGTTTTGATTTGAAATTGAAATAAATTGGAGTTAATTTTTTTATTTTGTGCAGAAAAGTTGATAATTGCAGCATAATTTTGAGGCGAACAAACATCACTAACATTGGCCTTTTTTTGGCAGCTTGTTTGCGAGAATCTCCTTTTTGTTGAGGTTGCTAAAAAAGACATTTAGACCTTAGAGGATAGTTTATGTTTTGAGTTTCTTGCTTTTTTTGATCATTTTGTGCATAAATTTGAGCATTCTCATCATCTGAAAATAAATATATCCTTGACTGGTCTCCATATTTTAGCAAAGTCAAACAAGTTGACTGTGATGTTTCTCCTATAAGGTTTATTTATTTATTTTCTTCATCATTTTCTTGCTGCTCTTCTTCAGAAAAATAATTCAAAGGAGGCTAAGAATTTTGATCATCAACATTCCTCCTTAGGAGTTGTACAATTTGTTGAGGTTGAAAAGGTCTTCTGAAGGGAGCCTGATTTCTATTGGCTTCATTTTGATTGGCTCTAGAAGCTCATTTTTTTTCTAAATCCAATTTTTTCAGCTTACAGGCAAGTTCTTTCATCAAATAGGAAATTTGATCAATCTTTTCTTCAGTTGTAAGATTTTTGGAAGAAGAAGGTTTTCCTTCATTCATTTTAGTTTTGTCTTTTGCTGCTTTCTCCTCCTCCATTTTCAATTCATTTGAAGCCATAAGATTAGACTTCACTCCAATTTCAGCCTTTTACTTATCCATCAATGTTTGTGCTTTCTCAACCCTTAACCATAAAGAAAACTTAGAATATAAAGCATTGGAAAAAGTTATCATAGTTATGGTTTCAAAAGGCTTAATATCTTTAGGTTTTTTTTGATAAATTTTATTAAACCTTTTTTTTTAAATCAACCAATGTCTCATCTGTCTCTTTTTTTAGAGTTCCAAACTCTGTAAGGTAGTACACATAATCTTTCCTATCACCCCATTGTTTAAAAAACACTTCCTCCAATTCATCTATTCCTATTATTGAGTTTGGTGGGAGACTTCTAAACCATTTATGAGATTCTCCATTGAAGCTCTAAACAAAGAGTCTTGACCCGACATCTTCATGTTTAATGTTCTGGTTATCAACATAACTATAGAAAGAAAACAAATTTTCCTCAATAGAAACTCCTTCTCCCTCCCCTATGTATTTTGGAAGATATTTGAAGCAATCCCCTTAAGGAAGAGGATGCAAAGGTTGAGGAAGACCAAGTGGTGCATATATTGCAGCCACTATATGTTGCATCCTTTTAAGGGCACGTTGAGCACGATTTTTCTGATGTATAGTTGACAGATGATTTATTCGTGTAGCTATTTTGGAATTAGAATTTACAATTTTTGGATTTTGAATATGATTTGGGACAACATAGAATTGGAAACCTTGGGCTGATTCTTGAATTTTTGGGACTGAAAACATTGGATTTTCAAAGAGATGAAAAAAAGAGGTCTTGAATTCACCTTCTACAGAAGAATCAGATTCAAATATTGTCAGTTGAGGGGATGAGGTAAATTCAACTTTATTATGCTGAGCTAAAAATTCAGATAAGTTGAAAGTGAGGCCTTCAGGAACACTCCCTCCTACTGGATGAGAAGAGGCTGACCTAATAGCTAGGTTTCGAGACAAAGGAAAATAATCTTGCTGGGTGTAATAAAATACTGATATTCATGATGATTTTGAAGGAAATTTAGAATCGTTTTAAAACCTTATGCAATCAAATCATCCCTATCAAAAAAAGGTGCAATTTCCAATACGTGTTCTAATGCCCCTTCTGTCAGCACAAACTCTTTTGATTCCTTATTGAAACTTAAAACCTCTGGTTTTCCTTATTTTAATGGAATAGTAATTATCTCATATTTACTAAATGATGAGTGAGAAAATGTTTTAGCTGAGCCTAGGTTAACATCATCTACTTTATTTTCTAGGGAAGCAGTTTCAACTTGAGATTTTTCAACAAAATCTTTTGAAACAAAAACTTATTTTGATTCTAAAGTATATGAAGGTACATTTTTCTTTGGAATTTACTTTTCATGTGCCTTCTTCAATGACTGAGATGTGGCTTCAACTAATCTATGTTTTCCTTTTGCATCGTTTATGATCTTCTCTGGGTTAGCAACTGAAGTCACAGTTGGTGATATCATATTTATCCTTGTAGTAGGAGGTCTTGAAACCCATATACTTATTTTTGGAGTCACCAGGTGAACCAATTTGCAGTCTTCTTCAAGTAAAAAATTCTTTCTCACCATCAAGAATTGATTTTCAAAAATTCAAAACAAGAGACTCAGGAGAATACTTTGTTTCAAGGCCTTCTTCTCCCGGGAGATGCACCAAAATATGTTTCCACTGGAATCGGCACTTGGAATGCTTCAAGTGGTTGACCAGTAACATCCTAAGATCGAAGGCAATTTAATGATTTGGATTATATGATCAGTAGGTGTTTTAACTTCTCAATCATTGAAAAGGAATTTCAGTCAAGTTCACTGTCACACCAATGAGGGTATTGACTCCTGATATGGTAGAAAAAAGGTAATTTTGTAGCCTATGGAGAGGAGAGAATGTTAAATATAATGAGATACAATGGGTCTTCAAAGAATAAATCCACTTATTTTGGTGTAAAATAACACAAGGAAGAGTTTGACAATATTTCAACAAGAGAAAGCTATATCAAGACTTACAATAATCTTATTGAAATATCATGAAAAGTGATTGTCATAATGAATGCTATTGAAATTTTCAATATGTATACATCATCAAGAAAGCTCACTGTGTAAGACTAATAAAAATTGAGAAAATACATAAACCTATCTAGAGACTGATAAAAACTTACACCAACATCTAAAATTACAAATTGCAACTGAAGAAAATGAGGTGTGGAAACACATGTAAACATTAACAATACACATATCAAGTAGGTAATAAGTCCTCAAAATTCTTTCCCAATTTCATTCAATGAAAGTACACTAATCATATGAGCAATGGATTCATAAACCATGAACCTTTTCTTCATGGAATTTTATCATATATATACAAAAGACATTATATTGGCATCTATACTAACATCTCCACAAAAGGTGTGAACCTCTTCTAAGAAGTTATTAAAATCTCATACAAAAGATGAGGCTTATCTTAAACTTTAATACAAAGTGATACAACATAAATAAAGTAAACAAAATGATGGATTTCAATTTGAAGTGGCTGAAATATGTGGAAATTTGTTGTAGTACTTGCCATCTGTTCTGGTACAACCACATCCACAAAAAGTGCAAACATCAGTTGAAGATGGCATGTGGTTGTTTCCCTCAAAAAGTTCAAAGAAGAATTCTAAAATTTAGAAGGAAGCTTGATCAATGAATCATGGCAGTAGCTAATTATATGCATAATGCATGCATGTAACTACAAAAACTACCTCCACTCCCTTCATCCAAAAAACCTAGGAAATAATAGTTGCCTTTTTCAAAGTAAAGTAGTTATAACCGAAAATTTTGCAAATAGCTACATTTTTCAATTAGGCCAAAAATTTATGAGATTCTTTTGAAAGGGTTAGATGAAATCAATTATTGAAGAAAATATCTTGAGAGACTCTGCCTTAGTGAGCCTTCTAGCTCTTTTTCCTGTATGCTTTTGTTTTTTAGTCTGGCCTTCTTATTTTCCTTATCTGGGCTTTCATCAATATTCATGAATTCATCTCTCAGTCTTGGGTTAGAAATCAATTTTATATTCTATCTAAGTTTATTTTTTGGTCGAGTGTGAGACCTCTTAAGATATGGATTTGGAATATAGGAAACCCTATTTCTCTTATGCACCATACCACTAGATTGAGATTCTTCATATTTTGTCTCTGAAAAGTCTTCATCAGTGCTATCCTCTTCAAAGGATTAATAAGAGTGAATGAAATTCTTATCCTTTCTCCTTGTAGGTGTCTTGTGCTTTTGGGGTGTCTTGGGTGTCTTCAGGGAAGAAACAAAATGAGCTATTGGTGGTTCCATGACCTATTCTTTCTCTTCTACAACTGTTGGGAAGGAGTGTTGAACTAGAATAGACACTTGGACTGCCGCTTGAATTGGTATTTCAACTAGCACTTGGAATGGCACTTTAGCACTAGTTTTTTCTAAAATTTTCTCTCCTATGATCAACCTTCTTATGCCTATTTATCTTGAGGAAGAAGCTATGTTATCCTCACATGTATAATTAACATTTTTCCATTGCTTGAATCTGATAGAATTATCTCAGTTGAATGCTTCTAAAGTATGAGGTTCCTCTGGAGATTGTCTCTAATAAAATTTCTCTGAAGGTTGCACATGGGTATAGGAGAGACAGTTTCAGTTCTAGCCCTCCTATTTTAACTTCTAGTTTTCATGTTGATTGATTGCATAGAATAAACTGGTTGTTACCTGTTTGGCATAGGAGTTGCACTAGTTTGTTCATGAGAGTTTTTCTTCTTGTGCCTCCCTACTCTCCTCCTAGAGTTGTTACTACCAAACCCTTCCCCTGTTAAGAACTTATCCCATGTAGTCATTTTATTTTTAAGGTGGAAAACAATCAAGATTTTAATTAGACCCCTCTGATATAAGTTGTGCGAGAGATAGTTAGGGATTTTATGAAACTTTAAGGACATCTTATGCAATGATTTATGTAGGAAGTAGGGAAAATTCAGAGGTTTATCACCTTAAACATGAGCAAGAAATCTCATTTGGCAATGGTGGATAGAGGATAACCTACCCTCACATGTAATGTAGTGTTCCATTGTTGTGTTCACATGTTTCCATTCAGCCCTAAAATAGGAAATATGTACAGTTGGATTCTATTTGACATTCACATGTTCACGTTTGAGGTAGAGACTTACTTTTGTGGGAAACATTTTATTCATGAACCAGTGTTCTGCAGCGGCTGAGGTTTGAGTAGCTTAGGATATGATGGCTTAATACATCTTAAAAATATTTCTCCCAAGCTTTACTTTCTCCTCATCAAAGCTCTCAGAAAAGTCCTGTGTTAAAGCCACATTTTCTCTAGAAAATTTCTGCAAAAGCTTATACGAGCCTCCTGACTTAGATTGAAGTTTTTCACTAGCATCAACAAACCTGGTGTTTTCTAGCTTGGACACACTGACATTCCCACCTTCTCCCATAATTCTCAATGGCTAGGTTCCTTCTAAGCACACAGTTATTCAATCCTGGAGGAAAATCCTTACATGGAGCCTTGTTTTCTTGCCTTGGAATGATAAACTGGTTGCTAGAGGATGTGACTCTTGCTAGCCGTAACTTCCACAGAGAACCTCAGACTTGAGAATGTTGAACTTAACCCTCTGAAACTATGCCTTTTTCTATGGTATATTTTAATGGCATGATTTTAAATCATTCTAACACGGGCGCTAAGTAACCCCATAACTCATAACACTCCACTGCATCATTTAATAATTGATACCTCATGTACCATGATCTCTAGTTCAACTTAGTAGGGTAGTTATAAGTTAGCTACATTAATAATATAACCATGCACATATAATAATTCTCCTAAGTCAAAAATAATTAAAACTTATCAAAAATAATAATCATGCTTATAACATAGGATGTCTTCAATCATATTCAAACAGGAATGGTCTTTTCTCTGAAAATATTCTTTGCAGCTCCTTATGCGTGAGAAATAGTTTTCTTTATCTATGTATTTCAATATAACCAAAACACAATGAAATAACTACTCTTTTCACTGTGTCATTAATGTGACCTTCAATCTGGAGAAATATCTGCCCTTCATTATATAATTGTGTTACCAGTAAAACTTGAACAGAGGTAGCTATTATCTCAGAAAGAGAAGCTATAATTTTATTACAAAAATGACCAATAACATTCGACACTAATCTAAGTTAAAACAATGATTTTAACTTCTTTTACAAGCATGAGACACAATACCACCTATAAAATTAAAAAATATTTTGGTTTTGAGACTTCTTTTGGTCTTTTAATTGAAAATGACTCAAACTTTGACATAGGCTAGGAAATAAGGAAAATTTGAAAACAATGATACAATGGCGGTCATACTATTAAAATTTACATTGCTAACAGAGGTAATTAAGTGATATACATGTATGACGAACTCAACATATTATTGGTACAAACAAGACTACTTCGCTCCTTCCCTCATTCGATGTGGCGCCCTTTTGTATCTATCCCAATTTGAGTGCGGAGTTGGGCATTGTGTCTTTCAGGTGACTCCTTCTCTGTGCTATCTTCATTCTCTTGTACTTTTGATAAGGCACGTGGAATTTTATTTATGGCTACTGCTTTCAATACTAGTTTTCTATGTTGCAAAATTATCAGGTTTATGGTCTTCATCCTTAATTTGCACATGGAATTTCTTCTCCATTCTCTCATCCTATTTTGTTTCTTCTACCTTGGATCAAGGTTTTTTTTTGCATGGGTATATACCATTGAGTCCCCAGTCTCCAACCTGTCATTTTTCATTCCATGAATGAGTAAAAAATGAGCTCTCATCCCTGAAAGTGCATGTGTAACCACTAAGGAAGGAAAGGGGTGGTCAATGAGCCCATATTAGAATTACAACCTAGCCTTATTCCAACGAGGCTGCAAACATTTACAATGTCGTTTCCCCCTTGAAATTAGACCTAAAATCCATTTCCTTGAGACCAAACCTATTGATTACCATCTCATTTTTTTAGATTAATATTCTAAGATGCTATTGGAGAGGCTTCCTCTTGTGTTATTTTCCTTGTGGATTTTAGGTAAAAAGGAAATAATACTTAAACTCAAATTTTCTCCACTAGAAGCTTAAAACTCTTACCTTAAGAGCATTAAAGGAAAAATAAAAGGAATAATATGATATTTTCTCACTATTGAATGATCTCAAACGTGGTTAGAGATTTCAATGTGTATGTTTGGAAAGTCTTAACACTCACCTCAGACACTTAGAGGGTTATTAGAAATATGAGCTCAAGCTACCAACTCCACCCACTTCTAGTGTTAAAGACCCATCAAAAATTATTTCATCAGATTCTTGAGTTGTGGCTCTTCAAAGTGGTTTTTATTTTAAGTTATTATGTTGCTATTATGGCATACCTTCAGTCATTTTTTTTATTTATGACTACTATTAAGAAAGTGGCCAACAAGTATAGTTTCCCTTGTGGTAGATTGAGGACATATTCTTTGAGTATAGTTGATCATGGATAGAAGACAAATGTTTGACCATTTTTTCACTTTTTAAGGCAATAAAATATGTAACCTACAAAAAAGATAACATCTATGTAAATAATACTAAAAATAATTTGTTAATATTAATATGTTTATGCTATTACTATTAATATTAATAAAATTAATGTAAATAAAAAAAAACAATATTTTTCATATTAGTTTTTAGTCTCAATAATATTAACGATGGTTTTTTTATTATTATTTGAGGAAATATCCAGGAAGATCCACCCTAAGGGATTACATCCAACCAGCTTATTAGCATATAATAACCATGATGGAGTCGAGGAGAATTGACCCATGATATCCCATTAGCAAAGTGTTTTAACAACGAGAACTCGACCAATTGAAGTAAGCCCATCAAGATAATATTAACGATGTTAGTACTAGTAATACATGACTAATAGTAATAATGATAATAATATATTAATATTAATATCCATAACAAATTTATTAATAATATCATTCACAATTTTCATAATGTTACATTAATAAGATTAACAGGTTATGGATAATGAATTTAGATATATTAGTGTATTAGTTAGATATAATGGTATCACTACATTTGATAATTCCTACTAATGATGTTATTATATTATAATAATATTCTTATTACTGTTACTAGTAAAATTTAATTAATTATATTAATAGTAATATTAACTATATAACAACAAAATTTAAGCAAATAATAATAACAATATTAGTCGTAACATCATTAATAATATCAATAATGTTACATTAACTATAATACATTAAATATAACCTAAATGCACTTTTAATATTATTAATATAACTTAAAAACACTTTTGATATAATTATAATATTATTATAACTTAAATACACTTTCGATATAATTATAATAAAATATAATTATATGTTATGTTAATATAATGATATGATTAGAAATAATATTATTAACAAAATAATAGCTTTAATTTAGATAATATTAAAAACCTTATATTGAAACTAATGTCAATATCCCTAATAATAATAATAATATTATTATTAACCTCATTAATAACATTAATAATATTACATTATGAACAATAATACATAAATCCCAATAAAAATACATTATTAATATCATTATATAATATTATTAGTATACATAAAAAACCATCTTATTTATTGTAATGTTATTATTAACATTAGTCTTATTATGGTTTTCAAACTTCAGTGGTTGTCATTAATTGCAGAATCTAGATTATCCATAGTATCATAAAACAATGGTTGACGTTTCGAATCCCAATGGGGATCCATCTTCAGGACAAGAAGCGAATGAAACATCGACCATTGGGATTTTAAATGTCAACCATTGTTTTATCATATTCTGGATAATCCGGATTTTGCAATTAGTCTTATTATCAATATTAATCTTATTGATAACATATATGTAATAACATTAATATTAACAATAATAATATATAATAATTTGAATTACTATGTGACATACAATATTGATGTTGCAAAGTAATGAACAGTGCCTTAATTCACATTTGAACCTAGCCCTTGACCCTTCACCGACACCACATTGTGGTGCAATCCAAGAAACCTGATAACACCATGTGACAAACATATCCCAATAGTACAATGTGATGGATATAAACTAATGTCACATTATGATATACAAAAAATATGATGTCAAAATTGCTATGAATAATTATAAATGTCATAGAAATGTGATGAAAAACAAATTCCATTGCAATTGCTTGGAAAATAAACATCCTCATAATGTGATGAACAAGCAATGCCATTAAAATGACATTTATTATGAATTTGTTTTATCCATCATCACAAAGCGATGAATGATAAATTTCATTCCACTGTGATGAAATATGAACAACGTCACAATGTAATAAAAAATGTCATGATGCAATGATTAATGAACAACGTTGTAACATGTCGAATAACCAAATATGTCACAAGGTGATGAACAATAAATATCATTATTATGTGATTAACAATCAGCATAATTACAATGTCTCAAACAACATATGACATTTTCATCGTATAATGGCTTGACCATCAATGATATACATTAACATAGTCTTCATTATCAAACATGTTCAAACATGGTCATGAAATCCCAATGTTACTGTGGCTAGGCATGGTCACAATGATGAACCAATGTAACATGATTGACCATAGTCAACTTCATCAGAAAATTAATATAGTTAACTCTAGTAATCATATTTAATGTAGTTAAACAAAGCCAACATATATAACATATAAAACATGATCATTAATAATACGTAATGGATACCTTGTTTAAACTTATTTAACCATATTCAAACATGATTGAAACAACTCAACAATGGCTAACCATTTCCCCATAGTAAAATATGGTCATCATAGTGAACCATGGCCACCATGATCATCCTATTGCATATTTTGTTGTCATTGATGTCAAAGGGCATGTCCAAGATAGAAAAAATATCATTCAAAATTCCTAAGGATGTAATGATGCTCTTTGTGAAGTCATATGATATCTAGGACTCGTATAGTATCTCATCAAGTGAAGCAAAAGGTGGTTGAAGTTATTTCAGTTTTTTTTTTTGTAGTGATTGTATCTTAATGACACTCTAAATAATATGATTGTGTTGGTCTCTTCAATACACTTTAAATGGTATATACTACTCTGAAAAACTCATATTATATGAAATGGTATATTAATTTGAAAATCATCTCTTGTTGGAAGCGAAAACTATAACATAAAAACCAAAAATATAGATAAATTAAGGAGTGTGTACCTTCCGAGAGAATCCATGGTCCATTGACTGAAATAATACCAAATCTCAGCAGAACATGTATGACATTTAACCCCATTAAATATCATGAATCCTTCCAAGATCTGATGCATCTAACCGATAGATGATGAAACTGGAAGCTAGATAACGTTACAACTTGTGCAATAGTTAACCCACCACCATCTCCTCCCTCAAACTAACACAATTCACACTCATATTGACTAAAATGGAAAAAAAACACAAGATTTTGTTACATGTTTATGATATCTTAGTAGATGATGTTAGCATCTTGATGTGTCATCATCGAAAGTTTCCACGGTGTAGGGAAAAATGGAAACTTTTGTTGGTAGCAAGGTTAGAGATCGGTGACACATGGAATCCCTCATGGGCTTCCACATGGAATGATGATGATCGCATGTTTTCATCATCAAGTGAATTGCTAAGTTCCCCTAGGAACCCAGTAATTAGCCCTCCTGACATGAGAGCAAGGTGCTAAGTTTAAGAGGCAAAACTAAAAACGCTAAAGAGAGCATGGTCACATGGTTGAATCAACCCTAGTTTTATGGATAAATTGTATGGTTGAAGTAACCTTGCATGGTTTTATCACTAGAAAATTTTACAAGAAAGAGAAATTAGTAAATGTGAAGAAGAAGGTACAAATAAGGATTTACAGGGATGAAAGACATTATAGGATCTGAAAATTTTAACTTTACCTAATCTCAAGGAGGCAAATTTCTCAAATAGCGCATAGAAATCACTAACCCTAAGCGAGCCTAGGTATGGTGGAAATTCATCATCCAGGACCACTTGGCACACTTGAAGAAGAATATTCCCCACTCAAGCCAACCAAGTACAATCTCCTTGGAACCACCTTGAGACATCAAGTGTAGCACACAATATAATCAACCTCCCACTCTTGTTTCAACATCCATATTGTAGCAAGAGAGGGAGGGAAAATTTAAAATTTTCCTATAAAATACCACCATGGGAAGAAGAATGGGAGAACACATTGTTATGCGAGCCAAATTTCCTGAGATAAAACCAGAATTGTGTTGTCCAAGAAGGAAGGAGTGGGAGGACTCAGTTTTTGGCCATCCAAAACCTGAATCCAAGAGAAGAAGTTCACCAAGTGTTTGTTATTATACTATTCATCGAGGAGAGAGAGAGGCTTGCAATAATATTAAAGGGAAGAATCTCCCTTGCCTTGAATATTAGAGCTCTATAGCTCTAAGGATTCATTGCAAGCGATTTAGCATGCTATTATTTTATACCATCAACAACTAATAAAAGGGGAACAATTCTCCTTTTGGATTATTAGTGTGTTTGACTCGATTGAG
The DNA here is from genome assembly GCA_034641835.2 of Pinus albicaulis. NCBI lineage: Eukaryota > Viridiplantae > Streptophyta > Pinopsida > Pinales > Pinaceae > Pinus > Pinus albicaulis. The sequence goes on from CM076578.1 coordinate 1,784,985,273, forward strand.
CTTGTTATTTTATATGTGTATTGTGTTTTTTTTTTCACCTCTATTGTAGCATGCTATGTTCTTTACTTAGTTTACTACATGTTATGTTGTTCCAATAACAATCTAACGAACCAATTGACCTATTACTTGCTTATAGGAAAACAACCTCCCCTATCAAGCAAAGTGCATTTCATCATCCAATGTGTCAAATGAAATATAACAATAATATAAACTCCACTTATTTCTTTCATTTAAGCTAGTGGTTATTGTTTGCGGGACCTCTCTCCGGCCCATACTTGCTACAAGAAAACTCCTGCTTCCCCTCAGCACTTTTTAAATCAGTCTTAGTGAGAACTTTGGCTCAGAGAAGGTAGAGTTTTTAGACATTGCAAATCCATGCGTGTTCATCTGAGACAAATGCACAAATCATGTGCCTGTGCGAAAAAAGGTCGCATGGAAGACAACTAGCAGTTTTTTCACTGCTTTTTCTCATTTTTAGCAGTTGTAAATTGATTGGAAAAAAAAAAAAATTTCCATCACTGTGTTTTGGTGGTTCATGACTCGTTAGATCACATTTTGCCGAAGTTTAGCTTATCAATTAGTTTTTTTAAATTTTATGTTGTTATCATCACAAATTAAACATAGCTTAAGTAGGGGTAAGTATGTGGCATTCAATCCACAAATGCTATCTGAGAAAACTAGCTGTTGATAATAGACACAAAACACAGGGTAATTACTGGAAAGTAAGTGGCCCATACATCCACACATCTTTAGCTATTTTTTGTTTTTTCATTTTTTTGTATTAGTTTAGTTCAATTATTTTTTGCTGAAAGAAAGGAAATTAATCTGTCTGCACCTCGGTGGCTTGGTATCACATAATCATTCCTTGAATATTTTCATCTCTCTATAGTGCAAAAGTTAGTCTAACTAGGAAAAGTGTAAGCAACCCATTATCTTCCCATGGTTTATTTTCTGCAAGGAACAATCAAACATAGTGTAATTAGAGAAGGATTGTAAAGGATTACTGCATATCCATATCTTATAACATTGTTATTGTACACTTCAAAGCACACACGAAGCATCTGTAAGAACCATACAAAAAGGTACCCAGTGTGTTGGGACCTTAGTCCTCTTCTTACAATTGCTTCACCAAGGCACACCTTAAGAAAATTAGGACTCTCTAAAACTAACCACTAATTTAACTCACTAAATTATCCCCACAGGGGCCACAAAAGAAATTATAGTTTGGGTTAGGACCATTGGGATTATGCATCCAATAAGCCTCTATGGTCACTCTAAATTTTTAAACTTAGATGTTGACTTTTTAGGAAGATTAAAACTCATCTATCCATGCACAAGACAAAATTCCCGAGTAGTACAAAAACCCATTTTAGAGGGGGTTAAGCTTAGGCCTAGTGTGTGTGGTACTCTTTGGGGCTACTTGACCCATCTAGTGCTTGATACTGGTATCTGAATACCAAGAAGATCAAGACTCTAATGCTCAAGTGGGACGATGGTTCTTTAGAGGCTAAATATAGGGCATCCTTCCCTATAAGTGATGGTGTAGGAAGCACTAGATCCTCATACCTTTACTTTGGTCAATAATTTAGTTGCCTGAAGGTGTCACCAGCTCTTTCAAGAAGTTAGCCAGAGTACCCATTAGAAGATATCTTTGCAAGGCCCAGTTAAATTTGAGAGTGTAAGGATGATGAGGCCTTTTTAGGTTTTTTGAGTATTATATGTGAAACAACCAAAACCATTTTTTTTATTGCTTGATCACATAGAATTAATCGAAAGGAAAAAATTACCTTTTATTTTTTTCTTTGTTTTAGGTATGTGATCATATTTTATTTGGTAATAATTTCCCTCATCTCAAAAAACTAAAATTTATTTCCAAAATTAACCGAATCAATTCCATAACGGACCTAGCTAAACCTCATCAATCTAGACATTTTTTTGGAGGAGTGCCAAGTCTTTCACCATTTAGGCGTAAAATATGACACACTGCCACCCTTATTGGATCATCATTTATTGGGGCATATTTATTTGGAAACTCCCAAGGGTCCCAACACCACACGTCGTCCCAATAGGGTCACCACACACCACTCACTCCCGACCCCAGGAGCAGAGGGAGTGCTGCCCCTGCGAGGAATCAGCAAAACACCATGGGAAGGAAGTAAGTGGGAAAGGTAATATTCCCTAGACTCCCCCCCATACATCATCACACTAAGATCCATGTGGTTCCACAATACACAATGGCACTCAATACTTAGTTACCTTTTTTAGCGTCATTAAATCTCCCAGATCTATCAAAGCTAACAAATGATCCCATTACGCACAACCCCAATTGGCCCCCCGTAACCACGAAGCTCCCCTCGAGCGTTCTAAATTTTTAACGGAAGCAAGAGGAAGACACTAGAAATCATATAATGACTTTCCACCTATGGTGTTAATCTAATAATATTGTTGACAATAGTATTTGATAGAGACTATTTCAACACACCTTAACTGGACCTGTTGTGAAATGGTATGTGGAGTAGCCTTCTGCTTCACATGGAACCTTTAGCACCCTCTCTACTGCATTCCTCACATATTTTCAACTACCCATCCACCATGATTTAGGTATGGAATTTCTAACTCATTTTAGGAAAACACCACATCTTCATATCTCGAACCATCTCCACGAATGGCAGTGAAGTCGAAGTTTATGCAAAGCCAAACTCGATGATAGAGTATTACTGGACTTAAATTTGAAAACTTTCACAATAGAGATTTCAAAAGATGTTGCGACCCAAGGACTGACCTCCGAGGAGGATGCCATTAGTAAACCCCATCAACTCAAAAGTATATAAACCCAGTCAGGATACATATACAACATCCTACGTAATGCCCCGCACCTCCAAAATTACAGAGAATTTCCAGGCATGTTGAATATTACAGATGGCTTGATCGGGTCATTGACCCAGGGTCGCCTAGGCAATAGTATGGAGTACCTAGGTCAGTTGTATGATTCTAACCAGAACATCATGCAACTTGGCTACCACCAGAGTAAATCTGCACCTCTACAGAATATGAGAAATAGGGTGACATCATACCACCACTAGTAGGGAGGATTGTACCCTCCCTCGCAACAGACCTAGTATGTAGCTTGGAATGCTGACAAAATAGATCCCCCCTAGCAACCATATATAAACCAAATATAGGGAAGCCAATATTCCCCCTCCCCCGCACAAAACCCACCACAAAAAAATAACACGCCAATAAACATCGTGAAACCTTTTTAGGCTCATCTGCACCAGTCTCATGACAACGAGAATCATAGTAACCCTCCTAAAGCTGCAAGGAAAAAGCCTAAAAATAAAAAAAAGGGAGACTATATATAGGATCACATCAACCAAAAATCCCCCCCACGATCTCAAAATAGGGAAAACCCCAATCAAAATCAAAACCAAGAGCCAAACAACTCCCAATGGCAGAACAAGAGGGCCAGTCTACAGAAAAACCACTCTTGTGATATATGTGGTGAGTACAGCCATTACACTCACCACTTTCCCAAGCTCCCTGAATTGAAAAAACATCAGGGTAACCATGGACAAGGGGGACCTACACAACAAACCATTGTAATGCAAGAGCCCTTCCACCACAAAGGAGTTGTTAATACTCAACAAAAACAACCACCCCAAATGATTCTGGGAACAAAAACCATGAAATTTACATCATGGGCGAGGAAATGTTCTTCCAGATGAGGATTCAAAAGTATGACACCCCTCAAGACACCAATTCACTAACGGCAAGCACGAGTGCACCTGCTGCACCATTAACTATATCCAAAATACCTACATAACCCCTGCCAAAAATGGATAAAGGTCAAACTAGGCGATTAGGACACCACTCAAAACGGGCCCATAACTACAACATCACGGACTATTTAGCACAAAATCCCACTGCCATGTAGACTTTAAAGGTCCTGCAATATTGCCAAAAATAGTGGAAATCCTCACTTTCCGCATTAGGCACCATTAACCCTTCTAATTTGTGCCTAATGGATTTTGACATAGACAAAGCCACCCTAGGCTTCCTTCATTGGTCACCTTTAAAATATTAGTTTCAGTCCAAAATATTATTATACATCAATGTACCATCGACGAGGGTGCATATAAATGCATCATGCCCAAGACTATTTGGCAAAATTTGGGACCTCTCGAATTGAAACCATGTGATATCATGATGAGTGCATACGACGGGTGCCATTCTACTCCCTTCGGTCTATTTCAGAATGTCCCTGTTAACTTGGCTGACAAAATAATACTCATATACATTGATTTCTTGGATGTTTAGCTTGACTACAATATACTTCTTAGGTGGAGTTATATGTATGCCATGACAGCCATATCCTCCTTCATTCTCTGAGTGATGATGTTCCCCCACAACGATTGAATCATCACCATTGAACAAATGACATACTATGATGAAAAAAACATGAAGGATTTCGATGTCATTCTACCCTATGTAGACACAACTACAGATTCATTGATGTGTTACCAAGAATATGGCCCTGGTCAATTCAAGCCATCATCAATCCTAGGATCATTTCTAGGAGATCCTCCTATCATACCATAAGAAATCTCAAATATCACAGGGGCCCTAGTGTTCATGATTTTATCATCAAACACTAAAACCATCCAGGATATTGAGACTATTAGTACCAAAAATGGGGCTACGAGAATGTATTTTCTACCCTACACCATCTCCCAAACTACGTTATTATACCCTCCACCTGGTTTTGTGTCACAAAAAGTCTTGGAAACCGTAACATTTCCAAACATATATTTCACACTATCGGTTTTTCATTTGGTCCTACCAGCCATTTTGGGAAGCCCTGGAATCATTTCTACAGGGATAACCCCCATCACTCATCTGGAGGCATCACTCGTTAAAGAGACTCCCGTAGCAGTGCCAGTTAGAGAAACCAAGAAATCTGGAAAAAAAAGGGATCAAGATATAAAACACTAACATACCGAGGGCATTGTGAACTTGTGCATTAGCAATATCGTAGGCCATTCTACCAATATTTTCCCAGATATAGATGAATTAAAACCACTTCTAAGCTCCAAAAGAGATGTCGTGGCCCCAAGTTCCCATAAAAGGGAACCAACCACAAACAATAAGGGGAAATCATTATGCACCAACCACATGTCCACTATGTGCGAGCATTATGGGAATTACACTCATGATTTCCTTCAGATGCCATGATATAGGGATGCCTTACATACCATAGAGCAATCATACCAAGACGATCGCTCACATCCCCCCATGCAGACAGATGAGGGAGAACCTCAAGTCATACTATACCTACAAGAGGTGAGGCAATCACTTGAGCGACCTCCTCCCACTCGGTATCACCCCCCACCTCCCATCCAAGTCTGTTAACTATGTGATGAACGTGATCATTTCATTGTTGACTATGCCACCCTAGAGTTTTTTTAGAGATGGTATCTTGTTGACCCCGTATACTACTATGACCTATGGGTGGTCCAATATTCGTGTCGGGTGTGTTATGGGGACCATCCAGTTTGTCATTTCCATTAAATCCCCTGATTCCATTCGGTTTTAAATAGCTTATGCATAGCCATATTATGCATACTCCTAGCAGATATATCAGATACATAATCCATATAAAGCTCAACAACATAAGAGGATTTGACAAGCAAGTCCATTCTCTTCATGTCAGTAGAAAAGTGGCCAGTCAGGGGGCACATCGTCACCCCCAACTACCCTCCATGGTTAAAACTGACATGTGCATTATGAAACACACATAACCATTTGGTCTCTACCCTCCATGGTTAAAACTGACATGTGCATTATGCAACACACATAACCATTTGGTCTCTCAATGCCTAGACCTAGAATTTCTCCGCAAATGGTATCCAATCACTTCAGCAACCCAATGAGAAACGAATACCAAAGAAAGAAAATCATGTTTGGTCTATCAAGGCAGCAATCAAAGTTGATAGTGTACTCATATATCCGAAGTGTGCCCACTAATAGACATCATACACTCATTAGAGATGCACCGCCAAGATATAGTTGGTCTAGAGCAAAGAAAAAATAGTGCAAGGAAACCTACCCCAATGCAGCTGACCCCCCATCAATACGAATGTGTTAGGAGAGCTAAATCAACAGACCATCCTATTAGGAGCCAAGACCAGCCAAGGAAGGTATGCAGGCTATGCGATAAAATCAACCACCAAGTCAATAAATTTAAGGAAATGAAGAACCTTATGAACATCCTTCGCATGGTCACCCCCATGCCGCAGATCAATCTCTCTGATCAAGAGAATATCACATGTTTCTATTGCAAAATCTACTCACAATTCCACCACACGATGAATTGTGAGTACCTCCCAAGGCTACGAGTGGCAAGAGTAGCATTAAGTATAAAATCTCCGATGGAGCTAGACCTTATGAAACCAAAAAATTAGTCATGGAAAAAGCAAAATCATACCCTAATGCCTGAACCTTTTTTAGCATCCACTTTAGAGACAAAGAGTAGTGTGGGTTCTCATACCATCTTCTCAATAAGCATCGTGATGTCATGCACCATTTTCACCGGTTATAATAATGAAATAGATTCGTGCCCCTTAAGGGAAACATTTAGGTGCCTCTGCACTTAGCACAACTTCCCAATTCAGGAAAGTGTAGGCACCCTTACTACACCACATGAGGAATCCAAAATTTCACTCATGCAAGCCACCAAAATGGAAATTCCTCCATCATCAAACATAAGTGAAATGCAACACCACATACGATTCATTTCCTCATACATCAGAAGCATGACTCGTGTTGTCTTCTCATCCATTATTTTTGTTGAGACTACTACAAATACAAAAAAAACTGTACCATTGAAGGTGCAAACTCAATCCGTGTGCACCCTGTCGACCTCATCGAGCTCCATAATATCGACTATAGAATCTTATTCATGTATGTTGACTAGCTCTGTTAGGACCGAACCACCTCCTCACGACCTCACACAAAATCATTCCCCCCTAGATACCTTGTTCCATTTAGACGAGGATCTTTTGGAGGCCATGATGGAACCAGATTGTCCAAGGGATGCAATCCATCACCGCTCCTTTTTTCTTCCCAAAATAATATTTGGTCCAAAAAAACCATAAAACCAAGAGATATATGCGATCGAATCAAAATATTTCCTTCCATATGGGAAATTTGATTGGTTCAAGAATCCCCTCCTGGCACTCAATCTGTTTGAAGAAGGGAACATGTCCAATATTTCACGAACCATCAAGGTAAATATCTCTAAAAACTCAAAAAAAATCGAAGAAATATCACTAGGGGCATCATTCTCGTTATATGAATTAATATCTTACACAAAATTGTTGTATGAATATAGAGACATATTTGCATCGGATTATTCTTCGAGGGCTTAGTCCCACTATCATAGAGCACCATATTGACACCTTTCCCAACATACCACCGGTACGCCAGAAACAATGTCAATGCACCCATCTAAGGCAGAAGAAATTAAGTGAGAAATCAACAAGATTCACAAAGCAGGGTTTATCTACCCCATAGCTTACACATCAAGGGTGTCCAGCCCTGTTCCCATCATGAAAAAACAGGGCACCATTCACGTCTGTACTGATTTATGATATTTGAAAAAATCTTGTCCAAAAGAAAACTACCCTACCTCGTTCATCGACCAAGTCGATGCTTGCACTAGACATAAGGCCCTCTCTTTCATGGATGGATTCCTAGGGTATTATACCAAATTCAAAATTGGCATACCAATTGATACAAGACTGCATTCACCACCCCGTGGCGAAATATTTCATACCAAGTTATGCCATTCGTTCTTAAAAAAACTGGAGCCACTTTCCAGTGGGCCATGAAATATATCCTCCATAACCTAGCCTACCTCATCCTCACTTAATTTGATGAACTCAATGTTCGATTCAAGAAGATAAGTGATCATCTAGAAGATTTATGGTTGCTATTCCAAAGATGGCGACAGTACAACCTACTCTTGAACCCTCTCAAATGCATCTTCTGCGTGAACGTAGGTCGAATTTTAGGTTTTATAGTGTCTCAATATGGGATCAGAGTGGATCCCCTCAAATTCCAAGATCAATTAGGTTCCACCACCATGAACCCTCAAGAAACTCCACAACTTGCATGGGAAAGCTAATTTCCTGAGACACTTTGTGCTAGATTATGCCACTTACACACAGGGATTCCTTCACCTCCTCCAATAGGATATCTCATTTAAATGGGACAATCAAGCCCAACAGTTCCAATCGTTTAAGTTTCTTAAATATGCATTATCTTTAGGCCCATTGATCAACGCACCAAATTATGACAATTATTACACCCTATATTCGTTAGCATCAAAAACTGCCTTAGTCAGGGTGTTAATCCAAGATGGTCCTGATGGTAAAGAACACATAGTTTATTATGTTAGTAAAAAATTATTAGGCCGTGCATTAAGGTATGAACACGAAGAAAAAAATGCCCTAGCCCTATTACACAAAGTCTAGAATCTTCGAGACTACATTATCTTGTGGACTACAACAGTCGTCGCAACTATCAACCCTATGAGATACCTGTTGACACACCATTTGATGAACCACAAATACGCTCACTAGGTAGTCATACTACAAGAGTTTGAATTACAGTTTAGCTCCCCCAAGAACAAGAAATATTTGATATTATCTGAGTTCATCACTGACCTCCCAAGTTGGGCCAAAGCATCCCTAATCAACGACTCACTACCAGCTGAACATCTCTTTTTAGTGACAACTGAAGATCCTTGGTATGGTGATATCCTCTTGTTTCTATGAACCTAAAAGTTCAACCCAAAGCTCACACGTGATGACCGAAGGCGCATGCCCCACCAGGACTCTCGATATATCCTCATGGGAGATGTCATTTATCGACGACGCATCGATATAATACTATGTCGATGGCTCATACACAACCAAGCTGAGGAAGCCCTTTGACTGTCATAGTGGAGCCTACAGCAACCACCTCTCGGAAATCTCTTCCGTCAAAAATTTCTGCGAGCAAGCTGTTCTTTTTCCACCTTATTCCGTGTTGAATCATAGGCATCAAAATATGCAAGTGATGTAAACGCTTCACCCACAAGGAAAGAGAACCTCCCACTCCCTTGAAACTGGTCACTGTGGTTGGTCCCTTTTGTAAATGGGGGATCGACTTCATGACTTGGAACCCTGCATCGTCTAACAACCACAAATACATCATCTTCATTGTCAACTATTTCACCAAATGGATAGAAGCCTTGCCCACATATGAAAACACGGGAAGAAACCGCGACATGTTTTTTGTTCAACCATGTCATCACACAGTTTAGTGTGCCAAAAGAGTTAGTCACTGATCATGGAAATAATTTAGAAAACTAAATTTTGTAGGAGCTATCTTAGAACCTAGGATTCACACATGAATTTTCATCACTATACTATCCTTAGTCCAATGGACAGGTAGAATTTTTCAACAAAGTTCTCAAGACAATGTTATAGCCAACGGTGAATAACCATAAGGCAACCTAGAACCACATGGTTTTTTCCACCTTGTGGGCATACCGCACGACAGTTAAAAACTCGATAGGATTCACACCATTCCAACTAGTGTATGGGGCCGAAGCCGTGATTCCCATCGAACGAAAAATCCCCAACTTACATGTTTCCATCGAACTCCTTGATGATCCCCAGCCTCTAGAACAACAATTGGTACAAATATAACACATTAAAAAAAATTAAGGACAGTCTCTCCAACATAACGAGGCCCATAAAAAATAGGTAAAAGCATCATTTGACCACAACATCACCCCTCGCTCATTTACCGATGGAGAGTTAGTTCTCCGCTACGATGTCGCAAAAGAGGCCTTACGAACCACAAAATGTTCAAAACATTATGGAAATTTCCCTACATTATAAAACATTGCCTCTCTAAGGGGTCATACATCCTTTCAGAGCCTAATGGTACATGCCTAGCTAACCCCGTCAATGGGCTCTACCTCAAAATTTTTTACCCATAAGGGGCAGGAGGCCTCAATCCTAGAGATAAGATGCATGTAGAAACATATGTTTTTTTATCACAATTGTCACAATATTGTTCTAAAAAGTGCTCTGATGTGACAGATGGAGTGTGCCCCTCTCCATTATTTTGGATTCACTGATGGAGCATCACGATGGTCTCAAAATATGGCAGCAGCCACCTAGGCTATTTACTATCCTACCTAATTGCCATTCTTCACCAACAGAGTATGCATCGGATCAACCACTAATAATTAGGAAGAGTATGATGCATTCATCAGGTTGATGAGTGATTCGTTCAACCAATGAATTAACCATCTGCATATCTACCTTAATTCCCAACTAGTGGTTTCACAGTTAAAAAAAGAATTTGAAGTACATGATTCTCAACTATTTAGAGATTATTTGCATGAACGAATATTAATTCATCAGTTTGATCATATTACATTCACACATATACCAAGAAATCAAAACCAGAAATTAAATCGCATAACTAATCACATTCTAGACTAGAATGCATCTCGTATATATATCAAAAAATATGTGAGTAAAAATACACAAGTGATGTCTATGACACGCAGGTCAACCAAAATTATATATATATATATATGTGTGTGTGTGTGTGTGTGTGTGTGTGTGTGTGTGTCATAAAAAATAATGGAATCATCCTCATAATGGGAGCTTTCCCTGAATACATATCATCTTGAGGGTTGAGCCTTGCTAGGTGGATCCTTTAGATCCACAGCTACACGCGGTGCCAGTACAATTATAGCAGTAAAAACTAAAAGTGCCACACGGCATAGTGTTAGACGATATTCCCTTTCTCGATCCATTAGCACCTCCAGCCATGTGTCTTCCAGGTCATCTAAAAAACCCCAGATCGACATACCCCGGACCAACCTCTCCACCTGAACCCAAGCATCAGGTAATTCTATGGACCGAGCCTCAAAAGCAGCTACCTGCTCCTCAACCACCACTACTCGTGCTTTAGCTACCTTAGCATGAGAAACAACAATGGTGTACTCGGAAAAGGTTGCACTTCTACCCTCCCCTGAGGGTCTAGTGCCATCACTCTTCCCCTCAACCTAGGGTTGAGTAGCTGCACCTCGAACCCTCCTCAGTGGCTGATGCCCGAACAAATGGGAAATAGGATGCCCATCCGCTCCAACATTTTCAAAAGAAACAAGGATAGTTTTAGTGTCACCACAATAGAGATATAAATATGCACATCACCAAATACTCTAAAATGTAGAAAAACATCAAAACATCATACCTTCACAGCCCCACACATAACTATCAGGAAGACCCATATTGAGATCCCCACGGAAATCCATCCCAGAGTATGGATAATCCATAAACATCTACAAATTGACCTGGAACAGCACCTTCGTGGTTGCATCCAAATATCGACCCAGCTCCCCTCCTCCGCCATGAGGCATAATGAGTGCCCACCTCCGCATCCGAGGATCCCAGTGAGGACCAATAGGGACTAGCATGATAGGGCACAATATCACCACCCTATCAAACATAATACTACATAGGATGTTGGAATATGTAAGCACTTTGGATTCTCCTCAAGGTTTCCTTAGCTACATCACCATGCCATTATCTACATGGCGTGACAAATCATAAAAATGACTGGCCCAGAGCCAACACAACACACACTTTTGTGGTCTTGATACCTTGTTCGGCAATGCTGACCCTGTCAAGAAAACTATCATCTCTAGGGAACACCGCTCAACTACGTCGGTCACCGATGCAATAAGGATGCAACCCTGAGAAAGAGGTGCACTGCCGCAGTGTTGCTCCACCCAATGTGGGATACTCACCCTCTAGGAAGGAGTGGATGTGAGCACCTCTCCCTTAGGTAGTAATCCTGTCAAAAGATACACATTTGTCTCCTGACGGATGGCCATATCTTGACCCCTCAAGACCATCTCATTTCGTCTCGTGTTCCAATAGTGGACCAAGAAATGAAGTAGGCTATCCTGAGATCTAAGGATATTATTCTCCAAAAACTTGAGAATGTCGCACTTTGCTAGGGGCCCCCATGCATTTGAATCATGTGCCACAACCGTGCACAAATCAGGCCAATCGCCCTCACACCACAACATCTTGTCACCAATCAAAACCAAATCAGTGACCCAAAAACCAAAAATAAAAAATTTTAAGTAACATTTTTCTTAGCTTATCATCGTGCATGTTTTCTACACAAGCATGGTGTTCATGCACCTATATCAGGAATAGACACATGATTCATCATGCAAAGACTTTCCCATGTGCAAAAACATAGCAGAAAAGTTTATTCCCCGCGAGATCCACATGCCTGTACCTTGATCACCCGCATGATCAAGGCTAAAAATAGGTAGGTATCCATAAAAATCTAATTTTTACGGAGCCCCCTAGATAAAACTAAAATAAATAAATTACTGGACGTTCAAGGCCCTACCTAGCACTGACATCACGAATCTTGGGTATACAGGCTAACGACAATGGCAAGAAAGGCTCAACAATAAGGGCTCATCTCTGACTTCGCAGCTCTCGAAAAACAAAAATGAACTGAAATGAGCAATATTGACCCATATATTTCCTTTTTTGAATTATTCGACAGACCATAATGGGAGCTCAAAACACCCAGTTGCATGATAGAAAGAAACACAGTGATTAGCACCTCATCGCGTCCAGAGTAGGTTTCACACAGCCATGCCTCAAAAAAAAAAATCATTTGCGACAGGTACACCCTCTGTTATCAGTTTTCATTCAAAATTATTCTCAATATATTTAAATAGAAAATATGTTTTCACTTGGGCTATTGGTTGCAGGTGTTACAAGCACAAAAAATCACCTATTGCCCCAACCACTAAAGGTACAAGAGAAGGTATCATTCTCCCCCCAGCATTATGGGCTCCCCAAAGAAACTTTACATATCCTGACATCATTTCTCCACAAGAATCAACCACAGGGTCCAAACACCCGACCATGTTTATCATCACCCTAGCTTGCACGTGATAATTATTCTTGTTGGTCGGTAGAGCCTCATACTCCATGGCGTCCATCAATCAAGTAGACCATACATCAAGAAGATGGCACCATGGCCATAACATCAAAGTCCAGGAAGCACTTCATGCTCATTTCATCCATCATATATCATGTCATATTTTACCATGTCACGATGAAACCCCTTTCCCAGACTACCATTCTCATAAACATATCAAATATGCAATGTTGCATCTATCACTTGGCCTGCTACACCCCCATCAGCATAGCCCATCTACAACACTTTCTATCCAGTTCATCACCCTTACACAGAGACAAAAAGATGGGCCCCACACCCTAAAAAAAACACACCCTAATCACATCATCAGTTAGTTATCATTTTCATGTTTATTGGGGAACATGTCTCCATATTTGTACATTCAAAACCATTATATTTTATTTGGCAAGTTTACACATATTTTTTAGGAGAATAGTCCCATCCATCCATGCAAATTTCCTACCTGGAAGTAGTCCCTAATCACCATTGATCCGAGCTTTGAATTCTTCTCCCAACCCCGCCATGACACTCATAACAGCCACATAACAACCCTGTACATTCTACTGACCCCAGGGGTTTTATCACCAGAAATTTTTATGACTATTTCCGCTTGCATTTACAAGCTCCGACCTTGGGCCATTGAACTCCCATCATCATTTTACAACCATTTCTTGTCATCATCCCTATGTTAGCCTATCACACACCTCCTACTACATCAGAGACCATCATCCCTTGCATCAGTACTTCTCTCGGTCGGTTGAGGTTTCGTTCTTGTCGACTTCAACAACCATCTTCCAGGAAGGAGGCAATACCTTGGTGGCTCCTCACCCCAATAGGGGCATTCTTGGATGAAACTATGTGAGTCATCATTTCTGATTGATTTCATCGATCCTCCAGACATTCAACTACAACATAATCTTTCATGTCAGTATGGTATTGTATGTCACAACCATTGCACCTCGTCAGAATTTGTCGAAGACCCATGCCATCATAAGCATCTCTTTCAACAATTCTTACACGGGAATGTCCCCAGTCATAGAACTATGCATACAATGAGAATTTACTCTTAAAAACCATGCCATACCAAGATCATTCATATGAGCACCACATTAAACCTACTGTCAAATAAAAAATGCCCCTGAGGGCATCAAAAACCATCATCATCAACAAAACAACAAGTCCCTACCACACAAGTGGCATAGACAAAACCTCTGCCTGTTAGACAAGCTTTAACTAGCCAAATCATCATGAGCATGAGACTTGTCTGCCTCATAGAAATACTATATTTATTTTTATCTCTTGCAAGTTTCCAACAGAACATGGTACCTCTTTTACTCATAGAAAGGTGTCTCCAACCTTAGGTTTCACTCAAGTTACTTTGTCTCTCTCGAACATTTTTTTTTGAAGTATGGATTTGGGCTTAATTTCGAAAGGACATTTTTTGGTTTTGGGTTGAAGTAAATATTTTATAATGATTTTTAAAATGAGTTTTTGTGTAACTTTTTAAATGAAATTTTTTTATAGGACTTGGAAGGAAATATTTTGAACTTCGTTTCATTTTTATAAGACATTTTTTTCTTGAATTTTTTAAAGTAAGTGTTTTGGATTGGAGTATGTATTTTTTGCAAAATTTTTAAAATGAGTTTTTTTTAGATTAAATCTTTTGTGATGTTTCTTTTAATTGAGTTTTTGTCTAAATTTTTTAAGGAAATTTTTTGAACTTCATACTCTATTATGATGGGAAATCGAAGGAATTGTACGAGAAAATATGATCGAAAAAGAGACCTTGAGGAACATAGAGAAGAGATGAGACAATATAGAAAAAGAAAGAAAGAAGCACTCTCAAATATTGGAGGGGAAAATCAACCTCAACTAGAAGTTGAAACAAGTATGTAAATGTAAATATTATGATTTTGATATATTTAAATTTTCCTATTGTAAAATGTGAATCTTAATTTTTATTTGATGAACTAATTTGAAAAATATTTTTCAATGTAAATAGAGAGAGATATTCCTCAAAACATTGATGATGAGATATAAAATTTTGAAAGAGAAAGTGAAAGAGATATTGAACCAATGATTGAAGATGGTGAAAATGTTGAAAGAAATTCAAGTGAAGAAATTGAATCAGAAGGTATGTATATATATATATCTGTGTGTGTGTGTGTGTGTGTGTATATATATATATATATATGTGTGTGTGTTGAACACATGCATGTATTATTGAAATTATACTTATATTTATTAATTTACTTATTTATTGAATATGTAAACTTATTATGTATTATTCATTCAAATATATACAGATGAAATCAATGTCAATGATGAGATGTTAGAAAATTTTGACACTCACACATATGGAGATAAAATAGCTGACCATTATATACAATATCGTGTTAGCCACATTTTTGAGAAGTATTTCATAAAGGAAAAGGTGAGAGTTCAAGCTCAAATGTTGAAAGGTATCCTATCGTTAAGGAAATAAAAAGAAGCTACAACTTTATTGGGTGTTCGAAAATCAACCAACGATAAAAAAATGAAGGAAAATGTGATACAAAATATAAACAGTGCTATAAATTCAATTAGAAGATCTAGACAGAAAATTTTTTTAGTTGTACGTAGAGAAATACATATGTGAATGGTTTCGCCAGGTACTAAAGAGAATTGCTTGGTAAAATCTATGGCACGAGCATTAGGAACCTCGCGAATTTTTTTTCACAAACATTAGAAATTTTGGTTGCAAATAGATGTAAATGATGAACTCGCTTGTTGGAGGGCAATTTGTAGGTAACCATACAAAGATAGACTTGGAGAAAATGTTAAGAAAATAATATATGAATATTGGAAGAACAATTGCAGTGTTTTTCCTAACCTGCAAGGCATGTGATGCAAAGAAGAATAGTATGAAATGAGTACGAAGAACATGAAAAAAAATTTCTTGGAAACCACTCAAATAGAGTTGTTCAACAAGTTCAAATAATAGAATCATTAAATTCATGTTTCAATCAGTGCTTTTCTTCAACAAAAACCATGGCATGTAAAACCTATCACCATACGCGACATTTGTTGTTTCCGTTATCATGTGGAATTTGAGTTATATTATGACACATTCCTTGATTCTGGTAGAACATTTTGGAAGGATTCACCTCCTCCTTCCACTATCCGTGATTTCATATATATATATATATATATATATATATATATATATATATATATATATATATGTATGTATATATATATATATATATATATATATATATATATATATATATATATATATATATAGACACACACACACACAGATATATATATATATATATATATACACACACACATGTATATATATATATATATATATATATATGTACATACCTTGTGATTCAATTTCTTCACTTGAATTTCTTTCAATATTTTCACCATCTTCAATCATTGGTTCAATATCTCTTTCACTTTCTCTTTCAAAATTTTGTATTTCATCATCAATGTTTTGAGGAATATTTCTCTCTGTTTACATCAATATCATGGACTTGCGCGTATTATGACACATTCCTTGATTTTGGTAGAACATTTTGGAAGGATTCACCTCCTCCTTCCACTATCCGTGATTTCATATCTCAAATTCTATGCGAAGAAGAATAGCATGAAATAAATACAAATAACATGAAAAAAAATTGTTGGAAACAACTCAGATAGAGTTGTTCAACAAGTTCAAAGAAGAGAATCATGAAATTCATGCTTCAATGAGTGCTTTTGTTCAACAAAAACCATGGTATGTAAAACCTATCACCTTATGCAACACTTGTTGCTGTCATTATCATGTGGAATTTGCGTTATATTATGACACATTCCTTGATTCGTAGAACATTTTGGAAGGATTCACCTCTCCACTCCAATCCGATTTCTAGAGAGAGAGATATATATATATATATATATATATATATATGTATGTATGTATGTATGTATGTATGTATGTATGTATGTATGTATGTATGTATGTACATACCTTGTGATTCAATTTCTTCACTTGAATTTCTTTCAACATTTTCACCATCTTCAATCATTGGTTCAATATCTCTTTCACTTTCTCTTTCAAAATTTTATATCTCATCATCAATGTTTTGAGGAATATCTCTCTCTATTTACATTGCTGTCATTACCATGTGGAATTTGCGTTATATTATGACACATTCCTTGATTTTGGTAGAACATTTTGGAAGGATTCACCTCCTCCTTCCACTATCCGTGATTTCATATCTCAAATTCTATGCGAAGAAGAATAGCATGAAATAAATACAAATAACATGAAAAAAATTTGTTGGAAACAACTCAGATAGAGTTGTTCAACAAGTTCAAAGAAGAGAATCATGAAATTCATGCCTCAATGAGTGCTTTTGTTCAACAAAAACCATGGTATGTAAAACCTATCACCTTATGCAACACTTGTTGCTGTCATTATCATGTGGAATTTGCGTTATATTATGACACATTCCTTGATTTTGGTAGAACATTTTGGAAGGATTCACCTCCTCCTTCCACTATCTGTGATTTCATATCTCAAATTCTTTCATGTCAGTATGGTATTGTATGTCACAACCATTGCACCTCGTCAGAATGTGTCGAAGACCCATGCCATCATAAGCATCTCTTTCAAAAATGCTTACACGGGAATGTCCCCAGTCATAGAACTATGCATACAATGAGAATTTACTCTTAAAAACCATGCCATACCAATATTATTCATATGAGCACCACATTCAACCTACTGTCAAATAAAAAATGCCCCTGAGGGCGTCAAAAACCATCATCATCAACAAAACAACAAGTCGCTACCACACAAGTGGCATAGACAAAACCTCTGCCTGTTAGACAAGCTTTAACTAGCCAAATCATCATGAGCATGAGACTTGTCTACCTCATAGAAATACTATATTTATTTTTATCTCTTGCAAGTTTCCAACAGAACATGGTACCTCTTTTACTCACAGAAAGGTGTCTCCAACCTTAGGTTTCACGCAAGTTACTTTGTCTCTCTCGAACATTTTTTTTTGAAGTATGGATTTTGGGCTTTAATTTCGTAAAGACATTTTTTAATTTTGGGTTGAAGCGGGAAATATTATAATGATTTTTAAAATGAGTTTTTGTCTAAATTTTTAAATGAAATTTTTTTGTAGGACTTGGAAGAAAATATTTTGAGCTTCGTTTCATTTTTATAAGACATTTGTTCTCGGATTTTTTAAAATAAGTGTTTTGGATTGGAGTATGTATTTTTTGCAAAATTTTTAAAATGAGGTTTTTTAAAATTAAATTTTTTGTGATGTTTTTTTTTAATTTAGTTTTTGTCTAAATTTTTTAAGGAAATTTTTTGAACTTCATACTCTATTATCATGGGAAATCGAAGCAATTCTATGAGAAAATATGATAAAAAAAGAGACCCTGAGGAACATAGAGAAGAGACGAGACAATCTCACAAAAAAAACATAGAAGAAATCTCAAATATTGAAGGGGAAAATCAACTTCAAGTCGAAGTTGAAGCAGGTATGTAAATGTAAATATTATGATTTTGATATATTTAAAATTTTCCTAGTGTAAAATCTGTAGCTTAATTTTTATTTGATGAAATAATTTGAAAAATATTTTTCAATGTAAACATAGAGAGATATTCCTCAAAAAATTGATGACGAGATACAAAATTTTGAAAGAGAAAGTGAAAGAGATATTGAACCTAGAGATGGTGAAAATGTTGAAAGAAATTGAAGTGAAAAAATTGAATCACAAGGTATATATATATATATATCTGTGTGTGTGTGTGTGTGTGTGTATATATATATATATATATGTGTGTGTGTTGAACACATGCATGTATTATTGAAATTATACTTATATTTATTAATTTACTTATTTATTGAATATGTAAACTTATTATGTATTATTCATTCAAATATATACAGATGAAATCAATGTCAATGATGAGATGTTAGAAAATTTTGACACTCACACATATGGAGATAAAATAGCTGACCATTATATACAATATCGTGTTAACCACATTTTTTAGAAGTATTTCATAAAGGAAAAGGTGAGAGTTCAAGCTCAAATGTTGAAAGGTATCCTATCGTTAAGGAAATAAAAAGAAGCTACAACTTTATTGGGTATTCAAAAATCAACCAACGATAAAAAAATGAAGGAAAATGTGATACAAAATATAAACAGTGCTATAAATTCAATTAGAAGATCTAGACAGAAAAATGTTTTAGTTGTATGTAGAGAAATACATATGGGAATGGTTTCGCCAGGTACTAAAGAGAATTGCTTGGTAAAATCTATGGCACGAGAATTAGGAACCTCGCGAATTTTTTTTCACAAACATTAGAAATTTTGGTTGCAAATAGATGTAAATGATGAAATCGCTTGTTGGAGGGCAATTTGTAGGTAACCATACAAAGATAGACTTGGAGAAAATGTTAAGAAAATAATATATGAATATTGGAAGAACAATTCGCGTGTTTTTCCAACTGCAAGGCATGTGACGCGAAGAAGAATAGCATGAAATAAATACAAATAACATGAAAAAAATTTGTTGGAAACAACTCAGATAGAGTTGTTCAACAGGTTCAAAGAAGAGAATCATGAAATTCATGCTTCAATGAGTGCTTTTGTTCAACAAAAACCATGGTATGTAAAACCTATCACCTTATGCAACACTTGTTGCTGTCATTATCATGTGGAATTTGCGTTATATTATGACACATTCCTTGATTTTGGTAGAACATTTTGGAAGGATTCACCTCCTCCTTCCACTATCCGTGATTTCATATCTCAAATTCTATGTGAAAGAGAAAGAGATGAACTATTTTATGAAAAGAAATGTGTTGGTGGTAGAAAATGCTATGATTGTGGAAATTTGACTAAATTTCAAAAAAAATATCGTACTCATATAAATGATCAATCATTGTCCAACATGAAAGTGAAATGGAAGAGATATGAATATATCCATACATCGATTCAAGGTGAAAATAGTGTTAAAAGAATTGAATTACGAGAAGAAGAAATTTTTGTGATAGAATTTTTGAGAAATTTTGAGGCAGAAATTTACAAATACACCAAGCATTTCCATAGAGCTTTATGGAAAAACTTGCAATTCGAAAAATGCCGTGAATTTTTTCCACCAGTGACCATTTTGCGAGTAATTGATTTTGCAGAAAACTACACATTTGTTCCACAAAAAGAAATTCAGTGTGAATATTATCATTCTAACCAAGTCTCCATGTTCATCCATATTCTATATAGACATGCTGAACAAAAAGTTGATAATATAGAAAGCACCAGTGCAAATCGACCTATTATTAAAGAATATCACTTTTATATTAGTGACGATCGTACACATGATACATATTTTGTACAACATTGTTTTGGAAAAAATTATGATTCCTTGAAAAATCATGGAATAAAGTCTCTGACCAAGTCTCCATGCTCATCCATATTCCTCAAAACATTGATGATGAGATATAAAATTTTGAAAGAGAAAGTGAAAGAGATATTGAACCAATGATTAAAGATGGTGAAAATGTTGAAATAAATTCAAGTGAAGAAATTAAATCACAAGATATATATATATATATATATATATATATATATATATATATATATATATATGTATGTATATATATATGTATATGTATATGTATGTATATATATATATATATATATATATATATATAGATATATGTACATATATACAGACATACATACATAGATGTGTGTGTGTGTGTGTGTGTGTGTGTGTTCAACACATGCACGTATTATTGAAATTATACATATATTTATTAATTTAGTTATTTATTGAATATGTAAACTTATTATGTACTATTCATTCGAATATGTACAGATGAAATCAATGTCGATGATGACATGTTAGAAAATGTTGACACTCATACATATGGAGATAAAAAAGCTGACCATTATATATGATATCGTGTTAAACACATTTTTGAGAAGTATTTCATAAAGGAAAAGGTGATAGTTCAAGCCCAAATGTTGAAAGGTATCCTATCATTAAGGAAATTAAAAAAAGTTGCGACTTTATTGGGTATTCAAAAATCAACAAAAGATAAAATAATGAAGGAAAATGTGATACAAAATGTAAATAGTGCTATAAATTCAATTAGAAGATCTAGACAGAAAAATGTTTCACCTGTACATAGAGCAATACATATGGCAGTGGTTTCACTGTGTGTACTAAAAAAATAACTGTTTTAAAATCTATGGCATGACCATTAGGAACCCGTTAATTTTTTTCACAAACATTAGAAATTTTGGTTGCAAATAGGATGTAAATCATGAACTCGCTTTGGAGAGCAATTTGTAGGCAACCATACAAAGATAAACACTTGGAGAAAATGTTAAAAAAATAATATATGAATATTGGAAGAACAATTCATTTGTTTTGCCAACTATAAGGTACATGTGATGTGAAGAAGAATAGCAAGGAAATCAATACAAAGAACAGAATTTTTTTCTTGGAAACCACTCAGATAGATTTTTTCAACAAGTTCAAAGAAGAGAATCATGACATTCATGTTTCAATCAGTGCTTTTGTTCAACAAAAACCATGGTATGTAAAACCTATCATCGTACGCGACATTTTTTGTTGTCGTTATCATGTGGAATTTGAGTTATACTATGACACATTCCTTGATTTTGGAAGAACATTTTGGAAGGATTCACCTCCTCATTCCACTATCCATGATTTCATATCTCAAATTCTATGTGAAAGAGAAAGCGATGAACTATTTTATGAAAAGAAATGTGTTGGTGGTAAAAAAATGTGATGATTGTGAAAATTTGACTAAATTTCAAAACTAATATCGTACTGATATAAATGATCAATCATTGTCCAACATGAAAGTGAAACGGAAGAGATATGAATATATCCATACATGGATTCAAGGTGAAAATAGTGTTAAAAGAATTGAATTACGAAAAGAAGAAATTTTTGTGATAGACGTTTTGAGAAAGTTTGAGGCAGATATTTACAAATACACCAAGCATTCTCATAGAGCTCGATGGAAAGACTTGCAATTCAAAAAATCCCGTGAATTTTTTCCACCAGGGACCATTTTGTCAGTAATTGATTTTGCATAAAACTACACATTTGTTTCACAAAAAGAAATTCAGAGTGAATACTATCATTCTTACCAAGTCTCCATGCTTGTCCATATTCTATATAGACATGTTGAACAAAATGTCGATCATATAGAAAGCACAGTGAAAATTGACATATTATTAAAGAATATCACTTTTATATCAGTGACGATCATACACATGATACATATTTTGTACAACATTGTTTTGAAAAAATTTATGATTCCTTGAAAAATCATGGAATAACATTCAATGAACATTGGATATGGTCAGACGGATGTACGGGAAAATTCAAATCTGCACGATCATTCTTTTGGTTGTGTTGTCTTCATAAGAAAACCTGCATTAAACATTGTTGGAATTTATTTGAGACTAGCCATGGAAAAGGAGAACATGACGGTGCAGGGGCATGCATAAAACAAGCTCTTCGAAAATATCAAATGAACCCCTCTGCAATCGAACTTGTGGATGCAAAATAATTTATTCAATGGTTCATCGCTTCTCTAAGCCATGAGAGTAACTGATCAAGGGAAGTGTGAAGGTACAATCAATTTAATTTTTATTGGATATCTAATTAAATAGACAGTGTACATTTATCACAATGATTTTCTTTGATTGTATTTTAATATCATATTTACATTCTTCTTTAAAATTTCCATATAAAGGTTTTTTTGGCATATTAGGATCGAAGACATAGATAGATCAATTGGAAATGACGTTGAAACAATAAAAGGGACTCAAAAATTGCATTCAATTAAAACAAAGTCATCTAGAAATGTGTTTACATTGGATAAAAGAAAATATTCTTGTTTTTATCTTGTTTGCATAGACAACACAAAATCCAATGACGTTTGTGAAAAAAAAATGTATGTAAAAGATTGGAAACATACAGAGCTAAATACAAAGGGAAAAATGTCCATTGCAATGTTTGAAGAAATGCAATTATAGGAGACTACAATATCATCCGATGGTGATCGAGTTTCTGATCTTGTTAGAGAAGGTAACATTTGAATTTCTTTCTAATGATAAAGATCTAGAAGTAAATTTGAATATGCATAATTTTGTCAAGTTTGTTTTATTGTGTAGGAGATGTTTTTGCTGTAATTGCACCTATTGACAATGATGAAAATGTGAAGTATTATTTGATGCGTTGCACTGAACAAAAAATCAAATTATTAGGAGACTATAATGATCATGGATTTCCATATGAAAGAGGATCTATTATACTGAAAGGTTATTTTTTCAGACAAACTAATCAAAGTGGGAATTTTGTTTACTTTGAGGACTATGAACCTGATTTCATAAGTTGTCAATATAGTCACTTGGTGTGTGCAGCATGCATAAAGTTAATCGAGGTTCAATCAAAGAAAAAAATGAAAATTAAGAAATGGAAAATGTCAAAATACGATCATGAAATGATTATTGAAGATGGCATTCCATTGGAATTTTTTTTATTGAACTCCCCAAAAAAAAATTCTCTTTGGATTATATGTTCTAGAAATTCAAGTACTCAATTAAAAATTGAGCTTCCTTGTTATGTTATCTTTGCATGTGTTTGCACATGTACAAATTGTTTTGGTACATAAAAACTCTAGTATCAACTGAAAGTAGCTTTTCTATACATGCATTGATGAAAAATGTTGCAGGTATTGGATATATATATATATATATGTTCTAGAATGAAGTTAACTGTTCAAGTAGTTTTACTATGTGCATTGATGAAAAATGGTTCACGTACTCAATATATATGTTCTATAATGCAATTAACCGAAAGTAGTTTTTCTATGTGCATTGATGAAAAATGTTGCATGTACTGGATATATACACGAACTCAATGCACACCCAGTTTTTCTTGTGGGATTTTTTGGTAAAAAGTATCCACAATGTAAATAAATCATCCACGGTATAATTTTGTACGAAGATTCCTTTCAGACAAGACACTCGGAGCACTTCTTCTACTTTTGGTGGGATTTGACCCACATCTCTATTCCTGATTGAAAATCTAGTACAAAATTTGTCTGTCCAATGGTCGAATATGTTCTAAGTGCATTGATGAAAAATGTTGTGCACACACACACACACACACACACACATATATATATATATATATATATAGCTATATATATATGTGTGTGTGTGTGTGTGTGTGTGTGTGTGTGTGTTCTAGAATGCAATTAACTGAATGTCATCAGTTTACCAATTTATAAATCAATAAGGCTACCTAGCTGAGTACATTAATGACATTGACCCAATTCAACAAACATAAATCTACTTCTTATATTTCCAATCAAAATTAAAGGGATTTATATGGGAAAGAGGTAGAACATATAGCCCATGAACTACTTTAGTTCATAGGTCAATGTATCATCATGTGGGAAAATGTTTCAAGAACACTTGATCGTACTTAAAAGTAATCTTAAGATTGTTTTTGATCTTTACATACTACATACTATTGTTTGAGTGAAAAAAAACTTAAAAACTTACCAAACATACTTCAACCATCCAAAACATGAATTTTGTAATTTTTTTTTATTATATCAAAACAAATTACTTCACATGTCATGCCAATTGTAGTTCAACTATCCAATAAAAACATTTAACATTATATCACATGCCAAATGTAGATTAAAACCATCCAAAACATAACCTTTAATTTAGCAAAAAATTATAGATCACAACATTACTTCACATGCCAAATGTACTTCAACCATCCAAAACTTGATTTTTAAAAACATTTTGATTATATCACAACCTTACTTCACATGCCATGTCAATTGTAGTTCAACTATCCAACAAAAACATTTAACATTATATCACATGCCAAATGTAGATTGAAACCATCCAAAACTTGAGTTTTAAAAGCTTTTTGATTATATCACAACATTATTTCACTTTCCATGCCAATTATAGTTCAATTATCCAATAAAAACATTTAATGTTATATGACATGCCAAATGTAGATTGAAACCATCCAAAATTTAACTTTTAATTTAACAAAAAATTATAGATCACAACATTACTTCACATGCCAAATGTACTTCAAGCATCCAAAACTTAAGTTTTAAAAACAAAATAGATTATAACACATCATTACATAACATGCCAAATGTAGTTCAAAAGAAAAACATTAATTTATAAATGACAACATTACTAGTAGTTCAACTATCCAAAACTTAAAAGTTTTAAAAACCAAACAAATTATATAACAAAATTACTTCACATTCACATTCCAGAAGTACTTAAACCATCGAAAACTTAAATTTTTGGAAAAAAACAAATTATATTAACACTGTAATAAAATATGTCCAAAAATTGTAGATCTCACAAGTATGAAGTATCAAGTTATATATATATGACTGTGCATCTAGATAATATATAAAAAGGTAAATTTAAGACGAGAAATCTTGAAATCAAATCTACAAATCATGTCAATCAAATACAGATGAATGTAGTGTCTTTCCTAGTAGAGTCTCAATCCGTGCGCTATCTTGCGAAGCATGGGGAACCTGTATACAATGCACATACAAACATTAAAATTTTATGTTGTAAAAATGAGTGAGGATATATAGAACTTCATGTAAAAAACAAAATATAAAAATAAAATAAAAAATCATGCAATACCTCATGAGGTTCCCTCTCCATTTGTTTGCTTGCTACAACTTCCCCCATGGGAACATCTCCAACAATAAATTGTACAATATACATGTACAGTTATATATATATATATATATATATATATATATATATATATATATATATATATTAAAAAAAATTAGATGAAAATGCACATGTGTACATATATAAACTTATTTTCAATAGTATTAAAACAAAAATTTAGACAACTTGTTAAAAGTATAAAATAACTCAAGATCAAGATCTCAATTTATAATAAAACTCAAATAAGCTTCAATTTATAAATTATTACTTAAAAAAAAAAAACATATATATATATATATATATATATATATATATATATAAGTGAAAAATTGAATACTTCTGCAGGTGAATTTGAGATAGCTCTTAAGAGAGGCTCCAAAAGAAAATCTCCAAAAACCTAAAATTCAAAAAAATTAAAATAACTCAAGATATAGATATATATATCTCAATTTGTAATGGAAATTTTTGAGGTGGAATATATATATATTTTACTTAAGCATAAATTTTAAAAGTGAAAAATTGTCCATACTTGTTGTGGATGTCGCACATCTCCTAAAGAAGTAGAATGTACAACTATCTCAAAAGATGTAGAAGGTACATCTCCCAAGGAAGAAGAAGGTACCGCCATCCCAAAAAAATCAGATGGAATGAGAATCTATTAAAACATTTTGTTATTATATATGTACATGTACATGTGTGCACAAGTATTTATTTTAAAAATATCACTTAAAAAATAGTAACATTTGTCAACATATCTTGATGGTGAGACCCATCTTCATTGTTTGAACCAAAGGCCCCGAACGTGATATTACCATTTTCGTCATTCATCATGCATGACAACTGCAAATGGTGTTTTAACATATAATGATACATTTTTGTTAGAATAATGTACATACAAATAAATTTATACATGTACATACACATGTATTTATTACAAATTGTACACATGTATGTGCTAAAATAATTGAACCCTAAGGTGAATAACACATATCGTTCTCATGCCCTCTTCCTCATGAAGAATTAGGTCTTGCCAACCATTGTGACAATTCTTTGCATATATTCTGAGATCTTCAACATTCATGTTTTCAATCTTTTCATCTATACAATACACAAAATTGCCACGTGAATTCTCATGTGCTCTTTGTCGATTTAGACAAACATCGACTCCACCCAATCCACTGTGAACATTGTAAATGATGACATCCCTTGCTTCTCAAATTATTTGAGAAGTCACATCCATCTTTTACCGTAGAGTTTTGACTTGAAAAGGTCGACTCACCAATGGCTGCTCAGGGCGAGGAAACTCCACATCTCTCCTAGCACCCCTACGGTCACACAATCGACCTTTCCCCAGACCAAAAAATTCTAACGGAAGGTCATTGTAATTGGGTTTCATTTCCAAAAAAAATTCTGCGTAAAGCAATTTTGCAAAATAAACAGGAACCTTGTCATTCCATGGGAGCCTTCCATAGGCCGTAAGATGCCTATCATACAAATAGTGAGCTATATAGGGGTGCTTGAAATATTGCACCTTCAATATTTTTATTTTTGGCCCTTCATTGAAATTAAAAATTCAATTCACCATTTCTTTTGTAACTCTTTGTTTTACATCCTCCCATTTATCGGTACTCATTACTGTTTCCTTTCTCTTTCTCATGACTTCTACAAATGTATCAATCGTTAGCCCAAGTTTTTTGTACACATTTAGTAGTTCGCCCAATTAATGTGTAACTATTTCGAGGCTTTATCGACTATCAGTAGGTAGATTCAAAGCCATGAGTTTTTTCTACAATTTTTCAGGAAGTCGTTGACACCTTTCTAAGGTGCATTGCACCATGTTTCTTTTCGATGGTATATCAGAAATGTCGATCGGATAAGTTGTGGTGGGTAGATAATCTTCTTCTTGAATGTACAGTTCTGCCCTCTGTCTATTTTGACCAACATTTGGAACATTTTTAGCTTCTACATCAACATATGTAAAATTTTGTATATTAGAAAAAACACATGTAAAAAAATTTGTACAAATTCAATGAAAAAAATATTGAAATTGATGGCAACCTCGACGTGGTTGGTTAGCATCTTCTCCACCCTGAAACTATTGAGAACCAGAACAACCCTACTGAGAACCAGCACCACTAGCCATTGATTGGCCTCCAGGGGAATAAATATCACCACCTTCACATAACCTGTTACCACTTATTGATGGCCCTCTAAGGGGATTTGAACCACCACCAACCTCTCGAGAGGAGAGAGAAACTTCATAAACAAATACGAATTTATAATCAATTGAAAAATACATGCATATATATAAATACACATGTACATATTCATTGCTTAAATTATGTTAAAACCATACCACGGCTGAGGGATGGAGTAGAGACCCTTCTCTTCTTATTAGCTCCTAAAAAATAAAAAATGAAACTTATTAACAACTAATTTAACTCACAAAGTTGATAAAAAATCAATTCCATATGTACACACGTGTATGGAGATTTAAGATTATATTTAAATTTACCATGAACATCTCTCGATCTGTGATCCCCACCTCTCATAGAGATATGGGATTTTGTTGATCTTCGTCATTCATCCTGCATGATATATATATCTATGGTGGACATTTACAATTATTTTTTTAAATAACTAATTAAAATTAAATTAAAATTAAATTTCAAAAAATTAATGTAATTAGTGTAAACAAATGATGTAAAATACAACTTTCGAAGCACTAATTGATGTGTGAAACTCAATTTAAGAAAAAAAAGGCTATAAAAATGATAAGTTCACCAAATTTTGTTTTACATGATGGGAGAACACCTGGTATAAAATTGAAAAAAACACATTGTCATTAAAAAAGAAGTGAAACTCCATTTAAACAAACTCCATTTAAACAAAATGTTGTTGAAGTCCCTGCATTTTAATTTCATAAAAATGTGAAGTTCACCATTTGTTGCAAATGTGAAGTTCACCAAGTTGCGCTTTACATGGTGTGGTGGGAGCACACTTGGTATATAATTGAAAAAAACACATGGTCATCAAAAAAGACACATTTATAAGTACACAACACACACATATCCAAGATATCTTACAATGTCGATCAATAGATTTTGAAGGAGAGTGTCTCAACACCAATTCGTCTTTGAGAGATGAATCTTGAATTTTTGAAGAAGAGAATCTCAAAACTAATTCATCTTTGAGAGATGAATCTTGAATTTTTGAGGAAGAGTGTCTCAAAACTAATTCATCTTTGAAAGATGAATCTTGCATTGGAATTTCCCCGTAAAATTCTAATTCATATTAATTTACCTTTGATAGAAGAATCCTGAATTTTCATTTCCCCATGTAATAAATTAGCAGACATCTTATTCACATTTTTACAATGCCTTATACTAAAAAATTGAAATTGGCTAACAATATTGTTTGTTATTCCATGAATTTATTTTAGCCTCTCTTTCTTAGCTTGGTACATGCCATTCATCTGGTTGCACACATGTTCAGAATTGGTGAAAAAAACAATTCCATTTGATCCATACTCCATCGCTATTCCCAAGCCTTCTATCAATCCAATATAATATACCTCGTTGTTCGTTGTTCTTCCCGGTATATTCATTTTCCTTTGGATGACTTTGCTAGTCAATGTTGTGAAATCAGCTCCAAAAATAGAAGAAAAGATATATCAATGCCTTAGAAATAAGCCACTTTAATGGGGCAACCTCCAATACATTGCATAAATGAACAATTCTTGGATGATTAAAATTACAAAACCTCCTTTCTATATATAGGAGTCCATGGGGTCACAATGTAATCCTAGCTGACCTAACAATAATAATTTAAGGGCATAATAATAGCAATATGGGGGTTACAGGGGTACAATAATAACAATAAGGGGGTTACACTAACAACAATAAGGGACTATACTAGTAATATAGAGACTTAAAATGTGCCTCTCCTTCAGAAAAGTGTTGTCCTCAACGCTTGAGTAGCTCTAGGTGCCTCTGTATAAAATTCTCATCCTCCCATGTAGAATCTTCAGTGGGTAAGTTCTTCCACTTGATGAGATACTCTGAAATTGATCGATTCCGTAGCTTTCGAGTTCTTGTTTCTGTGACCGCTTCAAGTTCCAATATGATTTTTCCTTCTTGATCAAGTTCTAGCAATATTGTTTGAAGTGGAAGATTTTCAACTATAACCTTCTTTAAGCATGAAACATGGAAAACTAGATGCACTCGTGAAGAAGCAGGAAGCTCCAATTTGTATGCCATAGTACCAATCCTTTGCAACACCTAGTAAGGACCATAGTACTTTGGAAATAATTTATTAGCCTTCTTAGCTTGCTTGAGGGACATTTGTTTATATGGTTGTAGCCATAAAAATACCCAATATCCTACATAAAAAATTCTCTCGCTATGATGTTGATTTGCCTGTTGTTTCATTCGATTTTGTGCCAAATTCAGGTTCTCCTATAAGAGATGGATAACTTCTTGTTGATGCTTGATGTGATCTTCCACTTCTTGAACCTTTTAATTTTCTCTTAAAGATGATGTGATGGGTGGTGGATGATATCCATAAAGTGCCATAAATGGGGTCATTTTTGCTGCAATATGGAAGGAAGTGTTAGACCACCCTTCTATGAGAGGTAACCACTTGACCCATTATGTTTGTTTATCATATACAAAACAACGAAGATATCCTTCCAAAAATTTATTTACTATCTCAGTTTTACCATTAGATTGAGGATGATAAGATGAGCTATGAGTTAATTGAGTACCCAAAAAAGAAAATAACTCTATCCAAAAATTTCCAGTAAAAATGGGATCTCTGTCGCTCACAATAACCCTTGGGTTTCCATGTAGCTTTTGAATTCTATCCATAAATGTAGTATCAATTGTACTTGCTTTAAATGGATGAGATAATGCACAAAAGTGTGAATACTTGGTAAGTATATCAACTAACACCATGATGACACTCTTTCCTTTGGGCCTAGGTAAACCTATGATAAAATGCATTGAAATCTCCTCCCAATGTTGACTTGGAATGGATAAAGGTTGTAGAAGACCCGGGGTCTTAACTGTCTCAACTTTATTCTTCTACCAAACCAAACATTCTGCCACAAACTTTTGAATATCAGATGTAAGTCCATCCCAAAAAAATTATTTATTCACCCAGTGGTAAGTTTTTAAAAATCTTGAGTGTCCTTCTAAAGGAGAAGTGTGCAATTCCAAAAGAATTTTTTTTTTTTATTGTGAATTCCTAAAAATATGTAAGTGATCTTTGTACCATAAGGAATCATTTTTCCAACTAAATGTATCAGATGTACTAGGATCTTGCTGCAACTTTTGAATGAGTGTCCACACTTCTTCGTATTTCTTCCATTCATCTCTTGCTTTGGTTATCCAATCTAGTTGGATAATTGAAATGGCACAAAGTAATTCTTCCACCTCTTCATTCTTTCTTGAGAGTGCATCTGCAACAACATTTAGCTTCCATTTTTTTTAGATTATTCCAAAGTCATAACCCAACATCTTTGTCACCCATTTTTGCTGCTCTTCTGAAGATAGTCTTTGTTCCAAAAAGTGTTTAAGACTATCATAATCATTTTTTACCTTGAAGTGTCTTCCCATTAGGTAAGTTTGCCATTTCTTTAGTGCATGCAGTATTTCTAACATTTCCTTCTCATAAATAGGGTTTTTAAATACTTTCCTTTAATTGGACGACTTTCAAAAGCAATGGTTCTTCCTTCTTGCATTAGAACAACACCAATTCCATTTCCTAAGGCATCACATTCCACAATAAAGGTTTTTCTGAAGTTTGGCGTAGCTTAGACCAGTGCTAGGCACATTGCCTCTTTAAGATGTTTAAAGGCCTTAGTTGCCTTAGGGGTCCATGAAAATGCATATTTCTTCAATAATGTTGTTAGAGGTGCTGCTATTCTCCCATAATTATTAACAAACTTGCGATAATACCCTGCTAACCCGAGAAATCCTCGCAATTTCTTTATGGTTGTGGGAACTTTCCATTCCTTAATGGCTTTAATTTTGTTAGGGTTTACCTTAACACCCTCGTGAGATACAATATGACCCAGATATTCCACCTCTCGTACTCCAAAGAAAAATTTGGATGTTTTTTCATATAATTATTTCTCCTACAATTGTTTGAGCACCCTGTCAACATGTTGAACATGATCCTTCCAAGACCTATTGTAGATTAGTATATCATCAAAAAATACTATCACAAATTTTCTAAGGAAGGGTTTGAAAATGGAATTCATCAACCCTTGAATTGTAGAAGGTGCATTGGTAAGGCCAAAAGGCATTTCAAAAACATCATAATGACCTTCATGAGTTTTAAATTCTATTTTTGAAATATCTTCAGTCTTCATTCTAATTTGATGATATCCTGAACGAAGATCAAACTTGGTAAAATAAATTGCTCCATGTAATTCATCAATCACAGCAATGGGAAAATTATCTTTAATGGTGAGCTTATTGAGCTCCCTATAATCCGAACACATGTGCCATGATCCATTCTTCTTGTGTACCAATACTACAGGAGCAGAGAAAGAACTTTTACTACGTTGAATTATACCCTCCTCTAAAAATTTTGCAATCATACATTCAATTTCTCTCTTTTGGACATAAGGATATCTATAAGGCCTGATGTTTGGAGGAATAATTCCTGGAATGAAATGAATAGCATCATCATGATCATGAATAGGTGGGAGTCCTTTGGGAGTTTCAAACACCTTGGAATGATTGTCCAAGACTTTTTGGAGATCTGCGGAAATAGATGATTTTGATGTTGGAACTTCTAGTGAGCATAATTGTGAAATTACACCTCATTGTCATTTATTTATAAAAATTGTCATGAAATTAGAGCTTATTATCTTTCTGGGCTTCCATGAAATACCCCGTAATTTGACTTCCTTTCCTTCTAAAAAAAATTTGAAGAAAAGTTCTTGAAAATTAAAAGCTACCATCCCCAAATATTGTAACCATTGTACTCCTAGTACAACATCAACACCTCCCATAGGAATGGAAAGAATTAGACTATTCAATACATATTCCCCCATGGTTAGCTTGATATTCTGGCATTTTCTAGATAAATTTATAGTTCCTCCATTTGCAACCATCACTTGACATCCTGGTGCTGGGTATAGGAAACAATTCAATTCCCTGGCTACCTTACAACGAATAAAATTATAGGTACTACCTAAATCAATCAAAACTATTAACTTTTTCTTCATGATATGTCCTTCTATATTGAGAGTTTGAGGAGTGGTAATTCCTTCCAATGCGTTACATGATATGGTAAAACTCATTTCTTCCTCTTCTAGGGTTGGTTCCTGGTGTATATCATTTTCTTGATCATTTTCTTCTTCCTCTTCACAATCTATGTAAAATGGTTTCTTCTCAGCACACTTATGACCTTTAGTTTATTTTCTATCACAACTGTAGCAAAGCCCTTTTTCTCTTTTTTCTTCCAATTTTTGTGCTTTCAGCCTTGTAGGTTGTGGAAATCTAGGCGTAGCAACACTTCCTTCTTTATAGAAGTGAGTGGTAGGATTCCTTGTCGCCATAATTTTACATTCAATTTTTCTTGGCAACCTGAATGCCTTCTCCAATGAATCAGGTTCCAAAACATGAACTTCATGTTGGATTTTATCCTTTAAAGTACCTATGAAGAGTTCAATCCTGTGTTCCTCTGGAATATCAGTTACCCTTATATTCAATTTTTGGAAGTCCTCAATATGCTCCCCCACTAAACCCTTTTGTTTGAGATTTATCAATTGGCTAAAGAAGGTGTTTCTCTTTGTATCCTCATAATGTGCTATCGTTTCCTCCATAAAAATTGACCAAGTGACAATTTTTTTACGGGAGCAAAGACATCGATACCATAAAAATGTATCTTGTTCTAAATGTAAAGTTGCAATGCGTACCTTTTGTGTGTTTTGCACATTATGGAGATCAAAATATTGCTCCATCTGTAGTATCCATGTTACAGGATCCTTTTTATGAAACTTACTCATATCCATTTTTCGAATATGGTGGTATTTCTTGCCAACATTAGAGTTTATGAAATCACAATTAACATTTATTTTGTTCTCATCATGAATTTCCTCTACTATCTTTTCACCATTAGGAAACATTTCTTGTATCAACTTTGTCAAACCTTCCATGTATGCTTTTAGATCATTCTTCATGTTTTCCATTTTTTCATCGATCTTAGCTTCCATGTCATCCATATTAGATTCCATGCCAGCTTCCATGCAATCTATCTTAGATTCCACACCTTTCTTCAAAACTTCCATGTTATCTTTTGTTTCTCTTTGCGAGAACGAAATTTGTTGCACTTGCTCTTGTAATTTTGATATGTCATGTTACCATTCTTCATCTCCGTGAGTCATAGTAGAGCCTTCTAAAGGCTTAATGGGTGTTGAATTATTTTTATGTGGCATTTTAGAAACAAATACTGATATCTATTCTACAATATGCTCTTGGAATCAATTCAACTTTATTCTTCAAACAAGACTTCTGCAATTCGGGAAAAAAAAGTACACACCTTTTACTTGCTTTTGCAGAGCTCTATATTGAAATTGAATTATTTCTATAATTACAAATCCTCAATATCTAAAATGTGGCCCTGTAGTAGTCCTACGAAGCTTCTTCCAAATTCCACAGTTCTGACTTGATTTGGATTCTTAAAGACAAAGTTATGTCCAATGTCCCAAGATGACCTAATTATGGACTGTTTCAGTAGAGAAAACTTGTATGACTTGCCATGTGTCATTTTTTTCTCCTTTCACTCTGAAATTTATAGACACGAAACTACAGTCCATGTACTTCCAGTCAATTTTTATAGAATTCCAATACGATGCTCAGAGAGAGAGTTATGAATATTTTCCCACGATCACCTCTTTGAGATGAAATTAGGGAGCTTGAAAAAGAGCTAACTTCCATAGATCATACCTCGGAAAATATTGTGAACCAAGCTCTGACATTTTGTAATGATATTCCTCAGGATTTTGGCTTCATACCCTAAGAATTTAAGCTTCTGAAACTTCGTAGAAAGAAATTTATAGCAAACATTCCAAGATGACCTGTTTGGAGCAGCGAAGCCCTAGAATCCAGAGCTCTGATACCAATTGTTATGAAACTAGCTCCAAAAATAGAAGAAAAGAGATATCAGTGCCTTAGAAATAAGCCACTTCAATGGAAAAACCTCCAATACATTACAAAAATGAAAAATTCTTGGATGATTCAAATTACAAAACCTCCTTTCTTTATATAGGATTCCATGGGGCCACAATGTAATCCTAGTGCTGCCACAGTGTAATCCTAGCGGACCTAACAATAATAATTTAAGGGCACAATAATA
Organism: Pinus albicaulis; assembly: GCA_034641835.2. Lineage (NCBI taxonomy): Eukaryota > Viridiplantae > Streptophyta > Pinopsida > Pinales > Pinaceae > Pinus > Pinus albicaulis. The sequence continues at coordinate 1,785,020,526 of CM076578.1, forward strand.
ACAATATAGGGGTTACAGGGGTACAATAATAACAATAAGGGGGTTACACTAACAACAATAAAGGACTATACTAGTAATATAGGGACCTAATAGTTGCAATATTGGAAAGCACATATGTAATCACTGCTTTCCCTGGATTGGGATAGCAAGAACCTTCTATGCATAATTTCCATTTTTCAACCATATTTAATGGTTTTATTATCCCTAAAAAAAAAATTCAATATAAATATATATATTAAATTGACATTTATTGCAAATGCATGGGAGAAATGAAAAACTTATATTTAGATCTATTCCAGATATTGACTGTCAGGGAGTTTACTGGATATGTCACCTTTCATAAAATATGAGATCCAGAGGCTACCTGGCCCTTTACAGAATCTGCCTATAGAACTACCATGGATATGAATATGAAAAACTTCTAATTAGATATATTCTAGAGATTGAATGTAGGGGCATTTATTCTTAGGTTAAAACCTATGTTTTGTATCAAAACACTTTTGGTTTCAATGGGAAAATTTTATGGCTAATTTGTGTTTTACATGTTGAATATAAAATGTTTTTCTCTCTCATTTTTTAAGACAATGGATATGAAAATGAAAAACTATATACTTGGTTAAAGCCTATGTTTTCTATCAAATTAATTTTTGTTTCTAAATAGTATATACATGTTGACTATAGGGGCATTTACTATAGGGGCATTTAGATCTATTCGAGAGATTGATTGTAGGGGCATTTACTAGATATGTCACCTTTCATAAAAGATGAGATCCAGAGGCTACCTGGCCCTTTACAGACTCTGGCTATAGAACTACCATGGATATGAAAATGAAAAACTTCTAATTAGATCTATTCTAGAGATTGAATGTAGGGGCATTTACTAGATTAGTTTAAAACCTCTGTTTTGTATCAAATCACTTTTTGTTTCAATAGGAAACTTTTATGGCTAATTTGCATTTTACATGATGAATATAAAAGGTTTTTTCTCTGTCATTGTTGGAGACCATGGATATGAAAATGAAAAACTGTATACTTGGTTAAAACCTATGTTTTGTATCAAATTAGTTTTTGTTTCTAAATACTAGATACATGTTGACTGTATGAGCATTTACAATAGGGGCATTTAGATCTATTCCAGAGATTGAATGTAAGGGAATTTACTAGATATGTCACCTTTCATAAAAGATGAGATCCAGAGTCTACCTAGCCATTTACAAACTCTGGCTATAGAACTACCATGGATATGAAAATGAAAAACTTCTAATTAGATATATTATAGAAATTGAATGTAGGGGCATTTACTAGATTAGGTTAAAACCTATGTTTTGTATCAAATCACTTTTGGTTTTAGTGGGAAAATTTTATGGCTAATTTGTGTTTTACATGTTGAATATAACAGGTATTTTCTATCTCATTGTTTGAAACCATGGATATGAAAATGAAAAACTATATAATTGGTTAAAACCAGTGTTTTGTATCAAATTACTTTTTGTTTCTAAATACTATATACATGTAAAATATAAAAGGTTTTTTTCTCTATCATTGTTTGAGACCATGGATATGAAATGAAAAACTTCTATTTAGATCTATTCTAGAGATATCGATAATTTGTGTTTTACATACATTGAATATAAAAGGTTTTTTATCTCATTGTTTGAGACCATGGATATGAAAATAAAAAACTTCTATTTAAAACTATTCCAGAGATTGACTGTAGGGGAATTTACTAAGGTTAAAGCCTATGTTTTGTATCAAATCACTTATGGTTTAAATGGGAAACTTTTATGGCTAATTTTTGTTTTACATGTTGAATATAAAAAGTTTTTTTCTCTGTCATTGTTTGAGACCATGGATATGAAAATGAAACAATTCTATTTAGATCTATTCTAGAGATATGGCTAATTTTTTTTTTTACATACATTGAATATAAAATGTTTTTAGTGGGAAACTTTAAATCACTTTTGGTTTTAGTGGGAAACTTTTATGGCTAATTTGTGTTTTACATGTTGAATATAAAAGGTATTTTCTCTCTCATTGTTTGATACCATGGATATGAAAATGAAAAACTATATAATTGGTTAAAACCGGTGTTTTTTATCAAATTACTTTTTGTTTCTAAATACTATATACATGTCAAATATAAAAGGTTTTTTTCTCTATCATTGTTTGAGACCATGGATATGAAATGAAAAACTTCTATTTAGATCTATTCTAGAGATATCGCTAATTTGTGATTTACATACATTGAATATAAAAGGTTTTTTATCTCATTGTTTGAGACCATGGATATGAAAATAAAAAACTTCTATTTAAAACTATTCCAGAGATTGACTGTAGGGGAATTTACTAAGGTTAAAGCCTATGTTTTGTATCAAATCATTTATGGTTTAAATGGGAAACTTTTATGGCTAATTTTTGTTTTACATGTTGAATATAAATTTTTTTTTTCTCTTTCATTGTTTGAGACCATGGATATGAAAATGAAACAATTCTATTTAGATCTATTCTAGAGATATGGCTAATTTTTTTTTTACATACATTGAATATAAAATGTTTTTAGTGGGAAACTTTAAATCACTTTTGGTTTTAGTGGGAAACTTTTATGGCTAATTTGTGTTTTACATGTTGAATATAAAAGGTATTTTCTCTCTCATTGTTTGAGACCATGGATATGAAAATGAAAAACTATATAATTGGTTAAAACCGGTGTTTTGTATCAAATTACTTTTTGTTTGTAAATACTATATACATGTCAAATACAAAAGGTTTTTTTCTCTATCATTGTTTGAGACCATGGATATGAAATGAAAAACTTCTATTTAGATATATTCTAGAGATATCGCTAATTTGTGTTTTACATACATTGAATATAAAAGGTTTTTTATCTCATTGTTTGAGACCATGGATATGAAAATAAAAAACTTCTATTTAAAACTATTCCAGAGATTGACTGTAGGGGAATTTACTAAGGTTAAAGCCTATGTTTTGTATCAAATCACTTATGGTTTAAATGGGAAACTTTTATGGCTAATTTTTGTTTTACATGTTGAATATAATTTTTTTTTTCTCTGTCATTGTTTGAGACCGTGGATATGAAAATGAAACAATTCTATTTAGATCTATTCTAGAGATATGGCTAATTGTTTTTTTACATACATTGAATATAAAATGTTTTTTCTCTCATTGTTTGAGACCATGGATATGAAAATGAAAAAACACTATCTAAAACTATTCCAGAGATTGAATGTAGGGGTATTTAATCTTAGGTTAAAATCTATGTTTTGTATCAAATCAATTATGGTCTCAATAGGAAAATTTTATGTCTAATTTTTGTTTTACATGTTGAATATAAAATGTTTTTTTCTCTCTCTCATTGTTTGAGACCATGGATATGAAAATGAAAAAATTCTATTTAGATATATTCTAGAGATGTGGCTAATTTGTGTTTTACAGACATTGAATATAAAATGTTTTTTCTCACACTATTTGAGACAATGGATATGAAAATGAAAAACTTCTATATTTAAAACTATTCTAGAGATTGATTGACTTTAGGGGCATTTACTCTTTAGTTAAAACCTATGTTTTGTACCAAATCACTTTTGGTTTCAATGGGAAATGTTTATGGTTAATTTTTGTTTTATATGTTGAATATAAAAGGTTTTTTTCTCTCTCATTGTCACAGACCATGGATATGAACATGAAAAAAAATATATTTAAAACTATTTCAGATATTGATTAACTGTAGGGAAATTTACTCTTAGGTGAAAACCTATGTTTTGTATCAAATAACTTTTGGTTTCAATGGGAAAATTTTATGGCTAATTTTTGTTTTACATGTTGAATATAAAAGGTTTTTTTCTCTCTCATTTTTTGAGACCATGTTATATGTGAACTAAAAACTTGTATTTAGATCTATTCTAGAGATGTGGCTAATTTGTGTTTTAAATACATTGAATATAAAAGGTTTTTTCTCTCGTTGCTTGAGACCATGGATACGAAAATGAAAAACTTTTATTTAAAACTATTCCAGAGATTGAATGTAGGGGCATTTACCCTTAGGTTAAAACCTATGTTCTCTATCAAATCACTTTTGGTTTCAATGGGAAACTTTTATGGCTAATTTGTGTTTTACATGGTGAATATAAAAGGTTTTTTTCTCTCTCATGTTTTGAAACAATGGATATGAAAATGAAAACCTTCTATTTAGATCTATTCTACAGATATGTCTAATTTGTGTTTTACATACATTGAAGATAAAAAAAATTTCTCTCATTGTTTGAGACCATGGATATCAAAAAAAAAATTATATTTAAAACTATTCCAGAGATTGACTGTAGGGGCATTTACTCTTAGGTAAAAACCTATGTTTTGTATCAAATCACTTATGGTTTCAATGGGAAAATTTTATGTCTAATTTTTGTTTCAAATGTTGAACATAAAAGGTTTTCTTCTCTCTCTCATTGTTTGAGACCATGGATATGAAAATGAAAAACTTCTATTTAGATCTATTCTAGAGATGTGGCTAATTTGTGTTTTACATACATTGAATATAAAAGGTTTTTTTCTCTCATTTTTTGAGACCATGTATATGAAAATGAAAAACTTCTATATATTTAAAACTATTCTAGAGATTGATTGATTGTAGGGACATTTACTCTTAGGTTAAAACCTATGTTTCATATCAAATCACTTTTGGTTTCAATGGGAAACTTTTATGACTAATTTGTGTTCTACATGCTGAATATAAAAGGTTTTTTCTCTCTCAATGTTTGAGACCATGGATATAAAAATGAAAAACTATATACTTGGTTAAAACCTATGTTTTGTATCATATTACTTTTTGTTTCTAAATACTATATACATGTTGACTATAGGAGAATTTACTGTAGGGTCATTTAGATCTATTCCAGAGATTGACTATAGGGGCATTTACTATATATGTCACCTTTCATAAAAGATGAGATCCAGAGTCTACCTGGCCCTTTACAGACTCTACCTATAGAGCTACCATGGATATAAAAATGAAAATCTTCTAATTAGATCTATTCTAGAAATTGGATGTAGGGTCATTTACTAGATTAGGTTCAAACCTATGTGTTGTATCAAATCACTTTTGGTTTCAATGGTAAACTTTTATGGATAATTTGTGTTTTAGATGTTGAATATAAAAGGTATTTTCTCTCTCATTGTTTGAGACCATTGATATGAAAATGAAAAAATATATAATTGGTTAAAATCTATGTTTTGTATCAAATTACTTTTTGTTTCTAAATACTATATAAATGTTGAATATAAAAGGTTTTTTTCTCTCTCATTGTTTGAGACCATGGATATGAAAATGAAAAACTTCTATTTAGATCTATTCTAGAGATATGGTTAATTTTTGTTTTACATACATTGAATATAAAAGGTTTTTTCTCTCATTGTTTGAGACCATGGATATGAAAATGAAAAATTTCTATATTTAAAACTATTTGAGAGATTGATTGACTTGTAGGGGCATTTACTCTTAGGTTAAAACCTATGTCTTGTATCAAATCACTTATGGTTTTAATGGGAAAATTTTATGGCTAATTTGTGTTTTACATGTTGACTATAAGAGGCTTTTTTCTCTCTCATTATTTGAGACCATGGATATGAAAATGAAAAACTTCTATTTAGATATATTCTAGAGATATGGCTAATTTGTGTTTTACATATATTGAATATAAAATTTTTTTTCTCTCATTGTTTGAGACCATGGATATGAAAGTAAAAAACTTATATTTAAAACTATTCCAGAGATTGATTGTAGGGGCATTTACTAACGTTAAAACCTATGTTTTGTATCAAATCACTTATGGTTTCAATGAGAAACTTTTATGGCTAATTTGTGTTTTAAATGTTGAATATAAAAAAAAATTCTCTCTCATTGTTTGAGACCATGGATATGAAAATGAAACAATTCTATTTAGATCTATTCTAGAGATATGGTTAATTTTTATTTTACATACATTGAACATAAAAGGATTTTTCTCTCATTGTTTGAGACCATTGCTATCAAAATGAAAAAATTATATTTAAAACTATTCCAAAGATTGACTGTAGGGGCATTTACTCTTAGGTTAAAACCTATGTTTTGTATCAAATTAGTTATGGTTTCAATGGGAAACTTTTATGGCTAATTTTTGTTTTACATGTTGAATATAAAAGGCTTTTTTCTCACTCTCATTGTTTGAGACCATGGATATGAAAATGAAAAAACTCTATTTGGATCTATTCTAGAGATGTGGCTAATTTGTGTTTTACATACATTGAATATAAAAGGTTTTTTCTCTCATTGTTTGAAACCATGGATATGAAAATGAAAAACTTCTATATTTAAAACTATTCCAAAGATTGATTGACTTTAGGGGCATTTACTCTTAGGTTAAAACCTATGTTTTCTATCAAATCACTTTTGGTTTCAATGGGAAATTTTTATGGCTAATTTGTGTTTTAAATGTTGAATATAAATGGTTTTTTTCTCTCTCATTGTTTCAGACCATGGATATGAAAATGAAAAACTTCTATATTTAAAACTATTCCAGAGATTGATTGACTGTAGGGGCATTTACTCTTAGGTTAAAACCTATATTTTGTATCAAATCACTTTTGGCTTCAATGGGAAACTTTTATGGGTAATTTTTTTTTTACATGTGGAATATAAAAGGTTTTTTTCTCTCTCATTGTTTGAGAGCATGGATATGAAAACGAAATTTTTTTATTTAGATCTATTCTAGAGATGTGGATAATTTATGTTTTAAATACATTGAATATAAAAGGTTTTTTCTCTCATTACTTGAGACCATGGATATGAAAACGAAAAACTTATATTTAAAACTATTCCAGAGATTGACTATAGGGGAATTTAGTCTTAGGTTAAAACCTATGTTTTGTATCAAATCACTTTTGGTTTCAATGGGGAAATTTTATGGCTAATTTATGTTTTACATGATGAATATAAAATGTTTTCTTCTCTCTCATTGTTTGACACCATGGATATGAAAATGCAAAACTTCTATTTAGATCTATTCTAGAGATATGGATAATTTATGTTTTACATACATTGAATATAAAAGGTTTCTTCTCTCATTATTTGAGACCATGTATATGAAAATGAAAAACTTCTATTTAAAAGTATTCGAGAGATTGATTGTAGGGGAATTTACTCTTAGGTTAAAACCTATTTTTTGTATCAAATCACTTATGGTTTCAATGGGAAACTCTTATATCTAAATTATGTTTTAAATGTTGAACATAAAAGGTTTTTTTCTCTCTCCCATTATGTGAGACGATGGATATGAAAATGAAAAACTTCTATTTAGATCTATTCTAGAGATGTGGCTAAGTTTTTTTTTCACATAAATTGAATATAAAAGGTTTTTTCTCTCATTGTTTGAGGCCATGGATATGAAAATGAAAAACTTTTATATATTTAAAACTATTCCAGAGATTGATCGACTGTAGGGGAATTTACTCATAGGTTAAAACCTATGTTTTGTATCAAATCACTTTTGGTTTCAATGGGAAAATTTTATGGCTAATTTTTGTTTTACATGTTGAATATAAAAGGTTTTTTCTCTCTCATTGTTTGAGACAATGGATATGAAAATGAAAAACTATATACTTGGTTAAAACCTATGTTTTGTATCAAATTAATTTTTGTTTCTAAATACTATATACATTTTGACTGTAGGGGCATTTACTAGATATGTCACCTTTCATAAAAGATGAGATCCAGAGGCTACCTAGCCCTTTACAGACTCTGCCTATAGGACTACGATGGATATGAAAATTAAAATCTTCTAATTATATCTATTCTAGAGATTGAATGTAGGGGAATTTATGAGATTAGGTTAAAACCTATGTTTTGTATCAAATCACTTTTGGTTTCAATGGGAAATGTTTTTAGCTAATTTGTGTTTTACATGTTGAATATAAAAGATTTTTTCTCTCTCATTGTTTGAGACCATGGATATAAAAATAAAAACTATATACTTGGTTAAAACCTATGTTTTTTATCATATTGCTTTTTGTTTCTAAATACTATATACATGTTGACTGTAGGAGCATTTACTGTAGGGGCATTTAGAACTATTCCAGAGATTGACTGTAGGGGAATTTACTAGATATGTCACCTTTCATAAAGGATGAGATCCAAAGTCTCGTCTCCTCAGGGTCTAGTCCTTCAGCACACTATCTACCTCACACTTCTCTCTCTGACATCCCCTTTTGTTGTCTGGTGATTGTATTCTTACAACGTACTTCGGTCATACGATTTGCTCCTGACACTCGCACGCTGGGGGGCAATCTGTTACACCATTTTTTGGTCATCTAACCTTTTATCATTAGATGGACCCAATTACACCATGTAAGACCAATTTTACCCCAAGTAAAACTGCTTTCACTATGTTAATTAAGGAAACCCCAAAAGGAATAATTAATTAAACCATAATTTAATTATTATTCCCAGTCATGTTTAACCCAAAAACAAAGAAATTAATGAGATACACCCATAGTTATCTTATTATTTTCGAGGAATAATTATTTAAATAATATGCCTTGTTAAATATGACCAAATCAACCACTATTAATTAAATAAATCATTATTTATTTGATTATATCTCAACCACTTCCTTAAAAGGATAAATAAATCATTTATTTATTTATTCTTCACTAATCAAGGGAGTTTGACCCAAGTCAAAGTCCCTTTCCCTCCAACAAATAATAATAAAATATTCCATAGAGGTGGATCTAGATTTGGTTAACATTATTTTAATCATGCACCAAGATCTAGAATGACCCAATATTTTGTTATAAATAGGAGGGTTTTCCCCTTCATTCTTCACCTTTTGTTGCATACTAGATCACTCTGGATCTATACAGTTGGTCTCATTTTTCTGCCATTTTGCTCCCATTGACTCTACCTTCTACATTGGGTTTTCTACATCTACAAGAGAGAGAAAGCTTAGATCTGAAGTGCTGAGGACTACAAAGAACCCATCCCATTGAGGAGATCTGGATACACCTTCTTGTTTCCTCCCGGGTGCCCTGTAATATAAAAATTCATTCAAAAAATCGTGTTCTTGTCTTGTCTGTTGGATGCATGGAGCAAACTCTTTACTTTACTGCTTAATATCTTTCCATTTATAGATCTGTTTTGTTGCAGCACTTTAACTACTAATTGCAGATCTGAAGATGTTTTGCAGCCATTATTGTTGTTAGGGCTATTAGTTATGCGTAGCTAAAGTGGTACTTCATTGTATTTTTATCTGGCTCTTGATCATGCCAGCTGTACTCTATGGTTCGGTCCACTGGACACACTATTCTTTTGTACTTTGTCACGGCGGGCATAGGTATGCCTCCCCCGCCGCCTTCAGCACAGGTACCCTCTCATAACAGAGACTTGTTGCACCTGCGAGTCTCGTCTCCTCAGGGTCTAGTCCTTCAGCACACTATCTACCTCATATTTCTCTCTCTGACACACCCTTTTGTTGTCTAGTGATTGTCTTCTTACAACGTACTTCGGTCATACGATTTGCTCCTGACACTCGCACGCTGGGGGGCAATCTGTTACACCATTTTTTGGTCATCTAACTTTTCATCATTAGATGGACCCCAGTACACCATGTAAGACCAGTTTTACCCCAAGTAAAACTGCTTTCACTATGATTAATTAGGAAACCCCAAAAGGAATAATTAATTAAACCATAATTTAATTATTATTCCCGGTCATGTTTAACCCAAAAACAAAGAAATTAATGAGATAAACCCATAGTTATCTTATTATTTTCTAGGAATAATTACTTAAATAATATTCTTTGTTAAATATGACCAAATCAACCACCATTAATCAAATAAATCATTATTTATTTGATTATATCCCAACCACTTCCTTAAAAAGATAAATAAATCATTTATTTATTTATTTTTCACTAATCAAGGGATTTGACCCAAGTCAAACACCCTTTCCCTCCAACAAATAATAATAAAATATTCCATAGAGGTGGATCTAGATGTGATTAACATTATTTTAATCATGCACCAAGATCTAGAAGGACCCAATATTTTGTTACTCTAGATCACTCTCAGGTTGAGGGATGTGTAAGGGGCCGTTGGATGTCGAAAGAGGCTCTGCAGAACCTGAAGAGGGGGGCTCGGGAGCAGACTGAGCAGGAGGCTTGGGGTACTGGCGAGACCGAGTTTATAGGTTAAGGTCGACGGTTAGAGGCGGATCAGAGTTCATCATGAGGATCTGGTAATTGGAGGAACCAGAGGGGGAAGGTGGAGTGGCCACCTGTCCGTCAGGTGGTTGGGTAGCCATGAATCCCTGCTGTGCATCCACCTGCGCTTGAGGGGGCGGGGAGCGCTGTTGCAGGGGTTGAGAAGGCAAGGGAGGCGAAAGTGCATGTGCTGGAGGAGTTGGCGCGCCAGGTTGTGGATAAGGGTAATGGTTAGGTTGGGCAACATTGAGGTAAGCAGGATGTTGGGCAAAAGGATGAGGCATGCCGTATCCTAGATGCATGCTACCGGGAGGGGGAGAAGTGCAGGAAGTGGTGCCCCCTCCCCCAGGAAAACCATAGCTCATGTGAGGTTGAGCGGATGGATGAGAGATGGGTCCAATGATACTGTTGGCGGCATGAGGTGCCCCCGGTGTATGGGCATCATTGGGTGTGGGAAGATCAGGTAGGACAGTAGGATCATAACCTGTCTGAGCGTAGATCAGGTCATACTTTAACGCCATTTGGAGGGCATCTTCTTCGGTTTGACGAAAATGGGATGCGACATCTTTCCCGATAGGGGACAAAAGAGATCTAAGGAACCAGTCCATGTAGACACGGTCTTCGAAGGGAGGAGATTGGCATAAGTTCCGTCGTCTTCGCCAGTCCTGGACATGGGTAGAAAGGCGGGTCGAAGAGGTTTGCTTGAAGGAAGTCAAGAGTTCGATACCAGTGTCATAACGAAGGGGAAGCTAGAAGTAAGATAAAAAAGCCCGGGCAAGAGTTGCAAAGGTGGTATGGGAGGAAGTGGGCTGATCAACATACCACTTGGAAGCTTCGCCTGTAAGCGTGCGTTGGAACAATCGAAGACGAACAGAGTCATCGGTAATGGAGGTCGATGAACACCACATGTGGAAAGATCGAACATTATTTGAAGGATCTTCGGCAGCATGGCCGTCAAACTTTGGGATGTCGGACGGGAGCTTTGTCGGCATAGCAGGCCAACTAGCATTATGGTGTATAGGGTCGTTTATCAATCGGTCCAAATCGGGGAGGCTGAGGCCTACCAAGAAGGGGAGGACGGGTGAAGCCGAGGTAGTTCCTGTGGTGGTTCTGCTAGTAGTAGTCCCGGCATTAGGGCCGGGATTCCCGCTAGTGTTAGGCCCTGGACCCGACATAGTGGAGGTGACAGGGGGGAGAACTAGAAGAAAAAGAAGAACCCAAAGAATCAGAGAAGGACTGGCTCGACGACGGTGGGACGGAGTAGGTCGATCGACCGGAGACTGAGGGTGAAGGCCAAGGAGGCTCCGGGAAAGGTGCCTTGGGGGCGCAATGATGACAGGAAGAAGGAAACCGACAAGGGCAGAAAGGGACATAATCAAGTAATGTCAAGGGCAGATAAGGTGCAGTGACAATTGATTTTAGAGTCTTTGCCAGGCGGTGTTAACCAGGCGCTGCTTCACTTAGGGTCAGTGTGTGGCGTGCGTTAAGTTTTAATTTTTAAACCCTTTCCGTTTTGAGAGCAAGAAAAAAGTGTGCTGCGTAGCTGAAAATAAACCTACAGAGAACAGAATAAAATGTTGAAATAACAGAAAAATAACAGCTACTGGTGCATATATCTAACCCAAGAAGGTAGGTCTCTCAAAACTATGCTGAAAAGAAAGGGAAAAACTATGGAAACACACACAAGGGAAGCTCAACAGATCTAGGGTCAAAGGGGACAGAGACCTGGAGGATAAAGCTGCAGATAAGGGGTGCAGATCACAGCCAAGAGACAGAGGCAAGGTGGCTGGAAAAAGGGAAATCAGCAAAAAGCCGGGGGGGGCAAGGGAGAGGCCTTTATGGGAGGTCCAAACAAAACGACAAGAGGTGATTTGAAAGGAAAAGAGGCTGATTTCAATGGATCTGGAAGTGAGGTCACAGATCTGGAAAAAGAGGGGGCTGAAGCTCTGAAACCGACGGCTGAAACAGCTGAAACTCTTCCACAAAAAGTGGAGGGTACTAAAGCCCTAAGGGGCTGGGTTCCCACTTAGATGAGTAAAACAGATCAGATCTTGGTCAAGGCGGGCTGAGACAGAGGCTGGAAAACCCTGGCAGAGGCTGCAGCAGAACCCAGAAAAATTACAGAAAAAATGCTGGAAAAAAGGCAGGTCGCAGGTTCTGACCTGATCTGAGTTGAGGTCGCAGGAAACAGGCCAAAAGGTGCGTCCAGGTCGCAAGTTTTGGGCCAAAAGGTGCGACCCCCCCGTTCCGGCTGTTTCGGCGGCAGATTTTCTGAAAAATTGCCGTCTCAGGTGCGGCTGGTGTCGCTTACCTGCGCAATAGGGCCAGAAACACACGGAAGTTAGAAATTTTAGGTTTTTAGGGTTTTATGTGAGAAAATGACATGAAAAGAGAAAAACTAAGCAGCTAAAAAAGAAGCCCTAGGGCCTGAAGTAGCTGGATATGCAGGAATATGAAAAACGACAGCGGTCGTAATTTAAAACCCGTGTGGAGTCGCCATTTGTTAGTATGAATTTTTCGTCGAAGCGTACGAAAAAGAACCACTTTAGCTACGCATAACTAATAGCCCTAACAACAATAATGGCTGCAAAACATCTTCAGATCTGCAATTAGTAGTTAAAGTGCCGCAACAAACAGATCTATAAATGGAAAGACATTAAGCAGTAAAGTAAAGAGTTTGCTCCATGCATCCAACAGACAAGACAAGAACACGATTTTTGAATGAATTTTTATATTACAGGGCACCTGGGAGGAAACAAGAAGGTGTATCCAGATCTCCTCAATGGGATGGGTTCTTTGTAGTCCTCAGCACTTCAGGTCTAAGCTTTCTCTCTCTTGTAGATGTAGAAAACCCAATGTCGAAGGTAGAGCTCAATGGGAGCAACAATGGCAGAAAATGAGACCGAGTGTATAGATCCAGAGTGATCTAGTATGCAACAAAAGGTGAAGAATGAAGGGGAAAAACCTCCTATTTATAACAAAATATTGGGTCATTCTAGATCTTGGTGCATGATTAAAATAATGTTAACCAAATCTAGATCCACCTCTATGGACTATTTTATTATTATTTGTTGGAGGGAAAGGGACTTTGACTTGGGTCAAAATCCCTTGATTAGTGAAGAATAAATAAATAAATGATTTATTTATTCTTTTAAGGAAGTGGTTGAGATATAATCAAATAAATAATGATTTATTTAATTAATGGTGGTTGATTTGGTCATATTTAACAAGGAATATTATTTAAATAATTATTCCTAGAAAATAATAAGATAACTATGGTTTTATCTCATTAATTTCTTTGTTTTTGGGTTAAACATGACTGGGAATAATAATTAAATTATGGTTTAATTAATTATTCCTTTTGGGGTTTCCTTAATTAACATAGTGAAAGCAGTTTTACTTGGGGTAAAATTGGTCTTACATGGTGTAATTGGGTCCATCTAATGATAAAAGGTTAGATGACCAAAAAATGGTGTAACAAAATCATTTTTGGTTTCAATGGGAAAATTTAATATCTAATTTGTGTTTTACATGTTGAGTATAAAAGGTTTTTTTCTCTCTCATTGTTTGATACCATGGATATGAAAATGAAAATCTTCTATTTAGATCTATTCTAGAGATATGGCTAATTTGTGTTTTACATGCATTGAATATAAAAGGTTTTTTCTCTCATTGTTTGATACCATGCATATGAAAATGAAAAAAATCTATTTAAAACTATTCTAGAGTGTAATGTCTCTCCATACCTACATATAATTTTTTTTTTGTTTTGTAATATTTTTAACTATAAGAATTTTTTCATAACTATTGTTCCACAATTAATAAATACTAACTGAGTAAGAGCATCTCATATTTTTTTTTTCTTGGCATTGGGATACATGAACCCTTTTTTTTCTTCCTCTATACAATTATATATATAATTTCTTCGATAGACTATACATTACATCTTTGGTTGTCATTTTTCGTACTATGCTAATACCCTTATTTCAATTGTATAACCTTTATAAAAAATTTTCATCATACCCAGCATAACATACAAGTTATCACGTACAAGTTAATGATAGTCCTATTTCACATCATGGAGACATTGCCTCGACTTTCTCTCTAGTCCTCTACTGGTTGCGTGGCCAACACTGAAGTGTTTACGTGGTACCAAGAGTCCTCCATTTATAACTCTTGATTTTCTCGTAGCAATTGGGTACCATGCCATTTAATGTTTAGCGTTGAATTCGTAGCATTGTGTGTGATTCAGTTTTTTTTATCGTTTTTGATGTGAGAAGTAGATTATTTAAGATCCAAATTATTAAATTCTCGTACTGGAATGTTTAAAACCAATTAAATGATTTGATTTTCAGTACATTCCAGCTGGGGTGAGAGTTAACCTAACGTCTCAAGCTCTACCTTACACCTTGGTCCCCAATAGATTTCTCACAATATGGAAAATTGTAGGGTTATACCTTGTTAGGGTTTTGAAATTTCTGAGTTTTTAACCGTGGAGTCTTCTGGAGCACTATTACTCCCCTCTTCGCCATTTTCGCACTGAAAGGTTTATCCCTCTTTGCACTATCATGGCGTCAAGAGGTCGTTTGACACCCTCGTGGGTATTCGCCGTAAGCATATTTACCTTGGCTCTTCCATGCCCTCGCCTCTGAGGTATTTTCTCAAAATTTCCCTCGGGGATATTCGCTCGTCCTGCATCATTTTTTTTTCTATTTCCATATGTATGTAGATTGTGGAATTCAGAGGCTGAGAGAGCGATTCTTGTATTTATATCATTTGGTATTGTAATACATTTTACAGGTCTCAGGAATTTCTATAGCGAGGAAGATTTTTCATGGTGGTGTTTCGTTCCCCAAAGCTATCCATACTTCTCTGTCCCAATTTTCCGTTTGTTTGTTTACTACTAGTTTCATTCTTCGTTACTGAAGTACGCCCTGGTTGAACCGACCTTTCCAACCTTGTCGTGTAGGAAGGTCGATATATAATTTCCCTCCAGACATCCTCGATGGTTTAGAATAAATTAAATTCGTTCTTGTTTGGTTATTCTAAGTCAGTTTTAATCGTATACACTTTTTTTGTCTATAGGTAAGTATTCATTCGATACGTTTGATCTTTCATATGGACTAACCATCTGCAATACCCATATGTTAACATGCACATATGTGTCCATGTAGGTAACGATCCACAATTTTTTTTTATATGCTAGAGATTTGTGGCATCACTGTGATGGTGTTTATGAAAATCGAAGACGTTTCTATTTATTTCGTTGAACGATTTCGTGGTTAATCTTGTAAAAGTTTGCACTTGTTACTTGGGAGATTCTTCCCTGACTGGATTGGTTTAATTTTCATTTTTTTTTAATGGCCTTCGCGGCCCTGAGCATTTTATGGTCGATTTTATTCGACCCTGATATAGTTTTCCAATGGTTTATCTTTTTCAGTATGATATGATAGATTTATTTTACTTCCTGGACTATCTATTATTAGCACCTATTCATTTAGTTTCTCACGAATAGATCTACACTAATTTTCAAAAATGCTATGGTCTGCGTATGCTCAATAACTTTGAGGGTTTCAGTAGATGGTAATTTGCAACTATTAAAATGAAGTCTAATATCAATGTAGTAATTTTTTTTTCCAATGCGTCAGTATATTCTTCATTATATTTTTGTTCCTATCTCTGGATACTCTCTTGTTTATCTACAAAATTCTTGAATACTTCTGCTAGCATAAGTATCAGGTTCCATTTAACATGTATATACACATAGAAAATAAAAATTAATGCTTTCCGTACGTTATATAGCATTGTATCTCTGGTTTCATTCCTACAACTGATTAATAATTTCACCCCGTTTTTTTTGTTTTGTTTTTTTTTTTATAAAGAAAGATGTTTCTAATAGTTCTTCTCTTTCTGCTGGGTATACCCTTAATGAGGGTTAGATTTTAATTTAGTGTTCCACCCATATTAATGTTCACCCATCAGGACACAGCCAGATAACATGTTATAATATCTATAATTATCATTTTACTTCAGATAACAGAAGTTATGTATCAGTATGGTCTTTGGTTATCATATTTTTCCAAAATATAATAATGAATTTTACCAATATGGACATATCAATGACATCTAGCATAGAAATGGATCTATTTACATTGAAATTTTCTTTTTTTTACATTTCATAATCAAATCACTCACTGGAATTTAACTCACATAGTTTATAATTATGTACTTAAATTAGCTTGTCATTTCTATTTTGTTAAATTAATTTTTGCTACATAATATTTCTTTCTTGTTGCATTATATTGTGCAACAGTAAAGTATTTCTTCCATAGATTATGTTCCTCTTGAGGCGGAGAGTTACACTATCACATGCTCATCAATCTTGTTTAATGGCACAGTTGATTTATTTATTTATTTGTATGAACCTAACTTTTCTTAATTCATACATAGATAGAACTGTAAACCTATAGAGATAACTTACAGTATATATAATGTACATCTTTAATGGCTTATGGTAGTAGAATAAATATCCATATTTAAAACCTTCGCAGGTTTAGAGATTCTAGACAATTTTTCCCCATAATTTCTATTCCTACAACTATACAGAATTGAGACGATTCATTTCTTCTAAACAGTTCTATAAATGTAAGGAATGATATATCAGACATTTAATCTAAAGCAACGTCTATAACCCTTAACCATTATTGCAAACAAAATTTTATCCATTCATAGAAATTTTATGAACATACCACTTCTGCAATTGACCAACCTCGCAACCTTAGAGTTCCTCTGTCTCGAGAACTCACCCCCGAGCTGAGAACATTTCCTGGAACAGACCAACCTCTAGTTTGTTCAGGAGTATCTCATTTAAGCTTTTGCTCCCCAAAGCATGTTTCTAATTCCGCGTCCAGAATATTATGATGCTTTTCTTCTTGCTTGCCTAGGCTTCCCTTATTTAGGGATTTTTAAAGTTGCTTTCTACTTTTCTCAACTTTTTACCTCTTCCCAACTACTCTCCACATCATTGGGGAAACTAGATTTTCCTCAAAATCCAATTTCAAAATAAATTCTTTCAAGGATTTTTGAAAGATTTTTGGGGAAATTATTTGCCTCTTTCCATCCTCATGGATTTAGCAAGTGATCTCATAATTCTCATTTTGGTCAATCTGCACAGAATTATTTTATTTATTTTTCAAAATTAAATATTCAATTACATCCACAAAATACTTGTCCATTGGGGTCCACTCCCCTTTGGATTAAAGTTCAAATGTCTAACTTTGAAAGAGCCATAAAGCTAGGGGTGTTACATATTCCCCCTCTTAAAGCAAACACCGTCCTCGGTGTTGATATGTAACTACTAGAGTTCATTTTTTTTTTCAAACAAAAATGGATATTTTTCCATCATTTCAGATTCTCTTTCCCAGGTAGCTTCTTCAACAGTAAAGTGCTTCCACTGCACATTTACTCTTGCTACCATCCGATTCCTCAATTCAATTTCTTTCCGCTCCAATATTTCAAGTGGTTCTGGAAGGAACTCCCCTTCTGGTTCCACATGTATCACATTCCAATCAACTATGTGAGAAGCATCATGTACATATATTTTTAATAATGAAACATGAAACACATTATGAACTCTAACATGGGGCGGTAAGGCCAGCTACAACTTCCAGCATAAAGTGTGCTCTTTTTGGGTTTAATACGCAAATACACATGTTCCCCCACTTTAAATTCTCGATGTACCCTCTTCTTATCAGCATATTTTTTTTGGTGATCTTGTGTTGTCTTGATATTTCTTTGTATTTGTTTAACAATTATTTCCATCTCCTGTAAAGCATTTGGTCCCAACATTAGCTTATCCTCAGGTTGGCTCCAGCTCAAAGGAGTACGAGATTTCCTTCCATAGAGTGCCTCAAACGGACTCATTTTAATAGAGGATTGGTAGCTGCTATTATAGGAAAATTCAGCTAAATGCAAGTAGTCTTCCCATTTTGATGGCCTATCCATCACATACATTCTCAACATATCCTCCAAAATCTGATTAGTTCTCTCTATCTGACTGTCAGTCTGAGGGTGATAGAAAGTACTAAAATTCAACTTAGTGCCCATGCCCCCAAACAAACCTCTCCAAAAGGCTGCTGTGAACTTAGCATCTCTGTCTGAAAAAATCATCTTTGGGACCCCATGAAGCCTTACTACTTCTTTCAGGAATACATTTGCTACTTGGGCTATCCCAAAAGTAGATCTCACATGTATGAAGTGTGTAGCTTTTGTTAAAGTGTATACTACCACCATCACTGAGTCGTGTTGGTATTTGGTTTTGGGTAGCCTTGTTATGAAATCTATAGAAACTATGTCCCATTTCCATTTTGAAATCGGCAAAGGGTTTAAAAGACCAGCAGGATGTTGATGCTCAACTTTAACTAGCTGACATTCCATGCATCTAGCTAAATATTTTGCTACATATCTTTTCATTCCTGGCCAAAACAACTTCTTTTTCAAGGCTGTTAACATTTTATGATATCCAGGATGCCCTGCATACGGTTTTTTGTGATATTCATCTAGGATTTCTTTTTTCAAAGTTTTAACATTGGGGAAATACAATCTATAGCAGATCAGCCCTTTTTGGTTTTGAGTGTATTCAACCATCTCCTTCTTTAGTATTTTCACTTGTAGGTTCTCATTATTTGGATCCTGGTCTGCTACCTTTTTCACTAAATCCTCTAAATCAAACTGGGCACTACTTCCAATGTTGTTTATATTTTGACAAGCATTTCTGCTCAAGGCATCAGCAATTTTATTTTCTTTCCCTCTGATATTTTTTATGTCCATATCAAATTCAATCAGAAAACACAACCATCTAGCTTGTATAGCATTCAAATTAGTCTGGGAAAAGAAATATTTAAGACTAATATGATCAATCATCAATGTAAATTTTTTTCCAAGGAGATAGTGTCGCCACATTTTCAAAGCATGAATTACAGCAGCCAATTCCAAATCATATTCACTATAGTTTTTTTCATGTGCCTTCAGTTTCCTAGACACATATGCAATAACTGAATTTTCCTGCAACAAGACTCCTCCCAACCCCTCTCTACAGGCATCCGTACATACAACAAATTATTTATCAGGATCTGCAATTTTCAATATGGGGGCTGTAGTGAGTTTTAATTTTAATTGTTCAACATTTTTTTGGAATTTTTCAATCCACTCAAATTTGACAAATTGTCTTTGTAGTGAGGTTATGGGGTATGCTATGGCAAAAAATCTTTCCACAAATCTGTGATAGTAACCTACAATCCCCATAAACGATCTCACTGCTGAAACATCATTTTCCACCAGCCATTCTCTAATAGCCTTTATCTTTTCAGGGTCAACATCCAACCCTTGTTCAAAAATAATATGACCCAAGTATTGGGTTTTGTCCTTATAGAATTCACATTTACTGAATTTGGCATATAACTAGTTTTCTTTAAACGTTTGCAACACTATCCTCAAGTGTTATTTTTGCTCCTCCTCACTTTTTGAGTAAACTAAAATATCATCTATGAACACTAGTACAAATTTATCCAAGTACTTGTTTAACACACTTTTCATTAAGCACATAAAGGTGGTAGGGGAATTTGTCAAACCGAAGGTTAGGACTACAAATTTGTAGTGTCCATACCGGGTTCGAAAAGCTGTTTTGCTAATGTCTTCCTCCTTAATTCTGAGCTGGTGGTAACCAATCCTTAGATCAATCTTAGAAAATACTGAAGCTCCTCTTACCTGATCAAAAATATCATCAATTCGAGGCAAAGGGTATCTTTTTTTAATTTTCAACTTATTCATTTAACGATAGTCAATGCACATTCTAAAGGTTCCATCCTTCTTTTTCATGAACAGCATCGGTGCTCCCCAAGGAGACACGCTCGGTCTGATATAACCCTTATCCAGCAATTCTTGCAATTGCATTTTCATCTCCATGAGTTCATGGGGGCTCATTCGATAAGGGGCTCGGGAAACAGGTGTTGCTCCAGGCACCAGATCGATTGAAAAGGCAATCTCTCTTTTGGGGGGGAGATGGGGGATCTCATCTGGAAAAAATTCCTTAAACTCTCTCACCACTGGAAATTGATCTAGCAGGTTTTCTTCAGGTTGTTGTTCTATTTCCTCAACATGTACTGCATATACTTGATATCCTTTCCTAGCTGTTATTTTTAATTGCAGTGCTGATATTTGTCTTACAGAGATGGGTTTTGGTTTTCCCTTTAGAATAAAAGGTTTCCCTTCTTCATCTATGAAATGCAGAGTTTTATCCCAATAGTTCATCATAGCCTTTCTCTTTTCCAGCCAGTCCATTCCTATCAGCAAGTCATATGAACCTAAGGGTAGAATGTTTAAATTCACTTCTATCTAAAAATCATTTAATTTAATTGTTGTTTGAGGTAACTTATGAGTTACTTTCCTTTTGGTGCCAGTGGCTAACTGGACCAACCAAGATTGCTGAAATTTTTTAGTTTTGAGATTTCATTTTTCTACCACTTGTGGACTAATGTAACTCAAAGAAGCACTAGGATCAATTAAAAAAATAACAAATTGGTCAGCAATCTTACCTTCCATCTCAACCATGGTAGCTTGGTGTTCTGCTTGCCGGTTCTCCAAGGCTACACTGATGGAGGGTATATTTCTGGCCATATCATTTACTGATGTATCTTCTCGATTTCTCATAATCATCTGAATATTTTGGTGTGTACAATCCCTCAACAGATGGGGTTCTCCACAACCCCAACATTTCAGCGGTTCTCACATCTTAACTGCTCCTTCCTTCTTATTCTCTCCTTCTATTTTTTTTGAACCCACTTGGAACTGAGCAGTTTGACTTTCTTTGAGTTTGTTAAATTTCTTCCACTGATGATCCCTGCCAAATTTCTTCAAATAAGCTGGTTTCTGTTTCTTCCCCTTGAATTCACTCTTATTTACCTAGCTTTTTCCATGTTCATTTTTTCCTTTGAACTGCTGGTAACATAATCTAGCTTTTTTCACTGCTTCTTCCATATTTTTTGGGTTATCAAACTCAATTTTCTCTTTGTATATAGCAGGCAAACAGTTCAAAAACCTTTGTACCTTGGCCTTTTCTTCCTTAATGTAAGGTACATATCTCAACAGATTTGTAAATTTGGTGACAACCTCATCAAAAGTAAGCTGTCCCAGTCTAAGCTCATGAAATTCCTTTGCTTTATCATCATAATAACGTTCATTTAAATAGAAGTTTTTAAAATTAACCAAAAAACCTTCCCAAGTAGCTGTCTTTTCATCAATGGCATGAATTATTTTCATCTCCTCCCACCACAAGGTAGCCTTATCATGTAGCTCGTAGACAGATAATTTGGCCTTCAGATTGATTTTGTATTTATAGACCTGGAAATACTTAATCATGTTCAACAACCAGTCTTCAACATCTTCCTCCTTCTCCCCATCATAGGTGGGAGGTTTGATCTTTCGAAATTCCCCCTGTAATTCCTTTTTCTACTTATACTGATGCCTAACAGCATCATCATCCTCAGACTCATCATTCTTCCTCTTTTTAGAACCTTCACCTTCTTGGTTTTTCCGCGAAGTTAATTCTCTGATAAGCTTTTCTTACTCCTCACTGGCTAATGACAATCTGTCATTTTGGCTTCTCAGCTTAGCCATCTCTCGTTGCGAACTGTGAAACATAGCCATCACTGGAGCGTTAGGATCTGGTGTATTATCTTCATCATGCAGATCAACATAAATCTCGTCACTTCCAGCCATTTGACTTTATTGTTTCAATAGCACCATACACTGAACAACACATATCAGTAAAAAATAAAAATAAAAGTTCTTTTTCAAAAATAAATTTATACGGTGAGTACGCAACAATAGTGAGGACAACAACAATAGCCCAACTTATGTAACATGAGCTCTGATACCATTTGTAATGTCTCTCCATACCTACATACAATTTTTTAATTTTTTTTTGCAATATTTTTAACTATAAGAAATTTCTCATAACTATTGTTCCACAATTAATAAATACTACCTTAGTAAGAGCATCTTAGATTTTTGTTTTCTTCGCATTGAGATACATGAACCCTTTTTTTTCTTCCTCTATAAAATTATATATATAATTTCTTCGATAGACTATACATTATATATTCGGTTATCACTTTTCGTACTATGCTAATACCCTTATTTCAATTATATAACCTTTATGAACTTCGTTCATCATACCCAGCGTAACATACAAGTTATCACGTACAAGTTAATGATAGTCCTATTTCACATCATGGAGACATTGCCTCAACTTTCTCTCTAGTCCTCTACTGGTTGCGTGGCCAACACTAAAGTGTTTACTTGGTACCAAGAGTCCTCCATTTATAACTCTCGATTTGCTCGTAGTAATGGGGTACCATGCCTTTGAATGTTTAGAATTGAATTTGCATCATTGTGTGTGATTCAGTTTTTGTTTATCATTGTTGATGTGAGAAGTAGATTATCTGAGATCCAAATTATCAAATTCTCGTACTGGAATGTTTAAAACCAATTAAATGATTTGATCCTCAGTACATTCCAGCTGGGGTGAGAGTTAACCTAACGTCTCAGGATCTTCCTTACGCCTCGATCCCCAATAGATTTCTCATGATATGGACAAGTGTAGGGTTCTACCTTGTTAGGGTTTTGAAATTTCTCAATTTTTAACTGTGGAGTCTTCCGGAGCAGTATTAATCCCCTCTTCGTCATTTTCGCACTAAAAGGTTTATCCCTCTCTACACTCTCATGGCGTCAAGAGGTCGTTTGATGCCCTCATGGGTATTCGCCGTAAGAAGATTTACCTCGGCTCTGCCATGCCCTGGCCTTTGAGGTATTTTCCCAAAATTTCCCTCGGGGATATTTATTCGTCCTGCATCATTTTTTTTTCTACTTCCATATGTATGCAAATTGTGGAATTCAGAGGCTGAGAGAGCGATTCTTGTATTTATATCGTTTGGTCTTGTAATACATTTTACAGGTCTCGGGCATTTATGTAGTGAGGAAGATTTTTCATGGTCGTGTTTCGTTCCCCAAAGGTATCCATAATTCTCTGTCCCAATTTGTCGTTCGTTTGTTTACTACTAGTTTCATTCTTCGTTACTGAAGTCTGCCCTAGTTGAACCGACCTTTCCAACCCTGTCGTGTAGGAAGGTCGATATATAATTTCCCTTCAGACGTCTTCGATGGTTTATACTAAATTAAATTCATTCTTGTTTGGTTATTCTAACTTAGTTTTAATCATATACACTTTTTTTGTCTACAGGTAAGTATTCATTCGATACGTTTGATCTTTGATATGGATTAACCATCTAAAATATCCATATGTTAACATGCACATATGCATCTAGGTCGGTAATGATCCACGATTTTTGTTTATATGCCAGAGATTCGTGGCATCACTATGATGGTGTTTATGAAAATCAAAGACGTTTCTATTTATTTCGTTGAACGATTTCGTGGTTAATCTTGTAAAATTTTGCACTTGTTACTTGGGAGATTCTTCCCTGATTGGATTGGTTTAATTTTCATTTTTTTTTACTGGCCTTCGCGGCCCTGAGCATTTTATGGTCGATTTTATTTGACCCTGATATATTTTTCCAATGGTTTATTTTCTTCAGTATGATATGGTAGATTTATTTTACTTCCTGGACTATATATTATCAGCACTTATTCGTTTAGTTTCTCACGAATAGATCTACACTAATTTTAAAAAATGCTATGGTCTGCGTATGCTCAATAACTTTGAGGGTTTCAGTAGACGGTAATTTGCAACTATCAAAATGAAGTCTTATATGGATGTAGAATTTTTTTTCCAATGCGTCGGTCTATTCTTCATTATATTTATGTTCCTATCTCTAGATACTCTCTTGTTTATCTACAAAATTATTGAATACTTCTGTTGGAATAAGTATCAGGTTGAAGTTAACATGTATATACACAAAGAAAATAAACATTAATGCTTTTCGTACAGTATATAGCATTGTATCTCTGGTTTCATTCCTACAACTGATTAATAATTTAACCCCCTTTTTTTTTATATATAGAAATATGTTTCTAATAGTTCTTCTCTTTCTGCTGGGTATACCCTTAATTTGGTTTAGAGTTTAATTTAGTGTTCCACCCATATTAATGTTCACCTGTCAGGACACATCCAGATAACATGTTATAATATCTGTAATTATCATTTTACTTCAGATAACAAAAGTTATGTATCAGTATGGTCTTTGGTTATCATATTTTTCCAGAATATAATAATGAATTTTACTAGTATGGACATATCAATGACATCTATATTTCTCTTATAAAACTTTAATCATGCACCATAGCATAGAAATGGATCTATTTACATTGAAATTTCCTTTTTCTTACATTTCAGAATAAAATCACTTAATGGAATTTAACTCACACAGTTTATAATTCTGTACTTAAATTAGCTTGTCATTTCTATTTTGTTAAATTAATTTGTGCTACATAATCTTTCTGTATTATCGCATTATATGGTGCAACAGTAAAATATTTCTTCCATAGATTATGTTCCTCTTGAGGCAGAGAGTTACACTATCACATGCTCATCAATCTTGTTTAATGGCACAATTGATTTATTTATTTTATTTTTCTTAATTCATACATAGATAGAACTGTACACCTACAGAGATAAATTACAGTATATATAATGTAAAGTTTTAATGGCTTATGGGAGTAGAATAACTCTCCAAATTTAAACCCTTAGCAGGCTTAGAGATTCTGGACAATTTTTCCCATAATTTCTATTCCTACAACTATATAGAATTGAGAGGATTCATTTCTTCTAAAAAATTCTGTAAGTAAGGAATGCCACTTCATAAATTTAATCTAAATCAACCTCTATAACCCTTAACCATTATTAAAAACAAACTTTTATCCATTCATAGAAATTTTATGAACATACCACTTCTGAAATTGACCAACCTCCCAACCTTAGAGTTCCTCTGTCTCCATAACTCACCCCCGAGTTGAGATCATTTCCTGGAATAGACCAAACTCTAATCTATTTAGGAATATCTCATTTAATGTTTTTCTCCCCAAATCATATTTCTAATTCAGCGTCCAGAATATCAGGATGCTTTTCTTCCTGTTTGCCTAGGCTTCCCTTATTTAGGGATTTTTAAAGCTGCTTTCTACTTTTCTTAGCTTTTTACCTCTTCCCAACTAATCTCCACATCATTTGGGAAACTATATTTTCCTCAAAATCTAATTTTGAAATAAATTCTTTCAAGGATTTTTGAAAGATTTTTGGTGAAAGTATTTGCCTCTTTCCATCCTCATGGATTTATCAAGTGATCTCATAATTCTCATTTTGGTCAATCTGCACAGAATTATTTTATTTATTTTTCAAAATTAAATATTTAATTACATCCAAAAAATACTTGTCCATTGGGGTCCACTCCCCTTTGGATTAAACTTCAAATGTCTAACTTTGAAAGAACCATAAAACTAGGGGTGTTACACAGAGATTGACTGTAGGAGCATTTACTCTTATGTTAAAACCTATGTTTTGTATGAAATCACTTATGGTTTCAATGGGAAACTTTTAAGGCTAATTTTTGTTTCAAATGTTGAATATAAAAGGCTTTTTTTCTCTCTCTAATTGTCTGAGACCATGGATATGAAAATGAAAAAATTCTATTTAGATCTATTCTAGAGATGTTGGTAATTTGTGTTTTACATAAATTGAATATAAAAGTTTTTTTCTCTCTCTGATTGTTTGAGACCATGGATATGAAATTTAAAAACTTCTATATATTTAAAACTATTCCAGAGATTGATTTACTATAGGGGCATTTACCCTTAGGTTAAAACCTATGTTTTGTATCAAATCACTTTTGGTTTCAATGGGAAACTTTAATGGCTAATTTGTATTTTACATGTTGAATATATATTTTTTTTAATTATAGAGATGTGGCTAATTTGTGTTTTACATACATCGAATATAAAAAAATTTCCTCTCTCTCATTGTTTGAGACCATGGATATGAAAATGAAAAACTTCTATATATTTAAAACTATTCCTGAGATTTATTGATTGTAGGGGAATTTACTCTTAGGTTAAAACCTATGTTTTGTATCAAATTACTTTTGGTTTCAATGGGAAACATTAATGGATCCTTTGTGTTTTACATGTTGAATATAAAAGGTTTTTTTCTCTCTCATTGTTTGAGACTATGGATATGAAAATGAAAAAATTCTATTTAGATCTATTCTAGAGATGTGGCTAATTTGTGTTTTACATACAACGAATATAAAAGTTTTTTTCTCTCATTGTTTGAGACCATAACCTTTACATGTATACGATAGGAAACTTTATATACATAACAAGGTTTAGACTAGACATAATTTTGAATTTATATTAGTTAGAATATTTCAATATAATATAGTCATCTATTACCAACAAACAGATATTAAGATACAAGTGAAAGAGACTAGAAAAAATGGACTATAGTACCTAAAAGGTGATAAATTTACATTAACAACATAGAGAGATTCAACTAGGCTTGTGTGATGACATGAAAAGTACAGGTGGACAATGTATAATTCTACTTAGAAGAGTCTTTGGTTGCATGTTTAAGAAAGAAAGAGTCATTACTTGGACAGTGCATAATTCTCCTTAGAAAAGTCTTTGGTTGCATGGTTAAGAAAGAAAGATTCATTACTTTATCTATCTAGAGTAGAAGTGGAATACATAGTAGTTACTTCTTTTGAATGAATATGAAATTAATCTAAAAATGAATATGGAATGAATCATTGTACACTATGAAGAGTCATGAGATCCACATTTCCACCATACTATTTCCAAGTTCTATATGAAGATATGTAGTCTAATAAATAATCACTTATGATATTTATGTAAATATGAAAATGGTTCTATGATATAAAGGCCAACAAGGGATAAAACTACAATTTTACATTTCATTCCATCACTACTATTCCTCTAAATCCTTTAGCTTTGTATTATGAAAGAAAAATTTTAGATTCTATGCTATATTTGAATGCGAGATTTAAATGTATAGAAATGGTGAATGGTTAAAGTATTAAAGTAGAAATTGGTTGTAGGTAAAGTATAAAAGATAAACTTCATTTGCGGAATTCACACACTATCTGTACTAATCTAGTAACTCTAATTAGTTATGGCTATTGAATCGCCTTATCTACCTATTGCAAGCTATTTCACTTATAACAGAGCATGCTTTGTTTACACTATACTAGATTAGACATGTATGTTATCTATGTAATCAATAAAGGTGATTTCCAATGTGTTTCTTGAGCATAATGTACTGGAATATACTAATCAGTTAATTGTATTACTATAAGTAAGTATGGGCACCACCAAGAAATTAGAGACTAGTAAGTATGGAGTTA
Organism: Pinus albicaulis; assembly: GCA_034641835.2. Lineage (NCBI taxonomy): Eukaryota > Viridiplantae > Streptophyta > Pinopsida > Pinales > Pinaceae > Pinus > Pinus albicaulis. Next base: position 1,785,048,202 of record CM076578.1, read on the forward strand.
CTATGTTCATTATTACAATACTCTTTCCTGTCTTAAAACACACTGTTCTAAGATTAGGCAGTTAGCTCATACCCAAAATAGTAATCAATAAAGATGATTTCCAATGTGCTTCTTGAGCATAATGTACTGGTATATAGTAATCAGTTACTTGTATTACTATAAGTAAGTATGGGCACCACCAAGTAGTTATCCACTAGTAAGTATGGAGTTACTATGTTCGTTATTACAATACTCTTTCCAGTCTTAAAACACAATGTTCTAAGATTAGGCAGTTTTCTCATACCAAAAACAGGGAATAGGAAGATAGGGCTATGGAATTGGGGGGGCAAAGTAAAGCACTGGAAGAAGTTTCAATCTTAGGGGACAAATAAAGTCGAAGGCCTAGGTTCTGGTATCTTGGTGACAAATGACCCTTCGTTACACCCTTCAAAGTAGAACTCATAACATATAGGAACTAAGCAAGTATTATTAAGATATCAATACAAGTTCTCAGCTGCAGAGACAAGGCACTCATGAAGGTTCATTATGGCTTGTACACGATCACACAATGAGCATAACCTGAAAGAATGTACTTTATAAGCATACACATTAAGAAAATAAGGTCTTAAAACACACTGTTCTAAGATTAGGTTGTTAGCTCATACCCAAAACAGTAATCAATAAAGGTGATTTCCAATTTTCTTCTTGAGCATAATGTACTGGTATATAGTAATCGGTTACTTGTATTACTATAAGTAAGTATGGGCACCACCAAGTAGTTAGCCACTAGTAAGTATAGAGTTGCTATGTTCATTATTACAGTACTATTTCTCATCTTAAGACACACTGTTCTAATACTAAGCAATTAGCTCATACCCAAAACAAGGAATAGGAAGCCAGGGCTTTGGAATTCGGGGGGCACAATCAAGCACTGAAAGAAGTTTCAATCTTCAGGGACAAATAAAGTCGAAGGCCTAGGTTCTAGTACTTCAGTGAGCTTGAAAAACAACCCTTTGTTACTCCCTTCAAAGGAGAACCCATAACATATAGGAACTAAGCAGGTATTATGAAGATATCAATACGAGTTCTCAGCTGTAGAGACAAGGTACTCATGAAGGTTCATTATGGCTTGTACACGATCACACAGTAAACATAGCCTGGAAGCATGTATTTAATAATCATACACATTAAGCAAGTAAGGTTAATCCATTGCATTTATATAAATAACCTATTTGGAATCTACAAGATAAGTTGTTTCTGTAATATTACGAACATGTAGACAACATATTCTAGATCAATCACCTGAGATAATTCATTTCATTGTAATATTATGAGCATGTAAACAACATATTCCATAATCAATCACCTCAGATAATTCATTTCATGGTTATATTACCTCAAAATTCGCTCGGTGCAACCCCTGACCAGCAATTTGCGAGTGCCAAATTAGCAAAAGAGTAGCAAAAACGCCATAGAAATGATTTGCAAGTGCCAAATCAGAAAAAAAACATAAACAACACCACAAAAACAAACATAAATGAAAATCACAACAAAACCCCGCTAAAAAAAGATAATGTAAACAAGGACACAGTGCCAAATCAGGAACAAAGCAGCGCAACAGTGCCACAAAAATAGATAGAAACAAAAATGACTGCAAAACCCCGCAAAAAATAGATAATGCAAACAAGGATACGTGAAAATGAAAACAGTTCACAGGTGATATATTTATAAAATATGAGTTAGGCCGAACTATTTTAAATGTTTGGCTGAAGTTTTAGGTCGGTCGAACTATTGTTGTCAGTTTTCCCATCTCAAGCCAAAAATCTATTTTCCCAAGCCATCAGTATGTCTTCAATCTAAATTGTAGAATGATTTTGGCTGAATATTCTCAAAATTTTGGCTGAACTATTGCTGAAAAATGTTTTCCGCCCCTGATTCTCACAAAAGTATAACCCAACTTCACATTTTCACCCAAATGGATTCTACACAAAATAAACTATAATGTATTCCTGCTATACTGTTCTTCCTAAACCTCATACATTAGGGGGAAAATATTATCTCTGGAAAATCGTACAAGAAAAATATATTAGGAAATGTCAAGAAGAAGGTGCAAATAAGGATTTACAGGGAAGAAAGACATTACATGATCTGAAAATTTTAACTTTTCCTAAGCTAAAGCATGAAAATTTATCAAATACCTTACAAAAAGAACTGACCCTAAGAGATCCACATATACTTTGCTTCGATAGTAGTAAATATCTTCGCGGCTATCCCTCAGATAGCCACACAATACTAGGTGTGGCAAAAATTCACCATACGTGACCACTTGGCACACTTGAAGAAGAATATTCCCCACTAAAGCCAGTGAAGTACAACTTCCTTGGAGCCACCTTGAGCCCTCAAGTGTAGCATACAATGGAATCAACCTCCCACTCTTGTCTCAACATCCATATTATACCAAGAGAGGGAGGGAAAATTTGAAATTTACCTATAAAATACCACCATGGGAAGAAGAATGTGTGAACACATTGTTATGCCAGCCAAATTTCTTGAGAATAAACCAGCATTTTCTTATCCAAATAGCAAGGAGTGGAAGGATTCAGCTTTTAGCCATCCAACACCTCAATCCAAGAGACTAATTTCACCAAGTTTCCATTATTCTACCATCCGTCAAGGAGAGAGAGAGGCTTGCAAGAAGCTTAAAGGGAAGAGACCCCCTTGCCTTGAGTATTATAGTTACATAGCTCTAAATATTCATTGCAAGTGATTTAGCATCCTATTCTCTTATACCATCATCAACTAATAAAAGGGGAAGAGTTCTTTGTTTGTATTATTAGTGTGTTTGAATCGATTGAGCTTCTTATTGTGTATGTGTATTTTGTTTTTTTTTTCTCCTCTATTGTAGCATGCTATGTTCTTTACTTAATTTACCACATGTTATTTTTTTCCACTAAATATCTAACTAACCAATTGACCTGTTACTTTATTATAGGAAAGAAACCTCCCCTATCACCAAAATTTCATTTCGTCCGCATGTGCGTCGAATGCACTACAACACATGGCATCCATTAATAAAATTCAATGCATGGACCTCTTTCAAATAGCTCAAATTTTAATGTACATTGGCCCTATTTTATAGGTTGAATCCATGATCACTTGGGTCAATCGTTCAGGATATTAGGACCATGGACCACTATAAATATGGATTTAAATTTAAAAAAACAAGAGATCAATTGAAATATTGGTAAAATCAATATTTTTGGAGAATGTCGTTTCAAGTCATATTTCTTTTCTAAGAAAAGTGATGAGGCTTGGCACTTTTTATTATGATCCAAAATTGTATCATTAACCTCACTTATGACTATAGTATGATACACATGCAAATAAATGGTGTTGACCATGGTGGATTCTTCCATGTCAATGTTTGGGTAGAGTAATACATGTTGGCACACGTTGTGACATACTTTAACAAGATTTGGAACGAGGACCATACCCTAGTTCATTTGATTATTTTCATTACAAAGTCAAAATATTTTGTTTACAATCCTCAAACATATCTCGATTGGTGGTGTTCCCATGTTTTATTATCCAATACCCTAGTTCATTGCATTTTTTCACATGACAAAAAAATTTTCGTGGAATAATGAACAAAATAACAATGGCATTTTTGTTGCATGGTCATCAAAATCTATATAGTTTGTATAAGTGTTCCTATAATGTTACATTTTTTTAAGTGTTTATTTTCATATAAGTTATCATTTGTTTTTTATGGGTTTCTCACTTCAATATTGGACCAACTTGGATTCTAGAAGAATATGGGAGATTAGGGATTAAATATCAATGTATCCGGGGGTATGTAATGTCTTATTAGCACTTAGTTGATGGAAAAAAATATCTTTTCCATTTTTTGAGGGTCTATGAGAAGGTTGTAGTGGTTTTTGAGACAAGTTGAAAAATAGATAACATAAGAGGTATGTGTAACCAAATTGATGTATAAGTTGATGTAGAGTATGGGTAGCATCAGGACAAGTAGTGAAACTTGCGTACATGATAATTTTTGTTAATTTTTGTGATAGTTATTGTTGTGACAATGGTTTTAGGTTATTATAGTGATTGTTTTGATAGTGGTTGTAGGTAATTACATTGATTGCAGTGAAAGTGGTTGCAAGTTGTCATTGTAATTGTAGATTTTATCTTTATGTTATGATAGATAATGATATTGGATCCATTTTGAAAAAGATATCAAATTTAGGTCCAAAAGGAGTTAGTTAAGGAGTAGGGTGCCTCAACAAAGGTTGGAGCCTCAATCAACTTCGAGCTCACAACAAGTTTGGTTGGAGCCATCATCATCGAGGTTGCAGCCTATAGTGAGCATATAATTGCATTCCTTCAAGGTTGGGGCCTTAATTAGTTTATATCCTATCACAACTGGCAACTTCCACATCTTGGGGGTAGTTTCCTTTAGCATGTCATCACCTACAAATATATGTAATGAATTGAAGGTAAAGAAGAAGAATATTTGTGGTTTTCTTTTGCATGGGTTTTCATGTAAAACTTTGTGTCACTCTTGTGATGTGATGGCTTCTTGACATGTTATTGATATGATGGTAGGTTGATGATGTATTGTTGTATTTGACGATATGACGGTTATGGTTAATATTTATCACTATATGATTTTTTTATTATCAAAAGTTGTGAAATGGTAAAAATTGACCTAAAAATTATTACCCCCCCCCCTCCCCTTCTCAATGTAGAATTTTTGCCAGAAAGTGATTTCAAAGTAGGCTACTTTGAGGACAGTTAACTACTAGAAGGCTAAATTCAAAGGAAATGGCCACAACCAGATAAGTGGTGAAGAACTCTATTTTTTATGGGTCCAACTATTTATTTTGGAAGATAAGGATGGATACATATATCATTTCATAAGGAGAAAAAAATTGAGTAATTATGGAGACCAATTATAAATTTATTAACTCCACTCCAATGGATGCAACTTAAAGAGAAGTTTACATATTTAACGCACAACCTAAACATGTTATATTTATTGGTTTGGTAGAATTACAATTCATAAAATTTGTAGAACATGTCATCCCATGAGGTATGGAATAATCTGAAAAAAATATTATGAAGAGGATGAAAAAGTAAAAGAATTAAGTTTGCAAGATCTTAGGGGACAATTTGAAAATTTTAAGACGGAAGAAGATGAGGACGTTGCTTCATATTTTCTTCAAGTAGAAAATATTGTTAACTCCATTGTAGGTCTCAGTGAATAATTCAATGATATTGTTGTTCTTCAAATTTTTTTGAGATAACCTCTATCAATATTCAATCCCAAAGTATCATCCCTTGATACACTAGCAGAAGAAGACAATATTTCTGTGGATAAAATTCATGGAATTCTCTCTACATATGACATAACAATAAAGGAATAAAAATAAATATTTAATGAAGAAGATCTCAAGGTAGTAAAAGAAAAAGAAAAAAAAAATCAAGAAGACTTTAAATCTGATGGAGAAGAAGCCAATTTTGTCTAACAATTGAAAAGAGGAAGTAATAAGTTTAAAGGTAAGCTTCCTTTAAAGTGTTTTGAAAGTGACTAGATAGATCACCATGCATATAAATGTCCTTATGCCAAGATGATTAAAAGTGATGATGAGCCAAGATTCAAATATAAGCGCTAAAATAAGAATCAAAACAGTCAGAATAAAATCTTCTATTCAAATGGAAAAAGTGAGAATGAAACCAATGAAAGAGCGACTGATGAAGAAACATGTGAAATATTATGCATTTTGGAGGTTGAAGAACTTGGTGCATATGTAGTATGCAAGGAAGAACATACGAGTGCGCCTAGAGAAATAAAAATCATAAAAAATAAGGAATTTCAGATAATGCAACAAAATCAATACAAAAAACTAAATGAAGATATTTTTCTTGCTCCTAAAGTTGAACTATAAGAAGAAAAAAGGGAAAACGAGTTTGTATACGAAAAATTAAATGAGAAGGGGAAAATTTTTGAAATAATAAAGGAGGATTTTGTCCTCTTGAGAAATGAATTAGAGAAGCTCAAATGAAAGTTCCACAAAGGGAATAAATCCCTACATCACATTATTAGTACACAATGGTATCCTCTTATTAAAACAAGACTTGGTTATCAAGGAAATTTTGAGGCACCCAAGACCAATGTCCCTCCATGTTTATCAAATGAGTAACTTTATAAAAGGATTCATTACACATTCATAACATCCACCACTATATCCCTTGAGGATCCAAAGTAATTGATGAACTAGGACAAGCATGTACATTTCGATTTCTCTCAAGAAAAATTGAGGAAAGAGAAAAGAATAAGGAAGCAAAATGAAGATAAAGGATCCAAAAGAAAAAATAATGCAAATATTGAATATCACTAGATGAATATGGCTCCTCATAAAGAATACAAAAGAAACAACAAAGAAGGTGTTAAAAATTATCAAAGTAACATGGCTCCGCTAAGCGATAACTTTAGAAGATCAAGATCTCCTCTATATCTAGGTATCAAAATTGTGTTTTTTTTTATTGTTTCCTATGCATAACTATTGGCCATAAATACTAGGATTATAGGATATATGGTATTATGATATGTAGAGGACATTATCAAGTACATAGATGGAGGAATTTTGATCAAATCAGGATATTATCTCAACCATTTCGACATGTATTAAATTCAGTTGTTGAGTGTTATACATATCACAACGAAGGTCATATAGCACGAGACTGTAAACTTAATTCAAGATGGTAAAGTAGGAAGGATCTTCCCAATAATGCAAGAGGATTGATAAAATTTAGAGGACCTTTATGGAGTCTAAATCATTGATCTAATCTCTTGGTAAAGGCTTCTTCAATACCTTTATTTGTTGAGTAAAAACTTAAAGAAGCAACTCCATGTATTAGGGAAGTATGTGAACCATGAAATTTACATTGACTAGAATAATTTTATGATCATATCTAAGATTTAAATAAAGTAACATGGATTACAGAATATAGATATGATAGGTACTTACTGATGAAGGAATCATGTTATTAGGAGTATAATTTTAAGAAGAGTTATAAAAAACAAGAGGCTTAGATCAAGACCAAAAGAAATTACATGATCTTAGGGGGGTATTGAAAAAGTACAGGAACAATTATGAGTAATAGTGGAAGCATGTCCGCAGGGGCAGACTCTATCAAAATGGAAGCTGAGTAGAAGAAAGGAACTATGGTTTATTCAGGTCCATAGGATCATACAGGAACATGTTATGATTTTTAATAGATATTTATGCAGGATCATCATCATGGTAGTTTCAATAGATATTTGTGACCATTTTTTGTTGATGTCAAAGGATGAGATATTGCAAACATTTATGTATAAATTGAGATTGACGAAGAAAGGAATTTATGCAAGTAAATCTTTCGATTTGTTGATATTAATGACCATAAATGTCTAATGGTATTTCCATTAATGAAAAAAGGGGATATTGTTGGAGATTGTGTTTTTTTTAATCATAACACGATGTCAATGATGTCATAGGGTATGTCTAATGTAGAACAAGTATCATTCATAATGCCTTAGGAAGCAATGATACTCTCTATGAAGCAATATGAATGCTAGGAATCTTACAAAATCTCCCCAAGTGAAGTAAAAATTTGCTTGAATTTGTTTGATTTTTTGATGAAATTGTGGTGTCTTAATGTTCCTACAAATAGTATGGTTGCATAATTATCATTAATATTTTTCCCTTGGCATATCCTTTTCTTAAAAATCCCTCTCTGGTGAGAGCTTGTGTCCATTTAAAAATCAACTATAGCTGGAAGTCCAAACTATAATGAAAAAACCGAAAATATTGATACATTAAAGAGTGTGCACCTTTTGAGTGCACCCATTATCCATTGACCTAATGAATAACTGATCTCAGTAGAACATACAAGACCTTTAACCCCATTAAAAATTGTTCATCTTTCCAATATTTGACACATCTAATTTGAACATGCAGAAATTGGAAGGTAGATAGCATGGCAACTTGCACGACACTTAACCCACCACCATAACCTCCCATAGAACAACACATGGCTTGCCTATACTGGTTAATATATTGAAAAAAATCATAGGATGTTTTTACATAAAAATGGCATGTCACTTGTTGACACTATCATGCCAATGTGGTGTCACTAGAAGCTACCAAGTGGCAGGGGAAAATGGAATGTTTTAGTTGGTAGAAATGATGGAAGTGAGTGACACATGTCACCCATAATGGACTACCATGTGGCATGATGATGTCATGTCTGCATCATCATTGATCCAAACATAGAAAGGAACGTAACAAAATATAGATATAATCATAAATATATTGATGCAGTACAAATAAAACCTCATTTCATTAATATCAAATAACTGAAATATACTTACAAACAAAATGGAAATAAAATAGTGCGGGCATTGGTAGCTTATCTCTAAGAAGGGATGTCATGGATACATACCTCTGAATTGTCATAAAATGAGGCAAAAATCCCTATTTATTATTAAGAAATAGTGGAAAACCCTAAACATCCAAAAACCTAACCCTAAGAGATGAATCACCAAAATTGTGGGCCTGGTTGGGTTAAATTGGTACATCAACTTCACTGGGTCGTAACTTTGGCATATGATCTCGGTTTGACGCACATGATACCTCATTAGAAATATATGTACGAGGACTAATAATTTCAAGTAAAAACATTAATCATAGCCAAATGTTCTCCCATTTAATAAAAAATGTCATTTAGGGCCTCAAAATGGCTCCGGAAGTTCAGGACCCAAAAAATTGCCAAAAATAGTAAATTGAGCTACCGTTAAGGAAATTTTAAAAATTAAGGAAAAAATGGTCGGGATCTAAGTGGAATAGGAGGCTAGAAACCAATATCCACATGAATCAATCCTCCCCCGTTAGGAATCAATAGTCCCCATTGTGTTGATTACCTCCATGGGATGGGGAAATTTTTGTTTAACTTGGTCCCTGGTGAGCCACTTGCCTTGGTGTAGGAGTTGGATAGATTTGAAAAATCGATACCGTTGAATATTTTGCTGGTGATTGTTATTGATATGTTTGTCCATGATCTGATCGATTGTGTCATGTTCCATGCAGTCTGGGTTTAACTCTGTTGGTGTGAGTTGTTCTGCAATGTCTGATGTTCCCAATAATGGTGGAAAGTATGGTCGAAGGAGGTCCACATTGAACACTTGGTGCAGGCCAAGGAATGGTGGAATTAGCCCAAAATCATTTTCCCCTACAGCCTTGGTGACAGTGTATGTCCCATATCAGAGTGGCTAAATCTTACGGTGGGACCCAACGAGGTGCTCCTTCTACAAATGTAGCCAAGCTTTGTCACCCACCTGGAAATTTTGTGCAACCCGATGTTGATCATGTCGCCTCTTTTACTTAGAATTGGCTTTGTACAATATGTCATGTACCTATTATAGGATGTGTGGGATTTAGAAAATGAAGTTGTTAGCCCTGTCGGTTTTAGACTGGACATGTGTTGGAGCTTCCTGAGTAGCTGCAATTGGTATGGCCACATTAATGGGACATAATGGCTGGAATCCCAACCCCACTTGAGAGGGGCTATGGTCAGTCGAGCTTAGGAGAGCATTTTTATAGTTATGATGGAAATAGGGGATACTTTTGTCCCATGTTCAAGGATTATTCGTGTTTTAAATGACCATAATGTGTACGATCAACTTGTTGACGACTTCTATTTGGTCATTAGTTTGGGGGTGGAAAGCCACGGGCTTACTGAGCTTGGTATCCAACATTGACGAGATTCTTAACAAAAATGTACTTAGGAACCTGTTGTCCCAATCTAACATAATGGACTATGGGATCCAAAAGTGTACCCACACTCGTTCAAAGAAGAACTTAGTAGTGGCTTCTTCTATGTTACTCTTCTTGTAGGCCGCCAGAATCTCCATGTTGGAGAATTTGTCAACGATAACAAAAACGTAGTCATTTCCATGCTTAGTCAAAGGTAGCCCCAACTGTAATCCATGAAGATAGATTCTTGAGGTTGACTATGAGTAGTCAGAGGAGTATATAGGCCTTTCTTCTTTATGGTCATTTGGCAATGGTGCAAGCAGTGAAAAATCTGATGTACTTCCCAATATCATGTCAAAGCTTAGGCCAATGAAATTACTTTTGTAGCATTTCCATTATTTTCTCTCCTCTAAAGTGTCAAAATACCCAACTGTAGTGCGCCTCCAAAATCATCTCGGCATGCTTTCTTGAGGAAACACAGAGGTCTCCTAGGTGATGTAACAGTGTTTCATGGAGGTGAAAATTTGGAACTTACTTGCCTTCCAGGAGCATATGTTGTGTTGTTTAATTAAGGATCTTTCTTGTACAGATGTCGCCACTCTAAAGTCTCGTTCCCATAGGAGTCAAGCATAGTGGTTAGCGTCATGACTACAAGTCGTTTGAGGTAGTTTGAAAAATTATTCGTGCTCCCCTTCTTGTATGTAATGTTCAAGTGGAAATGTTGGAGGTATGTGGACCATTTTTTATGGCAACCACTCTACAACTTCCCTTGTGTCTATTTGAACTACAAGGTTCAGTGGTCTGTGTGGATTACCATTTTCTTCCCCATAATGTAATTCTTTCATTGTCGGAATGCCTGCGTAATGGAATACATCTCTTTTTCATAGGTGGGATATTTTCATACTATGTCTACAAGTATCTCACTGTGATATGCCACTAGATTCCCCTGCTAAGTAAAAACAACAACAATAGCATAGTCAAAAGAATCTGTCTCGATCTTAAATGATTTTTGTAAGTATGGTAATGTGAGAATTGCTTCTATCAGAGGTGATGGTTCAACTTGGAAAATTATTTCCGTTTGGATTCGGTCGAAAATATTTTTGTTTCGATCCACCCTTGGTGACTTGACTCAAATACCATGTGATATGAGAGAACCTGAACACAACCCTGCAATAGAAATTGGAAATAACTAGAAAGTTGAGGAGCTCTGTTAGAGTGGTTGGGGCTAGCCAATATCAAATGACTTTTATCTTGGATGGGTCCACATGTACACCCCACTCATCAATGATGTACCCCAAATATTGAACCTATGTCATACCAAAAGTTCATCTCTACAAATTGACACATAACTTGTGTTTTTGTAGAGTTTCGAGGACTTGTCAAATATGGTGGAGGTCCTCTTCCAAACTCTAGTTGAAGACCAAGATGTCCTCCATCAACCTCATGAATATTTTGGGGGAATATTTCAACCCGACAGGCATGAAAAACCATTTGAAAAGACCCTCCTTATATTTCAAGGTACTCTTCCACACATCAGAGGTTTCGATTAGTACCTGGTGATACCTAGATGCCAAGTCGATCTTGTTGAAATATTTTTCCCCTTTAGTTGGTCCAAAAGGTCATCAATCCTTGGGATTGAATACCTATTATAGACAGTGATCCTGTTCAGTTCTCAATAGTTAATAAAAAGTCTCCAAGCACTGTCCTTCTTTTGTACTAACCCGATCGGGCTCCCATAGGGTGATGAACTTGGCTTGATCTTTGCTTTCTACACCAAATCCTAAATCTGCGTCTTGATTTCATCACTCTCCAAAACATAGTGTCGATAGATCAGTTTATTGGGAAGTAGCACACCTAGGGTCACATCAATGGAGTGCTTGACCTGACAATGTAGAGGTACACCTATGGGTGAGGTGAAGATGTCCCTGTACTCCTCCACGACCTTGTCCATCTACTATTGTTGTGTGAAGGAGCCCTGTCTATAGGCCATGGCCACAATATTCTTCTTTATCTGAGGGTGAATTGCAACGAAAAATTTTTCCTAATATAGGGAATGATCTTACTATATTTCTTCGCGTGATCAAGATATGGCGATAGGAAGTGCTACCTTCGGTATCATTTACAACTTACTTCCCAAAGTAATAATAGAAGTGTGAGGCCTAGAATCATACACATCATGTCACTTACACAATTATTTTTGGCCTAATAATACATAACAAACTTGAATAGGAGAAACATCACAGAGTACCTTTTCTGTGAAGGACTTGATGTTGTAGGGAAGGCGACACTATTGACTAATGCGGATATCTTGTCCTTAGTGGAGCCACCTGATGTTATATGGTTTTAGGTGTGTTATGGTCATTATTTCTAGCCTCTTAATGAACTCTACTAAAATATGGTTCTTTTGTCTTTTGCTATTGACAATGAACTACAGCAGAGAACCCTTCACCCACATTTGTGAGTCGAAGATGCACTCCTCCTCCTCTAGATCTTCACGCTCATCCTTCTATATCTTGGTGGTGGAAACAGTGGTACTGGGCTTTGCATCAATAATATACTTCCCTTTTTCATTCCCCTTGTTGGGTTCTGCCTCAGATTCGGTTCATTCATATGATTCAGAAGTCTTCACCTCATCCACGAGTGACTACTTGGCCCGACACTCATTTGTGTTGTGATTGGGGCTCGTATGGAACTTACACAACTTTCCCATGTCCTCCTTTGTCTTCACAGTGTTTTCCTTTGCTTGTGGCCTTGGTAGGTTTTCTTGGGTCACCCCACCTTGGCTTCGTCCTTTTTTTTTCGTTTTATGGACACCTTTCCCTTGCTTCAAATTCATAGATACGAAGTCTCTCTTCCTTGGTATAAATTTATTATTGATCTTGCTAGCATATGGATATTCGGAGCCAAGTGAGGAGATTTCAAGGAACTCCACTTCATATTCAATGTATGCATGAAAAAATTGGTGTACTTAAGTAGCATATGCTTCTACGAATACTTGATACCCAACTTTGTGCTCAGGGTATGGAATAGATTCGTCATCTCGTGCACATCTTGATCCCTTTTCTACCGCATTTTAGTCCACTAGATGCACTTGTCCTCATAGCTCCCCAGGGGTTAATATTGTTCCTTTATGGCATCTAGGAAACAATTCCAAGTGGTTTAGGCTAAAAACAGTGATATTTCTCTCTTGTCTCTTTGTTCACAGTAGGTTTCCCACCAATCCTTGATATGGGGGGCGACTTTGAGGAGCGAAAAAGGAATATTTTCCCTATTGGAATAATTATGAAATAATAAATATCCTTCCAATATATTTAACCATATATCTATGGTGTCTTCATATATCTTGACTTCAAATATGGGAATTTAAAAGCTGACTTGTACCTTGAAGGGACTAGCATCTCCAGAGTGACTTTCAAGCAAAGATTTGTCCATAATTGTGTTCCTTTGTTGCTCGAGGGCTTATTTGAGAAATATTTTGGAAGGATTTCTTGCTCCCTCATCTTTCCTTTCTTCACTCATGGGAAGTCGTCGGGGATTGCAGGGCTAGTCTTGCAAAGGATCAATGATTTCGATCCCTAACTTCTTATACCCTTACCTCGTTGGGGACATGCAAAGAAAAATAGAGAAAGAGGAAACCGCTTTGATACCACCAATATAAAGTAAGACAGGAATGCAATAGAATATAGATATAATCATAAATATAGAGATGCAACAGAACTATCACTTAATCTCATTAATATCAAAGAACTCAAATATTCTTACAAACAGAATGGAAATAAACTAGCTCAGGCAATGGCAGCTTAACTCTTAGAAGAGATGTAGTGGCTAGATGACTCTAAAATATCTTATAATTAGGATGAAAGTCCTATTTACTATTTAAAAACAATGGAAAACCCTAAACATCCAAAAGCCTAACCCTAGGAGATGAATCACCAAAATTATGTGCCCAATTGGGATAAATTGGTACATCAACTTCCTGGGGTCGTAACTTTGGCATACGATCTTCGTTTGACACATAAGATGACTCGTTAGATATATATATGCAAGGAATACAATGTTCAAAGTTGAGTACCCAAAAAAAAATTTGAAAATTGTAAATTGTGCTACAATTAAGGAAACAGAAAAGTTGAAAGAAACAATGGTGGGGGTCCAAATGGAGTTGGAGGGTGGCCACCAATATCCACCTGGTTCAATCATGTGGATGGCTAGGTACCCCTAAAAACTTGATCATAGGGCATGATCACATTGAACAAAGGTGTTGAGTTTAAGAGGCCTAATTATAAGTATTAAAGAGATATCCATGACATGATGGGACCACCCCAACTATGACCAAGTGAAAACACAAAGCTCTTTAGACTTGTGGATAGAAGGTGTCACCACTTATCTTCATCACACCCTAAAAATTTATCCAAGCTCACTCCATGAGGGCTTCAATAAAATGTCATATATCCAAGGGTGATTTCAAGATCTACCTCAATTATGCTTCCAATTTCCCTTCAATGGATCTTCAATAATGTTGCCTCCTTTGATGAATTCTTCAATAGGTTTCTTTAAGAAAAAAACTTCTGCAAGCCTTCAATTGTGACTACAAATATTTGAAGAAACCTTCAAGATGAAAAATTTCTTCTTCAAGAACAAGTCTTCAAGGTCCTCTTCAAGTCTCCAAAAAAAATTTCAAGGTTGTCTTCTAAATTCTGCTCAAAATAGCTTGGAATGCTACTCCAAACAAGGCTCTCTCAAGACTTTTGTAAGCTCTTCTTCACGACTTTACTACACTAGGTAATATAACCAGGCCAACTCCATATTCTTGAAGTGTGCTCTCATCTATCCACAAGTATAAAGAGCTTTGTGTCACAAATATTATCCTTAAATCCAAATATTTTGCAATGAAGACTACCTTCAGGTCTGCAATTTATTATTCATAAGGTTGTTATCAAAGGTTTGAAAATAATCCAAGAATTGTAGTTACAATATGGTCTTAAGGATGCCTATCTTAAGGAAAGAAATTTTAGATGCTTGTTGTGATATAATGCTACCTTCAGGTCTGCAATTTATTATTGACAAGGTTGTTATCAAAATTTTAGGCCTTAAATATTGAGCCTTAATAGTTTGATGTAGGTTTGTTCTTGAGGTCAGTAACCTGTCCACGAGTTATAGTACGAGCTTCTCATCCACCTTGCTAACCACAGGTTTGAAATAGGACTGCAATCTGATTTTAGGTTACTTCAACTAGTGGTTGTCATAACATATATTATTGTATGACACTTCCTCAAAGCTATATAATCCTTTAACAGTATAATTAACCCCAAAATATCCTCCTCAACCTCCTTTTTCACTTCCAAGATTCTTTTCTATATTTTTTTACTGACATTTGATTCATAAAATGAGGTATATGAACTCATATTAATACTGGTTTGATGTTAGAATGAATGGAAATATATTTATGGGGGTAGGACGACATGAAGGACAAGGGTAGGTTGGCTTACTGCTAAGGTTATTTTTTTTTTACTTGAAAATTCCATATCTCCTCAACCATTGGGAATTTCTCAGCAAGTAAAGGCTCATTGGAAAGAAGAAAAAATAGTATTTCGTGTGGTCTAGGACACATTGTGATAGGTTTCCTCCAAGTTGAAAATTTGTTTTTTTCTTTCTAATCGTCCATGAAAATTTTTATGTGTAGAAAGTGATTGAGACAACAAGAGGTCATTAGGCCTTCTTCATTGTTATGACATCAACTATGTCTTTATATTATTTCCATATCATCATGAGGTCCTCCATGTAATATTATGTCACCAAGTGATTCATCTTATGATCATCATGTATTCATGTCATAATGTAGTGATATGACATAGGCAACTGCATCACTAGGAAAGTTCCAAGATAGTAAGATAGTATTCCAACCGTCAAATGAGATCTTCCATGCCATATTCTAATGTTCCAACCACGTGATCATCATCACGTGTATTTCTCCATATGTCATAAAATATTGAGTTCTAGATCATCAAGTGCATGTAATATTAGATAAATTACTTCTTAGGGCTTCCTTCATTAGAGATTTGACTTCTTCATGACTTGACATCTTCATTGATGGTATCAACCAAGAGTCATGGCATCATCATCTCGATCTAGGCATCTCAAGAATACTGAAATCTAATTCAATGCCATATTGACATCAATGACAACCTTGAATAACAATTTCCCCCTTTGTGATTGATGAAAATATTATTTCCCTTCCAATATTATCTCCCCCTTTGACATCAATCACAAACCGAGTGCTCAAGTACTCCCCCTGTCAAGCTCTTTATTTTCTTCATTAATAGTAATTCTTCATAGGTATGTTACTCCCCCTTTCATGGTGCTCTTCCTTCTTGAAATTTGGTCCATTATAGATGTGTCTACATTTATTCAATTGATTTACTCTCGAGATATGATCTATCAAAGGATTATTTTCCACGTGTAACTCATCAATGACTTCATAGGGCCCATTCACGAATAGCTTCTGCAACAATGCTTTAAGAATCATAAGCTCAAGAGTAACAAATATCCCCCTAACTGTATGGTCTCTTTTTGGCCGAGTCTCACCATCAAATACTTGGAATATCAAGGACGACTTCATCAAGTCAACAACATGTGTTGCTGGTTGGAGTGTTCAATAGATCTTAAGACCCAATTTTGTTCTTTCTCCACACTTCTGTAACTTTGTTCTCTGGCTTGGTTGGCATACTCTTAGGGACCCAAGTCAAGTTACACTCACATTCCATATGTCCAATGTTATGGAAATTTAACCACTCCATCTTGTTCATGAATGATTAATCATGACTTGTTGCAAAATTTCTTCTAGTAGATTGATGGGGACCACTATATTTGTCGTTGTGATATGCCCTACAATATTTTTCCATGTGCCCAAAGTTTGACCAAGAATAGCAATAACCAAGAAATATACTTTGGTACTTGGGAGATGAAGATTTCCTTGATATAATTTTGAAGTATTTTTGCCTTGGGATTCTTTTATGACATTCATTTCCTTTCGTATTCTTGACATCATCTACAAGTCTCCTTGGAGTAGGATTTCTTCCATTTTTCTCTTGAATCTTCTCCTTTCCTTTGTTGGATCTAGGAGCATCAACATTTCTTCTTGGCTTCCTCAAATACTTGTTTTCTTAAACATTAGCATTATTTCTTGAGGATTCACCTACATAACCAAGCCCTGATTTATCAAGGGGAGATATTTGATGACATATGATTTAATATAGGGTTTGAGAACATTTCAAATTATTATTCAGCAAGTCAACTTCCTTTTGAATAAGGAAAATTTCTCCTTTCAACTTATCACAATCTTTATCTTTCATTATTATTTCCTTCTTCATTTCTTCCATCAACCTTGTTGCTTCATGTGCTTCGATTTTGAGGGAGATGATATTTTATTTCATTATGAAGGTTTCTTCATTTTTCTTTTCTAGAATACTCTACATTTCTTCTTTCATTCTTGTAGATTCACATGTTTTGGCCTTGAGATGATTGGTGTCTCATTTTAGTTTCAGTGTTTCTTCATCCCTTTATTTTAGTTGGCATATCATGGTGTTTCTCTCCTTTTCTACTTCATCAACATGTCCTTCTATGAATTCAAAAGATTCCATCACCTTTTCATCTCCTTGCGATTGTTTCCTTTCTTCTTCCAGTTGAGATCTAAGAGAGGAGACATTTTCCTTGTATTGACAAATATCTGCTTAAAATTTGTTCAAGCTTTTAATTCTTTGTTCAAGTTGGCTTGAAAAAGTTTCTTCCCTTTCCTTTGCCTTATCCAAATGATTTGTAATGGATATGAATTCTTCATGATGATTTTTTTTGTTTTGAATAAATTCCTTCTTAAGTTTGGTGAGCTCTTCATCTCTTCTTTGAACTTGAAGCTTGACAAGGTTAACTTCCTTCCTTGTATTGTTTTGGTCACGAACTTGTGATTTATTATTAAGTTCCTCATTTTCCTTTTTCAACCTATTAATCTCTTCCATGGAAGCCATAATTTTATTAAGGATATCTTCTTCAAAGTCTTCTATGTACTCTTCATCCTCTAGGCCTTATTTAACCTTGTTGTCATCTCTCTTATTTTCAGCTTCCTTGATGTATTTGGAATATTTCTTGTTTCCCATCATATTCTTGATTTGAGATCATTTTCAATGCTCCTTTTGAGTGAAGATATTGAATTTTTTCCCATATGACTTTTGTTGACGAAAATTTTTCAAAATTTTCCTTCACAAAATTTGGTAACCCATTAAAAATTTCCTTCATTGGTCTTGTATTTTACTCCTTGGATTCTGCATCGATCGTGTCATCAATATTCACTAATTTCCAAACTTAAATTCCTTGATTCATCAAGAAATTACTCATTCTTACCTCCCATACATAAAAATTTCCATTTATAAATGGGGCTTTTTTGACCTGGTTTACATCTGAATTCTTAGCTGAGGAAGAGACATTTTCACATGATTTAGAGCCTTTATTCCTTGGCTTTTCCATTTGTATTCTAATGGTCAACCTTCAAGTGATTAGATTTTGAATGAAGGTACTGGCTCTGATTCCAACTGTTGGAAATATTGAGAGGGAGGTGAAACAGTATTTATTTTCAATTTCTATTTTTACCATTTATATCACTTATATTTAGAACGCAAAATGAAAAATGACGAAATAAATACTTTTATTAATTTCTTCTTTACAATAAATCAAGCACAATAATATCATAGGGGTCCAACGCTAGATGAAGAACCCAATCTAACAGGCTCCAACCTGTATAGTTCAAAGCACCGACTTGGACTTTCCAAGGATCCGTCCTTGTCAATTTGAGGCACCTGCCTCTAGGGCTCCAACTGTATCTTTGGTAAGGCTCTGACATGGTTTCTTGGGGACTCCAATCCTCAAGGGCTCAAACCCTATCTTCCAATGCACCAACCTTGTCTCTATGAGGCTCCAACACTTAGCTTCAGTTCATTAAAATATTTTTGGATATTCGTCACAGCTCCCAATATCTTCTTCAACGAGCCCTGTCAATATTCAACAATGTCTTCACTTGGTCTCAATGTCACATCATAAATGACATCATTTTCTTCTCAAAGGGTGTCACCATTGCTCCTCATCATACCCTCACAATTTCACCTAGCTTACTCCATGAGGGCTTCAACAAAACGTTATGTCTCCTAGGATGCTTTCAAGATCTGCCTCAATTATGCTTCCAATTTCACTTTAATGGATCTTCAATAATGTTGCATCCTTTAATGAATTCTTCAATAGGTTGTTTCAAGAAAAAAACTTCTACAAGCCTTCAATTGTGAGTCAAAAACTCTTCCAAGAAATGTTTAAGATGCAAATGGTGTTCTTCAAAAAAAAGTCTTCAAGGTCCTCTTCAAGTCTCCAAAAATAGTTTCAAGGTTTTCTTCCAAAGACTGCTCCAAATAGCTTTAAATGCTACTCCAAACAAGGCTCTCTTAAGACTATTGTAAGATATTCTTCAAGGCTTCACTACTCTAAGTAATATAACTATACCATCTCCATATTCTTCAAGTGTTCTCTCATCTATCCATAGGTTTAAAGAGATTTTTGTAGAAAATGTTATCCTTAAGTCCAAATATTTTGCAATGGAGACTACCTTTAGGTTTGTATTTTATTATTCACAATGTTGTTATCAAAGGTTTGTAAATAATCCAAGAATTTTAGTTCTCATATGGTCTTAAGGATGCCTTCCTTAAGGAAAGAAATATGAGATGCTTGTTCTGATATAATGCTACCTTCAGGTATGCAATTTATTATTCACAAGGCTGTTATAAAAAGTGGAAGCCTTAAATATTGAGCCTTAACAGTTTGATGTAGGTTTGTTACTAAGGTCAGTAACCTATCCAAAAGTTATAGTCCAAGCTTCTAAGCCTCCTTACTGCCCACAGGTCTGAAATAGTACTGCAATATAATTTTAGGTTTCTTCAACAAGTGGTTGTCACAACACAGGTTGATGTATGACACATCCTCAAAGCTATATCATGCTTTAATAGAAGAATTAACCCCAAAATATCCTCCTCGGCCTCCTTGGTCACTTCTGAGCTTGTTTTCTGTATTTTGTAGTGAAATGTTATTCCTAAAATGAGGTGTCTTAACTCATATTAATGTTAGTTTGACATTAGAATGAATGGAAACGTCTTTATGGAGGTAGGTTGACATGAAGGACAAGGATAGGTCATCTCACTACTAAGGTTGATTTTTTTTTACTTAAAAATTCCATATCTCATCAACTGTTGGGAGTTTCGAGGTAAGTAAAGCCTCGTTGGAAAGAGTAAAAAATCCTCTTTCATATGGTCTAGGACTGATTGTGATAGGATGCCTCCAACATGACAAATTGTTTTTCCTTTAAAACTGTACTTGAAAATTATATGTGAAAAAAGTGGTTGGGACATCATGAGGTCCCCCATGTCATCATGAGGTCCTCCATGTCATATTATGTCAACTGGTAATTCATCATATTATCATCATCTATTCACGTCATAGTGGAGTGATATGACATAGGAAAATTCATCATTAGGAATGTTCCAAGATAGTAAAATAGTCTTCCAACCATCAAATGATATCTTCCATGTCAAATTCTAATGTTCCAACCATGTGATCATCATCAAGTGTAGTTTTCCATATGTCATCAAAGATTAAGGTCTATATCATCAAGTTCATGCACTATTAGATCAAGTACTTCTTAGGGCTTCCTTCATTAGTTGTTTCACTTCTTCATGACATGACATCTTCATTGATGGTATCAACCAAGAGCCATGGCATCAACATCTAGAACCAGGCACCTCAAGAATATGGACATCTCATTCAATTCCATGTTGAAATCAATGACAACCTTGATTAACATCTAAATAGTTTCGAATGGGACATTTTGTGGAGCACTTAATTTAATATAATATTTAATTTTGTTTTTGTGGGTTTTTAGGAACAATATGGGTCAAATTTTGATTCTAGAAGAAGCTGGGTGCTCAGGGATAGATATGTGTGTATCCAAGGGTATGTAATTCCTTATTAACAATTATTTGATTGCTAGAATCTCATTAATATGTTTTGAGTGTCTATGAGAAATTTGTAGTTGTTTTTGATACATGGTGAAAAAAGGTTCTGAGAAGGGGTATTTGTGACCTGATTGATGGATAAGCTGAAGTAGAGTATGGATATTTATTGGCAGCATGGTATTGAAATTGATTTCAACCATGGAGTCCATAAACTTTAAATATATGTCAACGGGTTGATGAGGTTGCACGAGGTTTCATTGATGAGTGTTGATGTGTCTGGAGTTTTTACAGGTGCTACACAAGTGTTTAAAGCTGTTGAAGAATTTTACAACATATCTAGGTTTGAGAGATTTGAATTTTCCATGTTTTACAAGACTGTCATGATTTTCCCATTTTCAGTGAATGATAGTATGAAACTATCACAATTTTTCCTTGCTATACCCATGGAACTTACCTCGGGCTTCCTATTATGTGTCGACAACAATGCACTATAGGGTGTGAAAGTAAAATTGTGGGCTTAACGAATGGAATTTTCTTGAGGTAATGGAAGTGATAGAAGCATAATGACATGGTACTCAACATATAGCTGATTTGGGTATGATTACTAATTTTATTTTGTATTTACATGTATGAACACATTGATATTCTGGTCATAGAGTTATAATTTTATCTATTATAGAATGAAGTTAAATATATGGATTGTGGATCTCCTTCAGGTTAATCAATGTGACATTGGAAATGCCATGTATGGTGCAAAATTGAATGGACAGTATGCTAATGTTTTGAGTAGAGGCTAGGATTGCAAATATCATTGTGTTTTGTGAATTATATAATTATAAATAGAGTGCACATCAGTAGGTTTCCAGTGTTAATAATAGAGAGACATTTGCGTGAAATTCTAATCTCAAAGTATCGTGCACCAGTAGGTGTCTTGTAGAAGAGCATGGATTGTATCTGGTGATTGTTGATGCATTCTAGTGTAAAGAGTGATATAATATAACCAGAGATTGATGGTTGATTTTTTATGCAGGTGTAGTTTTTTTATTTTTCTCATTGCTGACCCAGTTGTGTTGTAGGTGTTTGAGAAATGTGAGTCTATGTTACTACAACATTCTTGTCTTGAGTATCGATTGCTGATGTTTCTATATATGTATTGTGTATGTTGTTGTAGCTCCCTTGTAAGCCCTATAATTCAATTCTCAAAGCACATGTGTGGATGATGTACGGGTTGAGTTATACATTGATCATGTATGTTTCTTCCATGCATTTATGGATTATGGTCAGAGTATGTCAAAATTATGTTGAGCCTTGTTGAGAGTATGTATGTTGTTGATTTTCATGAGGAGAGAGTGTACTAGGTGAGTGACAAGAGGGTTTGAGTTAGAGTCTGATGAGCTAGGATATTTTGAGTAGAGATGGTTTGCAAAGAGATATATTCTGCATTGAGTTTGTATTTAGTTAAGATTAGAGTTATACATAGGTTTAGTTTGAAAATTTTGAAACAATACTAAAATTTGTTTTATGTAGAGGATAGTGTGCCCTAATTTGAAAATGGATGAAATATGGTTCATAAGATCCTGAAAGTTAGGTCCTTTAATCGGAAAGTGTCAGATTTCCAGAAAGTAGTGGCTTGTTGATTTAGGGAGTCATAACTTTCTTTAGGTTATGGATTGAAAAATTTGCGAGTGGTTTCCTAGGAGACTATTGGAGGTAGGGACCTCAAGGAGATAGTCGCCTACAATAGGTAGTGGCCCACATAGTTAATGGAGTGGTGGCTTCCAGTAGGTAGTGGCTTGCAAAGTTAGAGAGGTACTGGCTTCCATCAGGTAATGGCCTAGAGAAAGTGGTTATTTGTGTGCATCACAAGTTGACGCTTGCACATTGGTGGTGGGCATTGATAAGTAAAGAGAAATTTAATAATATTAATCAGAATATGAGAATAAGGAGAAGATGGTTTTTTTCCCATAAGTGTTTCCACCTTACATCCAATGTTCTTATTTGTTATCCTCTTATTTATTTGTCTTTATGTATATTTTTTCTCATATTTTGTGGTTGATGATTTTAATGCATTGATGGTTTACTCTCATCATTATATGTTGCACACATAACTATGTATATCTATTTCATAATTGGTTAATGAGATGATGATTAATTAATACATGATTTGGTCAATTATAATAGGAGGAAAAAAGTTGTTAAAGTGAACCATGGTGCACAATAATGATTCAACCCCCCCCCCCCCCCCCTCCCCCAAATAGTATTTTCAAGATCCAAATAATTGGTATAAGAATAGTTGATTTCAGATGCATCTTGATCACTGGAAGGAAAATCCAATTTTCAGAAAAAGAAATCTCAAAATGGATCATGAAGTTTCTTTGCTTAGTGCTACAAAGTACCAGGTATGGAAAGAAAAAGTTAAATATATATTGTTAGCATGTGGATCTAATTGGGAAATGTGGTATGTGAAGGATTTACTAAGGTTCCTCTCTCAGCTAAAATGATGCAACAAAATTCTCAATAAAACTGCATGATATACACAAAATATTCACAATGCAGATTTGGAAAAGATAGTAGATCTAAAATTTGGAAATGACATATGGGACAAATTGTAGGTGTTGTATGGAGGATATAGTTGCGAAAAGAATGGAAAGAAGAAGAAAAATAATAAGGCCTCTCAAAAGAAAGAGTCTCATTCTGATGAGATTCATCCCCCTAGTATGAATGGAGCAATAGATCAGCATGAGGAGAAATGAGAAAATGAAGGCACAGGAGAACCAATTATGAAGAAAGAATGTAGATATGAAGGTATGAGAAAAGATGATTTTTTCAGTTATGTATTACATGGATATGATTTTACCCTTTTTGAGTCAAACCATCAAGTTGATTATTTTAATAGATTGACTCTTCTTCAAGCTAAATATTAATTCGTCATTGTTGAAATTAATGAGTTATCTATTGAAATAGGAGGGAGAAAAAAAGTGTGTAGATATCAAGAAAATTTATTGCAGGTATATGATGCTAAGTAGGTTGATATAAAAGGAGAATCATGAGCTTGAAGACCCAGTTAGAGAAGGGTAAAAGAGATGAGGATGTGATGTTCAGTTCACTAATATAAATAAAAGGACAAGTTGGAAAGCACTAAGCCAACGTGGTCTCCATGAGGAAGAAACTAGAACCAAAAGGAAATAATATAAAGTAGAAGAAGAGAAACATAGTTTTAGAAAACCTCCTCAGCATCCAAAGACGCCCTAATCAAATATAGTGTTGGCTTTGAGAAGGGGGAGTTTAGCTCAGAGGCGCATGTGAATAAGAACACAAATCTTAAAAGGCGTGTAGTAGAAAATGGAAAAAATATGTGCAGCAAGAAAGGAAGAAAACAGTAGATCCACCAATAGTAGAGAAATATATCTCATGGTGCATCCTTGTTAAGAAAATCATTCACTCCTATAGTGGATGTTTGCATATTTCAAAGGAGTCAAAAACCATTTGTTCCTTTCATGGACAAGGTAGAGTGCTACATCTACCATAATTTTGGACATGTTGCAACTATCTTTAGAGGTAGAGTGTTCAAATCTAAACAACAAATATTGCAATAGTATGGGAATGGAAGGAGAGAAACAATGATAAGGGATACTAGTTCATTTTTTTCCATTGTTTTTTTGTAACATATTAGGCCATAAGGCGTTTGATTACAGATCTCATGTATCAAGTAGAGGCATGTTTTATGCAAGATACATATATGACACAATTAGCAGGGGGTTTGATTCCCTTGCCTCATACCTTGTTCATGTGAGGTGCTAAAATTGTGACAACCCTGGTAACATGGATAGAGATTGTAATATTCTAAGATCCTAAAGGAAAATTAGGACAAAGGAGTAGTATATTCAAAGTGGGCCTAGCAGAAAACTAGAGAAATATGCATATGTCAAGGATTAGTTTACCAAAATGTGTAAGAAGAAACAGAAAAAGGTGAAGTAGTAGAAGCTAGTACCCATTTTTGTCTATTATTACAAAAAAATTATTAATAAAATACTTCGAAGGAGTTATGAGGTGTGCATAGCCTCAATGGGAGTGCATGGCAATAGTATGGAGGCATGAATAAATCATCAATACAATTAGAAAGAAAAATGTGGATTATTAAAGAGCCTACATGCAGTTTTAGGTTCACACAATCAACAAGAAGGTTAGAACTTGTAATGAGCTTAGGGGGAGTTATGCATGCATCTAGGGTTTCAAGGTACTGTGTGTCATTTCTATTTCTCTTTCCCTCATTTCTATTGTAGCAGATATATGTATTGTTATTATGACTAGAAAATCTTGTATATCATCCATATGTATGTATTTTCTTACTATTTGACAAAATGATTGAGTAACCCTCTTTCTTGGTATGAATAGAAGATTCATTTTACTTCTACCATGTAAGAAATTGAGTGAATTAATATAACCCTATGCATACTCTCCTATCATTTGGTTCATAGATGTGTTGGGGAGACAATAACTTGTTCTGATGTGAACAAGAGTGAGTCATGTTTCAAGTTTGTGTGGAAGCTAGTTGTGAGTTACTTATTTTAGGCATGAATTGAAAAGAAGTCATATATTTCATCCATGCACTATAGTTGATATTTCCTTTTAATATCATTATGAAGCCCTCTACTATCATGATTTTCTACTATTTGGATGCGAAGACATTGAGGTTATGTAGTTTCTTGCATATGGAAAGGAAGCATGGGATTAAGGAAGTAAAGGAAGAGTATCATCATCAAATAAATGATCGCAAACCTAGCATATGTTCCACAGGATTATGTTCAACATAAGGTCATTGTTGACCTTATTTTAATTTTTAAAAGTGTAAGCGGTGAGTTTCCTTGGTTCCTAATGATCATCTAATAGGTATTGCAGTTGATCTAATTTCATTAAAAAATATTGGGCATCAATAGTATTCAATAATGGCATGGTGTATTCATTGAAGGCTTGGTCGCCCTTTTCCAATTATTTCAAAGTGAGAAAGTGGCACAACCACCAATGGAGAGTGAGACCAGCTAGTTGGGGGAGAATGAAAATCAGTGAAGAGAATAAAATTTGTTTTTGGCTATAGGTTGAGATCAATGCCAAAGTGGGTGATTTTTGGTAGCATGGTGTTGGAATTGATTTCAATCATGGATTCAATCAGATTTTCAATGTTTCCAACAGGTTGATGAACTTGCACATGGTTTGATTGATGAGTCTTGATGTGTACGGAGGTTGTAGAAGTGTTATAGAGGTTTAAGAATATGTGAAAGAAGTTGTTAGTAGATATGAGTTACAGAGATCTGAGTTTTCCATGTTTTATAGGACTGTCATGGTATTCCCACTATTAAGTAGTGGTACTATGATAATTTCGCAATATTTCCTTATTTTTCTTGTGGCACTCAACCTCAGGCTTATTCTTTTTCACCTCTAGGACTATCTTGTAGCATGCGAAAAAAAATTCATGGGCTTAAGTAATGGAATTTTTCTGAGGTAATGGAAATAATCGAAGCATATTGACATGGTATTAAATGTATATATGATTTTGTCATGATTATACATTTAATTTGGTATTTACATGTATGAACACATTGATTTTTTAGCGATGGAGTTAGTGGTTAATCGATTGGAGATTAAGTTAGATAGATGGATCTTTGATCTCCTTCAAGTTGGACAATGTGATATTGTCGATGGTGCATAACACACAAGACAAAACGAATAGTGCACTGATTATTCGAGCAAAGGCTTGAATTGCAGAGATCATTGTGCTATTTGTATCATATAATTAGAGACAGAGTGCACAATTGTAGGTTTCTAGTGCGAATGACAGAGAAACTTGTGCATGAAAATCATAGATTAGTGGAGCGCACACCAGTAGGTGTTGTGTAGCAGAGCATTGTTAATATGAAGTTATTGATGATGTATTCTAGTGGACAGATTGAAAAAATATGGGAAACTATTTATGGTTGATTTTGTATGCACAATGTAATTCTTTTTTTTTTCAACACTGCTAACCAGGTTGTACTACAGGTTCTAGAAAAGTGAGAGTGTATGTTTCTACAAAGTTCTTTCCTTGAGTATGTATTATTGGCATTTTTATATGTATTTTGTATGTTATTGTAGCAACACTTTAAGCTATATAATGTAATTTGGAGAGCATATGTATGGCAAGTGTATGGGATGAGTTTTTTAATGCTCATGTATGTTGTTGTCATGTATTGATGGATTAGGGATAGATTATGTCAAAATTATGTTGAGCCTTGTTGAGAGTATGAATGTTCTTGATTGTCATGAGGAGAGCATGTATTGGGTGATTGAAAAGTTTGATGTTGAGAGAGTTTGATTCAGAGTCTACTGTTTTGGGATTTTGTGAGTATATTTTATTTTGAGAGATATATATGCTGCATTGATCTTGTATTCAGTTGATCTTAGATTTATACGTGGGTCGAGTATGAAAATTGTGAAACAAGAATCATACTTCCTTATGAAAATGATAGTGAGATTTAGTTTTAAAATTGATGAAATTTGGTCCATAAGAGCTTAAAGGTTCAAGCCTTCATTCGGAAAGTGGTGGCTTGATGAAAATTAATTCCTTGTCAGTTTAGGAAGTAGTGGCTTCCTTCTAATTGTGACTTAGTAAACTATTATAGATATGGGCCTCAAAAAGGTAGTGACCTACACCAAGTAATGGCTTGTAGAAGGTACTAGTCTGCATCAATTAATGGCCTAAATATTGAGGTAGCAGTTTCTCCCAATAGTTGGTTCCTTCTAAATTTGAGGAGATAGTGGCTTCCAACAAGTAGTGCCCTAGAGCTTGTGCTTTCTTGTGTGCATCGCAAGTCGGGACTTTCACATTGGTGGTTTCCAGTGATATGATGTAAAGACAATTTTAATAATATTAATAAGAAGAAGAAGGAAAAATGTAAATGGTGTTTTTTCTCTCGGAAGTGTTTCTACTTTACATACAGTGATATTATGTGTTAAAATATTGATTCATGTGTATTTCTACTCAAGTAACTATGTATATGAATATGATAATTAAATAATGAGTTGATGATTAATTAGTGCAAGATTTAGTTAATTGTAAAAGGAGGAAAATTTTTGTTAAAGTGATCCATTGTGCACAATATTGATTCACCCTCCCCTTTTGGTATTGTTAAGCTCCCAACATCAGCAACATGAAAACTTGTGAAATTTGTTTACATGGTAGTTTGTGGGAGTGATTGTGACAGTGATTGTAATGATAGTGGTTGAAAATTGTGATTGTATTTGCATATTTTATCTTTATGCGGTGATAGATGATGAATGTGGATCCAGTTTGAAAATTATATGAAATAGAGGTTCAAAAGGAGTTGAAGAAGGAGGCGGGATCCTCCACTGATGTTGGAGCTTCAATCAACTTAGAGTCTAGAGGAAGTTGGTTCCTACTCATGACTAGGGTTGGAGCCTCAATCAAGTCAGGGCCTAGAGCAAGCTATATCCCACTCATCATCAAGGTTGGAGCCTACAGAGAGAAATTTCTTGCATTCTATCAAATTTGGTGCCTCAATCAAGTTGAGGCCTACCGCAAGTGGAAAATTTTATATCCTATGGGTAGTTTCCTTAAACATCTCATAGACTACAAATATATGTAATGAATTGAAGATAAAGAAGAAGAATATTTTTTTTTTCTCCCATATGGGTTTCCGTGTAAAATCTTATGTCTCTCTTATCATGTGATGGATTCTTGATATTTTATTGATATGATGGTAGCTTGATTATGCATTGTTCCATTTGATGATATGACACTTATGGTTAATATTCATGAGCATATGATTGTTTAATTATGAAAACTTGTTAAATTTTTAAAATTAATCTCAAATTGATTCAAACCCCTCTCAGTGTGACTATTGGGCCAACATATTTGTGGACATCCATGGTCAACCACTTTCTCAAATATAGTCAACATGCTCAACGATAGTCATATATTTTAATACATGGCCAACCATCGTTAACCATGTTCACTTGTAGTAAACCAAACTTGAACATATTCAACCATGCTCCTATAATCACATCCATGGTTAAACAGGCTGACCATGCCTAGCATGGACAAATTTCAACCATATTAAACCAAAAAAATTCAAAAAGGTCAACCATATTTAGCCCCACTTGATCCTTGTCAATCCTTGTGACCAATGGCCTCCAAATTTCACCTGTGGTAAATACTTATTAACCCTTTTTCAATTGTGACCAATCCTCATCAACCTTTTCTACCATGATTATCCATCATCAAAATTTATCAACCATAGTTAGTGATAGTTGGTGATATTCAATCCTTATCAACCATATTTTTACCATAGTTAATATTACCTAACGAAATTCAACCAAATTCAACCATATTATGATTTTTTATGATTTTTGTTGGTTTACCATGAGTGAGTGCACTCTAGCAAGAATGGAGTTTATGAGTATAGAGTTCATTCTATACCACAGAGTTTTATATCCACTAACAAAGTTAAATTTGTTTGCATTGTGATGAGAAACAAATGATATTGCAATGTGATGAGCAATAAACACCATTGCAATGTGAAAAATAGAAAACTGCACTACAATGTGATGAAAAATAAACACCAATGGAATGTGTTGAAAAAAAAGTAGTGTCACAATGTTATGAACAAAAAATAATGTCGCAATGTGATGAAAAACAAACAACATCACAATGTGAGGAACAATGTTACAATTTTATGAATGATCATCATTGTCACAATGTGGTAAAGAATAAACATTATTGCAATGTGACAAACAATAAATGTCAATGCAATGTGCCAAATGACATATGGCATATAAATTGTACTATGGGTTGGCCATGTTTTATATACATTCACATTGTCCTCATTGCCAAACATGTTTGAAAATGGTCAATTTTAGTCAACATGGTTAAACATGGACAAATTGTTAATGTCACAATGGTTAATCTTCATTAAAATAGTCAAGAATTATGGAATGGTTGACCATTGTTGGCTTACAGGGTCTTGACCCAGGTTCTGAGCATTCTGCGCAACAAGAAAAACCCTCCAACTACCGTGCATTCTGATAGTGATCTTCTTGCACAGACCAAAGTCTCACTCAAAGCAGTATGGGAGTGTGTTGGAACCTTGTTTCTACACCGTGAGGGAGGAATATGTTGTGGATCTAACCATTTCTGATCTAATCTGATCAATATTGTGCTGCGTTATTGATTTTTAACATGATTCTTATCTATCTTAGATAAAACCCTTAACACATATGAATATTTGTGCAAACACAGAGATATATTCTTATTCATATTTTACTTAAAAGAAACTTATATAACCCTTGCTCAATTACCAATATCTACAATTAACTGAGACAAGTATGCATCAAATAACATAAACTACAACAGATCTATAAGCAAATCAACACACTAACACATAAGAAACAGATCATGCAAGTAAACTAGTAATTTCATCAAAAATTCTCTTTATTAGCATATATATAATAACTACAATTATTTCTCTTGTGCACATAGCCGTATAGTCCTCATAAAAAACCCAGGACTTAGGTAGCTGCACACAGAGTTGTAGAGTCCTCGTACATAGCCAAAGACTTAGGTCTCTGCGCACATAGCCACATGAGCCTATCTCTACTCAAACTTATCACAAAACTTGCCTAAATCACATAAACATTAGATCACTAATTCAATATTACTTAATTAAATTACCCTTGACTTGACTCTTACATGCCATTTTATATGACTTACATGCACACAAACCATGGACTCAAACATTGGTTTTAGCCCCATGTATTACCCTTTTACCCATTATAAAAAGAATGATATTTAACATGCCCCAAAGCCCCTTGACATGTGCATTTCACTTTAAAAAAATAAAAAATATTGATTTAAAATTGACCCTAGAGGACTGTAACCCAATAGGCCCCTACCAAAAGCTCATCACTCATCCTCAAGTCACTCTAGTATAGATTCTCGCATCTTGGCTTTAAGCGCTTGGATGGATTCTTACAGAGGATGGATGTCCTCAATGATTTGTGTGGTAGTGCTTTGTGCTTCTTCGACTAATTTATTTATGGTCGTCCCCTCCACTTCTAAGTTGATGGTGTGTTGAGTCTGGAAAAGTCCCTTGGATGCACCATCAATTTTTTGTGACAACTGTAGTGCTTCACCCAACCAAGGTTGGGTCCTTTCTTCCAAGAGCTACTCCTTGTAGCGCAGTGCATCCATATCATCCTGAATATGTTAGATCTCCTGCAACCAAGATAATCTTTGTCTAAAAGCAAGGCTCCATGTCGCGACCCAAATTTTATCAAACTGCAGCTGCCTATCCTGAATATCTATCTACAACTACTGAAATATTGGATCTTCATGGATAGAGGACCATACCCCCAGCATGTCTTCAAACAAATTACAACATTTATCTACAACGACAATAATTTTGGTCATGGCATCTAGAATAATGGAAGCTCTCTATGCCTAGACTTGTGATGGTGTATCTGGCTGTAGCTTCATATGCAGGTCTACAATATTTTCTCCACTTCCATAATATTTTCTCTAGATCCACAGGCACTATCTCTATTTCAATATTTGAAGCTTTCAGCATGACTGGAAGAGTCTTGGTCTTTGTAGTGGCCGCAACGTCATTTGGTATTGGCAAACATGGAATCTCATAACAGAGTCGGTTAATGAGTGTATCTAGTTGTTGACGCTTTCTGTCTACAGTGCTTCATGCTTACTCAACTATCTATTGACCCTGATGTAATTTATCAACCCAATTTTTTTCTTCTATCATGTCCCACGATGAAAAATACTCCCATTATTGCAACTCCTCAGTGATCATGCTGTGCATTGCATGCAACTTGCCACTGGGTAGTCCAGCCAAGTTAACTCCAATCTCTAACAATGCACGAGTAGTGGCGCACTATCCCGGGTGCAAGGAGTGGAGCGTTGCGCCCAGAATCTGAATTAACTTCTTTTAATGGTTCACTGGGTGACTAACGTGTTAACTGATAGCGCACTCACTTGAACCGTGCTCTCTTGATTCACGCTCACCTGAATCTCATTCGCTTCAACTTTGAGCTGCTTGATTTCTTGCTGCACATCATCGAGGGATACCATGTACTACTACTCTATGGTACTCCAAGCTTCCTCTGTGACTATCTTTATAACGTTGAAAACCTCATAAAAATCACCTTCTGTTAATACAAAAGACTTAGTTCCTATCTTCTTTCTTGCTTTCCTATTCTTACGCAGGTTTATCAGTGTTTAGGGCCCTCTCTTGCTGCTGTGATGAGTGGTTGTATGTGTTGACAGTGTTTCTATGCTTTTTCCATCAATATCCTCCTGATATTTTTCGTTGGTAACATCCACAGTGTCCTTTGGTTGCTCCTCTGTCTCTGTCATCATCATGGGCTCCTGCGCATATTTTTGTGTATATTTCTTGGTGTTGGGCTTTGATGTAGATGTCTTAGGCTAAGCAGAAGAAGTGGTATTGACACTTGTTTTTTTAATCAACTAGGTAGATTGCCAACTAGTGGTTACCTGGATGAGTTCATCTTCCATTACATGGTATGGCAGGTCATACCAAACCTTCGACAGATCAGCCTTCGCGGGGATGTAAATTTTATGAAGGGACACTTTAAAATCTACGATGTGGTTATATTGATAATAGAGTGTCGAGAAAAGGTGCGGCTTCAACAGAACCACATGGTAAATATTTTTCTAGAATAATACCCAAAAGATCATATTTTCTGTAACTCTTGAAGGATTCTTCGTTTCCAAGATGGATGCAAAGTGCTCTACTTCGCATAGACCAGGTTAAATTTCAGGGAGCTATGACTGTGATGGCAGTTTCTAGCCCACTTACGTGATGACTGGGAAAATTCATGCATAGTGGAATAATTTTCCTTCTTCCTGCACTGCCCTGACATTCTCCGAGAATTATGGGCACAGGTAGTTGGCCCAGTTGTAATGCAACCATTTGACGCATTATGGTGCTAATGAAATGAATAGAACCATAACTTCTGTGGTGAAAAATTTCCTCATTAGTTTGCATGCCAAGAACTATGTAGCAAATCAGACCATCGGGTCTTTAATTGTGCTAACATCAAAATCTCCTGTATTTCAGACCACTCCATATTTCATCTTTATAGTCTTTGTGAGATTTTTCTCTAGGCCCTTCACTCGAAACGCTTCAGTTGGGTCTTCTCCTTGGTATGGCAAGGCTATAATCCCCTTGATTAACATATCATCAATGGGAATCCTCATTCCTAGAAAAAGGTAATTATTTTACACCAACATCAGCAACTGCCTAAGGCAAACATCATTGATGGTGTTGTGATCAAAGTGGGGAATATGCAGTAGGATGAGGAACCCAGCCTTCTGCAGCCCCAAACCCCATTTCTTTGGCTCTACCTTGATGACTCTGGTTTCTTCATAAGGGACTTGCCCCAAATACTACGATGGTGCATGTTAGAGTGGGATCCCCTTAGGCACAAGTTCCAAAGACACTTTTTGTATGATTTTTTATGTGCACGCTGAACAA
Organism: Pinus albicaulis; assembly: GCA_034641835.2. Lineage (NCBI taxonomy): Eukaryota > Viridiplantae > Streptophyta > Pinopsida > Pinales > Pinaceae > Pinus > Pinus albicaulis. The sequence continues at coordinate 1,785,081,580 of CM076578.1, forward strand.
ATGACCTCAAGGGTTTTCTAGCCCCTAATTTTCAATGTAGCTAGGCTTAAATGTAAACTGTGGACCTCAAACCATGTTTTGAGACCATAATATCTATGCGCTAGGCTTACTATAAATAGATAAAGTATATCTAAGCTAAGAAGTGATATATGTGTTAAGCGATATTGATGTTCTGATAGTATTTGCGTTTGTAAGGGTTTTTGTGTTGGGTTGAAAGGCTCCTTTTTGCTTTGTGCATGGAGACTTAGTCCTAGCTATGTTCGACTCCACTGGCTGTGTGCATGGAAGGGTTTGTAAGGGATTGTAAGGGTTTTGTAAGGGTTTTTGAAAGACAATTGATCTATTGAAATATCTGAAAGATAAAGAAGAATATTTTTCATGAAGCTCTCTATGTTATGTGTCTATATTGCTTATTGTTATTCTCTAATGAGATCGAATTGTTTGTTTATCTATGATTATACATAATTATAGAAGACTAAGAGATATGTTAGTTGCTTACATTGGTTAAGATCTAGATATGGTTCTCATTTGTTATCTGCGGTAAAGCAAAATAATATTTTTTGTGTTATTATATTGATAAGTGCACATTCTCTATGATTTTGTTATAAAATTTTGCGCACATCTGTATAAGTTCACTATGTTTTTTCTTGAGGACCACTTCATTAAATTCTCTCTCAGGGTATGAAAACCTGGTTCTAGCACCCTGCCCCCCATATTACTTTGGGTGAGACTTTCGTCTGCGCAAGTAGATCACTTCCTAATGGGCCAATAGTTGGAGGTTTGGTTGGTTTATCCATAAAATGTGAACCTGGGTCAAGACCCCTCAATCCAGAAAATGGTTCAGTTTCCGTGATGAGGATCATCATTTTGAGGGATATTTGATGTTGTGGAATCTGTCACGTAATGAATTACAAGATTGATTGGATAGAAATATCCTTTAATTTGCACTGCAAGAGAATAGAAGATATAATTTATCTAACAAGCAGTGGGTACATAAGTATATTTATATAGTAGTGCATGAAATTTTCTTTTGGTCCTATGCACATGAACTAAAAGAGTGGTTGTTGTGCTTATCTAACTTCCATCACTGCATAAAAGGTGTTGTAGTCACTGAGTGGACTCCTGAACTTATCTCGCAAGTAGAGAATTTTGATAATAAGATCACTCACATGGTAGATAACTAGATCAATCTCCTCTTGGGATGATTTTTTATTGAATTTTGTATTAACCAATTTGTGTCATATTCTGAAGTAGAAATAAGTTTCTACAAATTCCCTAGAGGTAAGTTCCTATGCTCATTGAAATTATTGGTGAAAATTCTATTATGTGAATGGGGTTGTATGTGTGAACATACTCCTTGAATGCACCAAAGAATTTTAGTCACCTACAGTCAAAGAATTTTCTGCGGAGACTCCGGAAAAGTCATTTATAACACTTTGAAGCCTATATCTGATAGTGAACCTGAACCAGAAACTGCTAACTCTAGTGAATCTGAAGAACAAATCTTGTCATATCAGAAACAATTGAATCTATTTCCCACTCCATCCACTCCAATTCTAAGATCACGTCACAGATCAACTACCCCACCACGTAGTCCATCTTCGCCTCCACTACCACGTCCCCCTAATGTAGATATGGATACTTCCATGAAGTTACCTAATTGCAGAGGCATTGGAAATGAGGACATTGATCACTTATAGTTTGTAACTGAAGTCATATGATAAGATCAACAAGTGAATAATATTGATATTAGAAAAGCACAACTAGCTACTTTATTCTAGAATCACGCATTATACTGGTATATTAGGTATGCACAAGAAAACCCTAATGATACCCTAGAAGAAATTAAAGCACCCCTAAAAGAACAGTTTAAGAAACCTAAGTCATACGTGCAGTTGGTGAAATAAATGAAGGATATTCGTCAAGAACCTAATGATTCTGTATGGAAGGTTAATCAAAGGCTGAAGCGCACCATCAGAGATGGTGGATTTCTGACTGACGATACGAAACATAAAGAGTGGTTCATTTCTATGTTGCTCCTGCATCTGCACCAATTGTTAAGTTAGAAAAATATTACCACATAAGCTGAGGTTGTAGAAGTTCCAATGAAACTGGAGGCTACCTAAACACCTATTGCACTGGGAACTAAACATATTCATAGTCATATAGAAGAAATGCATCTGGAAATTCAAATTTTGCATAAGCACAAAGACGATGAGGTATACGCAGACATGTGGTGTATCAAATGCAAAGATTTTGGGAACCATAAAAACCAGTGTCATGTTTTCAACAACTATCTGAATATCGGAGATCCTAGTCCATTGAAGAATCATGCATGGTGTACTATCTGTCAAATTACTGAACTACATGACACAGATTATTGCCCAAGGATTAGAAAATATCAGCCTAATTTGAAGACATTATTTTGCAAGTTTTGTTCGTCATTAGGGAATGATAAACAGAATTGTCGTACCTATGATATAATGTTTGATAAAGAAGATATCTATAGAATTCACGTTGAACCTAGATCACTAGCATCCCCTTCTGAGTGTGGAGGATTCCAAGGGAGAGGAAGAGACTGAGAGGGTGGATCAGCTGGTTAAGGAAGAGGACAAGTGATTTGATATAGTTGTGGTGATGTTAGCCACTATGCGCATGACTATCTGAATCTAGTACGACAATCCTATAGGTACTGTAGACAATTTGATCATGTTATAGAATATTTTCCGGTGTTGATTCCTAAAAAGCGATAAAAGAATACCCCAACACAAAAGCTTTAGATGGTTAATGCAAAAAATGGTGGAGAAGATCCTTGTGTGAATTTAGTTACTGGGAGTGGTGTAGCTACCAATCAAGATAAGGTAAATCAACCTTCCACCAATGTATGGATTTGAGAAGCACATAAAAACAATGAAGGATTTAATCTTCAATGTGCCAAAGAAACCTTTATTGAGGCAAGGAAAGACTTTGTAAAAGGAGGTACATCAACAAGATGTATAACACTTAAGGAAGTAGGAGGCCAAAAGGATATTAATCCATTTTTACAAGCATTCATAATGTTTTTGTGCAATAAGAAGGTTGTTGAAATTTTATAGGAATTGATAGATAATTGCACATAGAAAGACCAGCCCATGGTAGAACAATAGAAAATAAATAAAATATATATGAACAAGAATATAATGGTATAGAGATGTGTATGACTACACAAATTGGTGCTTATGAAATGGACCAAACCATTTTAGATTTGGGATCAGATGCTAATGTTCAACCTAAACAAACTTGGCAACACATGGGAGTGCCAAAACTAAAATGGTTTTATATCCAACTACGCATGGCTAGTCATCAGAACGTCATTCCTGTGGAAAGTTTGTGAAGAGTTGTGGTCAATACAGAAGGTGTTAAGGTATGGGCTGACTTTCAATTCATACAGATTGTAAATGATATTGATCCTTATCCTGTGTTGCTAGGATAGGATTGGGCCATTGACATGGATAGTGTTATCAATCTAGAGAGAAGGAGAATGGAATTTGAAAGCAATGGAGTTAGGATAATCATTCCTATAGATCTTGTAGAAGGCCAAAGGTATACGGAAATGAGTGCGCGTTGAGGAAGATATTGATCAAATCTATAAGCTAACTTTGCACGAGGAAGACTGAGTTAATCCTACAACAGATGGGAGCCTTAAATGGGAGATGGATAGTTCTTTTTTTTCTAACTCTAATAAAGAACTCGAGAATTGGAAGAACCAATTACATGAGGTGTCTATTCTGCACTATAATCGGGTGACCCGCATTGTGCATTGTATAACATCTGAGGTACGTGATTTCCCAAACTACGATGTCTCAATTGATGTAAACATGTTCCTAGGAGAGATTAAAAGGTTTGTGCCTATCGAATAAGGATTCCATGCTTTGAATCTTGGCTTGTGCACTACTTCAGTAAGATGGTTGGAAAAACATATGGAGAATATGGGATATTGGAAGGAATGTGTTCACATGATGAGGCTGCATTTTGAATGTCCAATAATTAAAATAGGGGATTTATATTCTGGAAAATAAGATCTGAGAAAAGAATTAGCCAAATGGAATCAGGTATGGGGTGTAGAAAAAAAACTTGAATGGGTCCATATTTCTATCCACACATAGGGAAAGATGCCTACTAAATGGTACTTGGAGACAAAGCTGTGTAGAGGCACTAGTGACTGTCCTCTGCTAGTAGATAGTTTTATTCTTACCTTTAGCCTCGAAAGTGGTTTTGATACTGTTGGTTAGGATTTGAACCTGGAAATCATTAATGCAATGATAAGGGAGGTTGTGCACTACAAAAAATTGGCACTTATGGAAGTTAGGGAACCGTGCACGCTAAAATGAACCTCTATCCCCTCGAATGTCAGACAAGTGCACTCCATGCTGAGCCTGGTGGTATATTACAGAAAGCACATTCCTAAGTATGAAATGATAACCGTTCCCATGAAAATATTACTTAGAGGAGGTGCAATAGTCCATTGGGATGATTAATGTCAAAGAAGTTTGTAGTTATTAACAGATAGGACGAATACTACTTGATATTATTTGATTTACCTGGTCAACAAGCTTGTGTTGGGGGGGACGGTTTGTAGATGGTTATCCTTATCTTTGGATTATATACGTATTAAGGTGTGGCATGTGCATGAGACTATTTTGTTAGTCATGGAGCCTCATTAATGCACAAGGAGATGTTGCAGATGCACCCCAAGTATAAATATGACCTATGGGGTCACAATAGCTCCCTTTTCATTCTAAGTGATTTTAACGCTTTAAGCTCTGTGTTTTCCATTGCATTTGTTGCATCTATGTTTTGTTTGGATCTAGTGTTTGAAGAAACATTTCGTGATGGGTCAGGTTACATAATTTAGGACAAGATGACAATGAAAAGACCAAGTGATAAACCTGCTATGCCGGAAGTTCCCATTATATAAACATCTATTCCGTCGAAAAGGAAGAAGGGAAAAATATTTGGAATGCATAGATCTCCCAAAGAAAAAAACCCAAGACCGCGCCATTCAGTGGGAGAGAAGATGAATAAGCCTATGGCCAAAGTTCCAGAAACTATTGAGGAAGGGGACAAAGAAGTTGTCAAAGTAGCCCCATTCTCGTGGCTTCCAAGTTATATTGCACCACACAAGCCTACTATAAAAGTGTCAAAGGAATTGGATAAGGTGCACACAATTATCCAAGTGCCTCCGATCCCAAATAATTTCCAAATGGAATGGAATATGCTTACAAAAATCCCACAACTACAGTTTGATGATTGGGACATCGCAGAAGTCGAGAAGTTTCCTGAGCTTGCCCGAGAGCTCTATTTAGATCAAGTTACTTATGAAGGAGGCACGGTTTGCTTCGAGCCAAAGAGGGGAATGTTAGGTCTACACAAGATGGGTCTGATCAATATTTTGCATATCTCTCATTTTGGGCGTAGTCCCATTAATGATATTTGCATCAAGAAGCTGCTAGCGTTGGTCCATTATGATGCACTCTAGTTGGTAGAGCACATCCCGATTAATTCAAAGTTGATTCATCCAATAAAAAGTCACTCGAATAATGGGTACGACCCTATTACAAAATTTGGAGGCAAAGCAAAGGAGAGCGCGGTGGTGTATCAGATAAAGAAGAAATACGATGTCACTCGAAAATCCAGGGGGTTCATTGTGGAGGTGATTAAAGGACTCGCAGTCCATTTTGGCACACTCCTCTTGGCCTGCAAGATGATGCGCAAGTGCAGGGACAAGAAGGTGTCTGCTAATGTGATTGTGATGGCTGGAAGATGTGAGAAGGGAGTCATATATAATTGGTGCAGATGTCTTTGTAAGGAATTTCTTGATAATGTGCATTAAGAATGGGAGGAGGGCAAGCCCTTCCAGTATGCATGGATTTTGTTACTAATTACACTTATTGGATGGATAACACTCGAAGATACACACTTCCCTGAAATTGAGGAGAAAATGTGTGAAGCTGTGCGCTACGCAACACACTAGAACTTGTCCTAACCAATGTGCACAAAAGAGAATAATATCTTATAGGTCTTGTATGATGCGACATTGAACCAAGCGATACAATCCAAACCTATACTGTTGGCCCCTCTTTATGATCAATACAAAATGATAGTCGACTTTAATTCTATGTTTCACAATATAGATATCCGCGCCAAGGGCACTGTAGAGGGTCTGTGGTGTGAATTTCCTTATTTGGTGACTTAATATGACCTTATCGGAGTAAGATTAGAATAATTTTTGGCCTGGTTGACTCCACCGACATATCTGCGCACTCCAACAAAAAAATCCATGAAGAAGGCTACTAAAAAGCCTGCAGAAATAGTGACAAAAATGATCACAGAGAGAACTACCAAGAAGGAACCAACCTATACTATGACTAGAGAAACCATTGACACAATGATGGTGCGGGAGAAAAATGGCTATGTACCTAAAGAAAGAAGATAAGTAGAAACATCAAAAGGCACAAAGCATGGTGCTTAGGCCGCAGGTGGATCACAAAATAAACATAAGCGACCTAATAACAGAGGATAGGAGGTCCTGACACTCACAGAGGATGATCTCAATGAGATCACAAACACAATTAAATCTATGAAGGAATATCGATGGAAAAACATATCCAATACAGATATGCATTGGATATTGTTTAAGTGGGGTTGCAAGAACTAAAATTTTAGGCAAGTCGGATCTCGGAGAGCGCGATCCAAGTGAGCCGGAACAGTGCGCAACCATTGGATGTTGCCTTACTAGCATCAGGGATTGCTCGCTTTGTCCATATCCCCTTACTAGCGATACAAATGTACGCTAACCAACTTGTTCAATTTACAGGTACATGTGATATTCATGTTAACCTTTCAATGTTTCCTGTAGGTAAACTACATTTGCTACATTCAGTGATCACCGATGAGCTTCAATTCTAAGAAGCGACTACGCAAACAAATACTCTAGATGAAAAAAACATGTTTCACAATCACATTAACAAAAACAACAAACAAAATTAGTGTGCAGAGAAGAAAAGGCCCAGCGCATTGCACTGGATGCCAAAATCCATCAGGTGTCTCGAGATATTCCAGTTATCTTTGCCACAACTGTGCTTGCTAAGAAGTTATAAGGGTTGGATGATGCAGTGAAAGGAGTGCATGAGGAGGTTTAAAAAATTCGAACAGAGTACAAGTATCAAATCGAAGACCTCCAAACCAAATTAAAGTTGGAAACACTGCCCGAGGTTTGTGCAAAGAGGGTTGTAGAAGTAAAGTAGGCACAAGATAGCATTTTTTCTGTGGTCACCTAGTGTGACAAGTCATTGAACGAGAACATGGAAATTTGGATCTATGTACATAGTGACCTAGTCGTGCAGCAGCTGTGTGATGCACTAAATAAAAAGGAGAAACAACTTGAATAGATCCGAATAGTCGTAGCTACTTTATTCCTTACACATTGCCTTGCTTGTCTATAGGAAGGTCGCAAAATTCAGACATAGATTGTAGACCTACATCCAAAGGAATAGGTGCTAAAGGATCATATGCAACCATGGGTGGAGGAAGCATTGCAACTCTCTGAGATGCTGGAAATTACCTTGAAGATTATTCAGCAGACTTAGCGCAATGTGGAGATGGTCGCTGATGGGCCTACTACATAGATGATGGTTTAGTAAGCACAGAGTGCAACAATGCAAAGCCTTGATTTAGTTCTCCATCTATAGACTGCCATCAAGACACTCCAAGCCAATACCAACGAGAGATCACCTCAGTGACTCATGATCAGTCACATCCTTGTGTTGGGGGCTTGTTGGAGCAGGGTCCCCTAAGCCACAAGTTCCATAGACACCTTTTGTATGATTTTTTATGTGCACATTGTGCAAATGAAGTCAAGGGGCTTATAGCCCCCAATAATGGATGTAACTGAGCTAAAACGTAAATTTTGAGCATCAAACCATGGTTTGCGACCATATTATCTACGTGCTAGGCATATTATAAATATATAGAGTATGTCTAAGCTAAGAAGGGTTTTTGGGTTGGGTTGGAAGGCTCCTGCCAACTGTGTACACAAAGACATAGTCCTAGCTATGTGTGGACTCCACTGCTTCTATGTGGGAAAGGGTTTTTAAGGGATATTAAGGTTTTTGTAAGGGTTTTGGAAATATAATTGGTGTATTGAAAAAAGTGAAAGATAATAGAAGAACAATTTTGGCGAAACTCTCTGTGTTATGCGCCTATATTTCTTACTGTTATGCTCTGATGAGATCACATTGTATGTTTACTTATTAATGATTATGCGAAGTTATCTATGATTATGCATAATTATAGATGGTTAAGAGATCTGTTAGTTGTTTACATTGGTTAAGATGTATATCTAGTTCTCATTTGTTATCTACGTTAAAGTAAAACAATATTTTTGTGCTATTCTATTGATTTTTTTCGCATTCTCTGTGATTCTATTACAAACTATTGCATGCATCTATATAAGTTCACTGTGGGTTTTACTAATGACCACTTCCTTAAATTCGCTATCAAGGTGTGAAAACCGACTTCCAGCACCCCTCCATATTGCTTTCGGTGATACTTTGGAATGCACAAGAAGATCACTGCTGAAAGGGATAGTAGTTAGAGGGTTTGTTGGTTTATACATGGAATCTCAAATTGGTTTAGGACCCATCAAGCCAACAACACAAGCTCAGGAAACTTCACGTGGTCTGCCAAATCCTAATCTTCTAGTTTCAGGGAGGGGACCCATCCTAGTAGGTCACCGTTGACTGAAACATTCTTGGGAAATAAAGGTGTATCGATTTTCAGTTTGAACTTATCAAGATCTCTAGGATGATAGACCAACGACTTTCGAAATACCATATAGGAAGGTAAATGCAACATCTCTTCAAGTCGTTCCCAAGATGCAAAGATAAAAAATGGAAAAGAGAGTGAGAGTAGATGGAATACTTCTATCCAGAAAATTAGAATGAAAAGAGGACTTATGCAGACCTCCATGCCATATTTATAGCGATGCCGAGGTATAAAAAACCCTATGTTTATTTAATCAGATCCATTAATGCTCAAACAGCAACAAATATAGTGTAATATCCTCATTAAATGTCAATTATCCACTCATCTAAATGGTAACAAAATTGTCATCTATAGTTTTACTGTTGCAATGGCTAGTTTCTAGCTTTCTTGCAATTGCAACCTCCTTCAGAGGAAACCTCTGTAGTGGACTTGTAGATACCTACTCACCCAAAAAATTCGTCCCTCAAAAGTTTGACATGAATTTTCATACCCTCTGACAGACTCCTTTAGAGTCTTGTGTCCTGTCTCAACTGTCTAGAGCACTAAGAAATTCTTCCAAACATATAGTCATTTAGCATGCACAAATATGGGCTCATCCCTGTAAGGTTTTAGGCGACTGCCATTAACATGTCCAGGAAGGAGCTCACCATTTAATGTAGCCAAGAAAACCAAACCTCCTTCTGTGATTTCCTTGGTAATATAAGGCCCGAGCAAGTGCATCTTGAACCTCCCTGGAAAGCACGCAAACTTATTGTCATAAATTAATACCAAGTCATCCTTAAAAATCTTATGTCTTATATGTCAATCATGGCAAGCCTTCTCACGCGTGTGTTCTGCACCTATTGGTGAGAACCAACAACGAATCTATCTTCTTCCACCACAATGAGCTGTGACAACCATTCCTGCATAATGTCTAGATCAACCATGTTGGTGATTGTTGTGATTCGCAAACTGGGGACAATGTATTCCATCGAAATCACGACCTCTTGTCTGTAGACCATCTTGAAAGGTGTTGTCCCGTCAGCTTCTTGCACGTGATCTTGTATTCCCATAGAATAGTAGGTATATGCACATCCCAATCATTGGGATTGGCATTGTATATGTTTGTGAGCTCATTTTACAGCATCTTATTGAGCGCTTCTACAGTTCCATTCACCTGAGGATGATAGTGTGTTCTCTTGTGATGATATATTTTGAATTCTTTTGTCAGTGCCTAAATGATCTCATTTATAAAATGTGTACCCTGATCACTCATCAAAATTTTGGGACTCCAAAACCTTTTTAGAATATTCTAAAAGATGAATTCCACAGTCATCTCTGCACTACAATCTTTCACAGCTTGAGCCTCCACCCACCTATTCAAGTAATATGTAGCAGTGATGATATATTGTGTTCCAATCTTCTTCCTTGGGGGGTTAATTGGTCCAAAAAAATCAATCTCCCACTTTTTAAAGGCTTACAAAGCTACCTGTGGTTGTAGTGGCATCTTTTCTCTATGTGAGGGTCTTCCTATCCTCTAACACACATCAGAAGCATGAAAATATTCTTGTGAGTCAACATGCATCACAGGAAACCACGAACCAACCCTTAAGATGGTCAGTTTTTTAGTGTAATGGCCACCTACAACGTTTCCATGTGCTTCAAAAAATATACTAGGTCTTTCAAACTCATGAACATATCGCCTCAAAACCTCATCAACTCGCATATTGTATAATTGACCTGTGATCAAGGTGAAGTTTGTCTCATGCGTGACCAAATCTTTCTTTTGCTTACTTTTATATTCCATAGGTGCAATTCCAGTGGTTATAAAATGGATGATATCTTAAAAATGATCATCAACTATCTTAATAGCGAACAAATATGCATCTGGTAATCCCTCCTCCAAATTATTTCGTTATTCACCTTTTTTAATGGATGATAAGTGGTCAGGTCCTGCATTCAAACTTCGAGGATTCATAATTACTTCAAAATCATATTCCTCAAAGAAGAGGATCTATATGCATATCTTTCCCCCCAACACAGGCTTGTTCACCAGGTATTTCAAACCAGAATGATCTGTGAACATCTTGAAATGACCTCCAAGAAGATAATGAGGCAACCTCTGCAATGCATACACCATGGCTATCCCTTCTCGTTTTTTGGTTTAATAATTGTGCTCAGCATTTGACAACTTCCGAATTGCAAACAAAATAGAATGATCAATATCTCCAACACCTCGCTGTGCTTATTAGGGGAATTTTGAGGTCTAAAATAGGCCTCCTAAGGAAATAATAAAATAATAGCTAAACCAATAAAATAATATTTTTTAATTTGCAATTTACATTTTGCACCAAAATCCATGTAACCATGGTTAAATACAATTCAAAAGTTGTACCAAAATACAATTAATAAAAAATCATATTGATGTGACTAAATAAGAATGGGTTTTTCAAGAAAAACTCATTATCATTGCACAACAAATGTATTTGTCCTTTGTACTTAAATAACTTAAAATAAGATATAAATATGAATTCTTAAATTTTTAATTATAAAATATACTATTAATTAAAAATTATAGTATTTAAATTATATAATCACATATAATTAATATCATTATAAATATATGAAAATATACAAATATAATATTTATTGAAACATGTGTAAATAAATGAAGATTGTGTAGGGATATGCACTGTTTCTTTCAAAAAATATGAAATGACAATAATAATATTTTATTCAAAAAATGTGAAATGACATTTATTATGCGTACTTTATTTTACGACTTTAAAAGTAGTTAGAACACTATCATGGTTAACCATGAGTTTTTATCCACCATTGAGAATGTGACAAGTACCTTTAACTCAAGCAATGGCACCTCAACCGTTAGGTATGATGTTATCCCCTAAAATGTGATTGGTTCTCATAAAGTGAATTTTGATTGTACATTTTCCCTAGGAGGCCCATTTTAGACCTCAAGATTCCCCTAATGAATACAACTCATAGTTCAATATATGAAGCATAAAAATGTACATGGAATTCCTCTGACCAATCGAGGAATACTAAGATATGTGAACTTACCATATTCTCCATGAGTCTATCCAAACTCTTTTGATAGTCCACATCCCAATATAAAATGGCTTCCTTTTTCGGCATCTTCTCCATCGATACTATTATCTTTGCATAAGCTTCAATAAACTTCCGATAATGTCAAGTATGTCCCAAGATGGAGCACAATTGCTTCACATTCATTGGCGGATCTATATTAGTAATGAAAAACATTTTGGTTGGATCAACCATAAGTCCTTGTTGACATACAATATGTCCCAAAAGGATACCAAAGGGGACACCAAATATACATGTCTTCAAGTTCAGAGAAATTTGGCACTATCGACAAGTTTAGAGAATCAAACACAGGTTGGAGACATGTTTCTTCAATAGCCCAAAAACAGTCCAATCATCAAAGTACACTTCTAAAAACTTTTGTACATAGTCTTTGAAAGCAACAACTACTACACGCGAAAATATGGTTGGCACATTCTTTAATCCAATTGGCATAAGATTATAATAAAATGAACCCCATTCCATCACAAATGTAGGCTTTCTCTAATCTTCAGGTGCGATCGTTATCTGATGATATCCTTAAAATCCATCAGTAAATGAATAGTCTTCCTTCCCTCCTACATTATCGAACACCTCATATGAGAATGGGTCCAAAAAAGGATCATGCACACATGCATCATTCAATTTGTGCAAGTCAACACAGATCCTTTTTTCACCTTTTGTCTTCTTTTATTTGACTTCCATGGGACTCTCCCAATCTAATTCCTATACTAGCTCAATAAGGCCTACAAAAACCATATTCTAGAGCTCTTCATTAACCTTTTTCTTATACTTTGGGTCCAATTTGTAAGGGCAATGCTTCATAGGCCTGGCATCTAGTTTCAGTTCTTCATTAACCTTTTGCTTATACTTTGGGTCCAATTTGTAAGGGAAATGCTTCATAGGCCTGGAATCTAGTTTCAAAGTGATTTTCATCACACCAAGATCTCCAATAATCCCTGTTAGCTCAGAAAATTTAGTGGGAAAAAACTCATGATAATCAGTGAAAAGATATAAAATCTTACACATTCTATATTCATCACAATAATCCCCTATATTGGAAAACTTAGGCTTCTCTTATGTCCCAATATTAACTTACCTAGTTTTAACAGGTTCACTAACATATGACAATGAAATCTTGGGTCCAAAAATTGTGCGCTGACCCTCAGACTCATGAATGCTAATGTTTCTTGGATCCTCCTCCTTGTCTTCAGCAGTCATACTACGAAATTCAACTACAGCCTTTATCTACAGATTCCATTCTAGAGAGGCCCATACCACTAACTATTTTGGAATATGAAAGAGAACATACTGAATCTCCTAGAAGGCCTAATCAATTCTCTAGAGCCCACTTTCAAATCTAAAAGTCAAAATGAAGCTTTCTTTCAGCGCAGCTCATTCGGAAATACCATGTCAAGACTCAGTCTCCAAGTACCAATTCATGGGTTCCTTTTCTAACGTATGAATGAATATGTGAACCCATTTTGGCTCCAACTCTTCTCCCCAAAATACAGTCCAACTATCAAAATGAATGTGCAGATCGTCTATGTCTGAATATGTTCCCTTCATTTGGGATTTGGGGCTACCAAATCGTCATCGTAGAATTCGATGGCATTCCTTCCAAGTAGCAATATTTTATTTTTGAGTTCCCCACCAGCGCGCTGGGGCTGAGCACAAAGCCAGATCAAGCGCGTGAACCATTATTCCACCGAAACACCCCTTTCAATTGCATCTAAAAATATATTGACATATCCTATACCATCATAATGGGGAATTTCACTACCACAGAGGATGTACAACGCAAATATCTACTAACCCGATTACAATGCAGTGTGGATACTTCACGTAAGTGGTTCTACAAATTTTCCAATTCTTCATCAGAGTCTAATAAGAAAAAACTATCCTTCTCCTTTTTATTGCCTAAATCTACCTCGGGCTGAAAGAAGGCAGAGTTCAGGGTAACATCATACCACGCTTAGTCTGGTAGCTAGCCCTACCAGAATAGGAGAGGGCTCTCTCTGGGTCAATATCATCGAAAATTAATCAATAGGGCTTTAGATGATTGAAATGAAAGTTAATTTTAGGCTGGGTATACAAATAAAGGAGTTTGATTGTGTTTTCTGCGGTTTTTTTTGGAAGAAAGGGAAAGGCAATTTTGGGCTTGGGGATGAGCCACAGTTCTTGCAGAATTCGAATTGGAGCAGGGAAAGCAATGGTTTGGATGCTTTGAAATTGAATGGATGGATGGTTTAGACTGATGAGGGGCTGAAGAGGGCAAGATATCTCAAGGATCCTCTCCAAACAGATGAAAACATGCAAAATCAAACAAAACTAAGGCAGAGCAAAGTAAGCTATTGGATTCCACCTTTAACATTGATTTGTTTAATTTAAGAAGAACAGAGAAGGGAAATGATACACATAAACATTCAGTGAAACTTAAAAATGCATAGATAAGAACACCATAAAAACACAGAGCCACAAGGATCCCAAAAAGTGTTGCAAACCCTGGTCTTTCCTTTGCCAAAAATGCTGAAATGAATATACAATGAGGTGCCAAACTATTCCCAAGAGTCCAACCTTGAAAATGACTGAGAAAATACATTATATAGACAAGCCTAACCCATTCCCATGCATCTAGGGGTCGAGCTCATCATTCTAGGACCTGTTTCAACCATATCTAAACTAGGAACTAGAAAACAGGCCATGAAACAACTTGCCTCTATATGCTAGGAAACTGATTCATTCACTCACATTTCACCTTTTGGTGAATGAATCTTCTAGAACAAGTAAAAATGTGCCAAAATTACATCATGATCATGAAATTACATTTAGGTACATCAAAAGTTAGATGAAAAAGTGAAACTGGCCAAAACTAGGCGAAATTCTGAGCTGTGGAGTGAAAAATAGGCCAAAATCCTCTATGCGCTGTGCCCAAAATCTCTATGCATAGCACAAGTTTGAAGATGATTTTGAGGGACTTCCCGAGGTCCAAATTGAGCTCATGATAGCTCGTTGGAAAGCCCTACACATGCAATTTCCAACACAACTGGAATTTCTGGATGTGGTGTCCATTTTTCCCTCCAAAAGTTCAATCTCCCAAGACTAGTTCCTGTGTGTGCAAAAGGTAGCAAAAAGGCCATTTTCAAGGTGTTTTTGACCCTTTAGGCCACCCAGAAATTGATGAAATTCTTAGGAAATTCTTGAGCATGCATAAATTTTCATAAAAAATCCAAAAATATCAAATTTTCCTCCATAATATCTCTCAAATGTAAGCGCGCGCAAGGTGGCGCTACGCATTGGGCAGGAAAATCTGTTTTGTGATCAAAAATTCAAAAATGACAAAATTTTCTCCAAATTCCTTGAAATTTGGACTGAAGGTCCGTGATCAAGTACCATGCTCAGCCAAAGAGGCTTTTGGCCAAGATTTGGAGTTTGTCATTCCTTTTATGCCGCCTCAATGTCTTCTTGGTGCATGAATATCTGTGGTAGAATCACTGTCTTGCTCATATGATGATTCAGTGTTCGTCATGGTGTTTGCAAGTCTATGTTAAGTGTATGCTGATCTGTATGAGGTAAAAAAAAAATTTGGTGTATTTGCCTCCAGTTTCCAAATGTGCGCTAAGACTGTGTGACATATGGACAGTGGGAAAAAAGGGTTTTTGTCAAGTGAATTTGAAATGTAAGACAATCACTTGACATGTTTGGGATATGGGATTTGGAGATTTTTTGTAAATGATAGGGAAAGGGATAAGAAAAGGGAGTGAAAGGATTTAGGGATAGGGGTAATGGGAATGAGTGATAAATGGGATTATAAGGGAATAAGAGAGGGATATTAGGAGAGGGATATTAACAATGATGATCTTATAATGAAGGGGAACAGAACCATATGTGAGGAATGGTTTTTGAACTATTTGGCACAAAAATCATACTTTAAAATTCAAATACAAACCCTCAGGAGCATTTTTAATGAAATGATAGGGTTTATGTTTTGATATTCCAAATCCTCCAACCAATTTTCAAACAACTCCAAACACTGACCAAAGGTAATAGCAAGATGATTCACACTTACACGGAGAAACAGAGATTGAGCTGTTTTGATATTTTGGAAGCAGTGATGAAATTTTGGCTTGTCAGCCCTGTGCGCCACATAGTCAGCCCAGTGCGCCGTGCACCTTGTGTTCACCGCGCACATTGAATTTTTCATTGTTAAAAACTACCATATGCGTCGTGCAAGGTATGTGTGCCGCGCCAAATGCCTAATGCGCCGCGACACTGAATTTGACCCACAATTCGCCCTCCAACACTGTCTTTTGATCTTTCACAATTTAACTCGACTTCTTTGAGGATTTGTTTGCAAATGAATTTTTTAGACGTGAAAATATTTCATATACATAAGGATTTTGATTTTGATTTGGAAAATTCTCTTTCTACTTTTGCAAACTTTGGCACTTTCACATAAACTCTATTTTTACTTGTTTCCTTTGATTTTTGAGCTGATGATGAATTTTTTGTCGATCTTTTGCAGGGATGACTAACAAGGAAATTGGCAAAGGCGACCAGGGATGCGCCTGAATATTTTGAAAGCTAAAAAACTTGGAAATGTATACATGGCAATTATTACAAAAGACAAAATGACGACTTTTCTTCAAAACATAGTTTTGAAGAAAAGTCAAAAAAAATTTTTGAGATGAAAACTTATTTTGACCCTCCCTCTGGCCTGCTGGCTTTATTAAACATTTTGAAGACTAAACCCTAGAACTAATAACTGAAAAACACTAAAAAACTCTTTACTGACCAAAATATCGAAATAGGACTGTTAATGAATTTAAAATTGATTTTGATGAACTTCGATAAACAGACCTAAGCCAGCAGGTACAAGGCACGAGGGACATGAGAGACAAGACCCTTCTGTCAGAAGACCAATGCTCCTAATGGAATGCAGATGACTGAAGTGAATGAGATTCCTAAAAAAATGAAATGTAACAAAGAGATTTTGATCTCTGACGGAGGGATGAATAGACTGACTCTAACATTAGCTCCAATGCGGATGGTAGCTCCTGGGAGGTGCCAAGAACTACAAATATTTGGAAGAGAAGATAGTGCCTTCATCCATTGGGCTATGGAATAAATACATGAAAAATGACATTATACAGACTGACGCTGACTCAAGGCTAAAACTGAAAATCATAATAAAAAAAACATGACTAAAACAAACTGGAAAGGTGCTCATAATTGAGCTTATTCATCAAACCTACTCTAATTTTTCTTTTCACCACCCGATCAAGTGAAATGAAACAACCAATGCAACCATGTAAGCATCCTGGTTGCTATTTTATTTCTTCCCAAATGATTTCTAATGTACAGGAAAAGGGAAGAATCAAAAGGCAACTCCCGTGGAAACTTGGAATCAAGTTGACTGCTGATAAACTTGCAAAGCATGAATTGACTATATGACTTCAAGAATACTATGAAAGGATATTCATACACATAGCTATTGATTTCCATTAACACATTACTGCTCTGGTCCAGGTAATCTTCATAGCTGGATATTAAGATTTTCCTCACCTCCGTGCTATCTTTCTTTGGTGATAGCAAAAGGCTATCAAAAGGATCCTGAATTTCATGAATAACCAAACTCTGTTGTTGATT
Source organism: Pinus albicaulis (assembly GCA_034641835.2). NCBI lineage: Eukaryota > Viridiplantae > Streptophyta > Pinopsida > Pinales > Pinaceae > Pinus > Pinus albicaulis. Next base: position 1,785,099,112 of record CM076578.1, read on the forward strand.
CCAAACAGAAAAAAATTCCCCTTTATCAATATCCTTATATAACTGCAAACATTGGTGTAAGCTTTGTAATGAAAAATCTATTAAACAAGACAATGAAGGCAACTTTTGAATAATATTATTATCAAAATTCTTTTCCAGCACATGATTAGATAATGGAGAATAATTTTTACAACAAACATCATCCAACACATGAGTAATAGGATCATCAAAAACTTGAGAAGAATGCTGCGATGTATCCAATGAAACTGTATGACATCCTACTGAATGTTCATCTTTTACTTTAGAGATATTACGAAGATTCTTCTTTATAAACTGAATTTTTTCAAAACAAAAGGGTACCTAATTCTCTTGCATCATTAAATCATGTATTTCGGCTTCCACGCCTTCATCTATAATATGACCTTCAATTTCATTTGGTGGCTGCAAATCTGGAGCTAGGGAGGGCTTTGTATCCAAAATGATTTCACCAGTCATTTCAGGGGAATATTTCTCATCAACAACTTGCTCAAGAATTTCATTACCTGTCTCATCTTCAACGTTAACACTGAGAGATTTATGATTTCCTATAGGCTGCTCATTTGAAGATTTACTATACAATTTACCCTTCAACAACTAAAATTATTCAAAACAAAATGGTACGGAGTCATATTGTATCATTTGATCACATGTGCCAGCTTCCATGGCTTCATCTGCAACTTGACAATCAATGGCATTCGGGAGCTACAAATCTGAATATGAGAAATCTCGAACAAAGTTTTCATTGCCCTCAAAATGGTCCAAATCAAGACTTGTTGACAGTTGATTTCAGATTGCATGAAAGTTGTCTCTGGTGAACTGAAATGAGTCAAAACAAAAAGGAAAAGATCCTTCACTTCAAAATTTTCTTCACTTTCCTCATCACTGTCATAGCTTATATGCATCGGTTGATCACTGTACTCAAGCTGCTGAAAGTGAACTTCTTCCTTCCACCAACTAGCTGCTGATTTGTCTACAAGATTAGCTTCTGTTTGGAGAACATAATCATCATCATACTGATCAAACTAAGGTAAATCATCAGTATAAAACACATCATCAAGCATATATGTCATATCAATAGCTCTCTCTTATTCAAGATGATCTATAAAGCAATCACTATGATAACTGGAATAAGAAACAAAATGTTTTGGATCAGCCACTTGCTCCTCTTCAATCAGCAAGCCATGGGCTTGAACATTATACTCATCCACTGTGGTGTTCTTTTGCATCCTCTCTTCTACTGCACTTACCAACATGTCAATATTTACCTCTAAAGATGTCGATTTCTTCGGATCCATGTTTTTCATCTCTTCTTCCTTCAACCTTGCCCTTCAGATCAACAAATGAACCTCTACATTTACTGCACTGTTCTGCATCTCTACAAGTGTTTCAAGATTCCTTTCTCTCAACTGAAATTCCATTTCTGGATCAAAGGCATCCGGGTAATGCAAAAGAGCAGATCTAGGAGAAGGTCTTATATCAGCTGGCATTGAAAAATACACTTGGTTAAATCTGGCAGAAAACTGTTGTACTGTCTCCCCTGGCGGTCTTTTTAGCTGGTTATACTCTTCTATAATCAAGAAAAGGTTCTGTTTGACCACCCACCTGTCGAGGAAAACTTTGACGAACTGCTGGAAATCTGAGATGCTCGCATCAGGCAGGGCTTTGAACCAACTCTTGACTTTGCCTTGCAAAGAAAGAGAAAAAAGCCTAATACTGACATCCTCTTCATCAACTTCAAAAAGATCTAGAAAATTCTCAAAATTCTGGACATGTTGCTCAATGCTGACATTGTTACATTCACCATCAAATCTTGGTAGATATAGGTCATAATTTTTAGGGAAAGCATGAAGAAAAGAAGGTAAAACAAGAGGTTTATACCTATCTGGGACTATATAAGGTGTAGGAGTATATACAAGAGCTACGGGATCACTTTTTTTTTCTTTAGGCTCTTTACTCTGAAGAGAGTCATCATAAGATGTGGGAAAAGTAAGGAGGCTAGGATCAAAGGGAAACTCATTATTTACACTTTTTGAATAGGTCCAGTGAAGATTTTGATCACCTTTATCATACAACAAATTCTGAAAAACTTTCAGGATAGCTTCAAGAACAAAAAAGAAGTAATTTGCAAGAAAGCAGACTAGATCCTGAATACTATTCCACTTTGGATACCTGAACTTTGTGTAAGATCCTTCCATTTTCTTAGAGAAAGAGTTAGTCCTCCAATGGAGTCTCTACATTGAGTTGGAGTCACCAGGTGAATGATTTCAGCCTTCTTATGTCTGATTGTTGTCCACCATCAACCATCAGATCTAACTTGATAAATGTACTGGGGAAATTTACAAGTTAGATGTTACGTATACAAACTAGACCAGAGATTGACTGAAGCAACGTTTATCTACTTTCGCTAATGCAAAGCAAGAGAGTTTCGAAGGCTACCGGGCATAACTTCAGGCTCCGTCTATAGCTTATAAAACAAATAACACTAACAAGAAAACCATTTTATTTCTCCCTAGTATGGTTGCCACTGTTATTGCCTAAATCTACCTCAGGCTGAAAGAAGGCCGAGTTCAGGGTAACATCATACCACGCTTGTTATAGTAGCTAGCCCTACCAGAACATGAGAGGGCTCTCTCTGGGTCAATCTTAGCGAAAATTAATCAATAGGGCTTGACATTACTGAAATGAAAGCTAATTTTAGCCTAGGTATACAAATAAAGGAGTTTTATTGTTTTTTTGGGGGTTTTTCTTGGAAGAAAGGGAAAGGAAATTTTGGGCTTGGGGATGAGGCCCAGTTCTTGCAGAATTCTAATTGGGGTAGGGAAAGTAATGGTTTTGATGCTTCAAAATTGAATGGATGTATGGTTTAGACCGCTGAGGGGCTAAATAGGGAAAGATATCTCAAGGATCCTCCTCAAACAGATGAAAACATGTAAAATCAAACAAAACTAAGGTAGAGCAAAGCAAGCTATTGGATTCCACATTTAACACAGATTTGTTTAATTTAAGAAGAACATAGAAGGGAAATGATACACATAAACATTCAGTGAAACTTACAAATGCATAGAGAATAACACCATCAAAACAAAGAGCCACAAGGATCCCAAAAAGTGCTGCAAACCCTGGTCTTTCCTTTGCCAAAAATGTTGAAATGAATATACAATGAGGTGCCAAACTATTCCCAAGAGTCCAACCATGAAAATGACTGAGAAAATACATCATATAGACAATCTTAATCCATTCCCATGCCTCTAGGGGTCGATCTCATCATTGTAGGAGTTGTTTCAACCATATCTAAACTAGGAACTAGAAAAATAGGCCATGAAACAACTTGCCTCTATATGCTAGGAAACTGATTCATTCACTCACATTTCACCTCTTGGTGAATGAATCTTCTAGAGAAAGTAAAAATGTGCCAAAATTACATCATGATCATTAAATTACATCAAGGTACATCAAAAATTACATGAAAAAGTGAAACTAGCCAAAACTAGGCGAAATTTTCACCTGTGGAGTGAAAAATAGGCCAAAATCCTCTATGTGCCGCGCCCAAAATCTGTACGCATAGCACAAGTTTTAAGCTTATTTTTAGGCACTTCCCAAAGTGAAAATTGAGCTCATGATAGCTCGTTTGAAAGCCCTACCTATCTACTTTGTAACCCAAGTGGAATTTCTAGATTTGGTGTCCATCTGCCCCTCCAAAAGTTCAATCTCCCAATATTGGTTCCTGTGTGTGCAAAAAGTGGCAAAAGGCAATTTTCAAGGTGTTTTTGACCCTTTAGGCCACCCAGAAATTGATGAAATTCTTAGGCCATTCCTGAGCATGCATATTTTTCATAAAAAATCTAAAAATATCAATTTTTCCTCCAAAATATCTCTCAAACGTAAGCGTGCGCAAGGTGGCACTACGCATTTGGCAGGAAAATCTGTTTTGTGATCAAAAATTCAAAAATGAACAAATTTTCTCCAATTTCCTTGAAAATTGGAATAAAGGTCCCTGATCAAGTACCATACTCAGCCAAAGAGGCTTTTAGCCAAGATTTGGAGTTTTTCATTCCTTTTACGCCACCTCAATGTCTTCTGGGTGCATGAAGATCTGTGGTAGAATCACTGTCTTGCTCATATGATGATTCAGTGTTCGTCATGGTGTTTGCAAGTCTATGTTAAGTGTATGCTGATCTGTATGAGGTAAAAAAAAAAATTGGTTTATTTGCCTCCAATTTCCAAATGTGTGCCAAGACTGTGTGACATATGGACAGTGGGAAAATAGGGTTTCTGTCAAGTGAATTTGAAATGTAAGACAATCACTTGACATGTTTGGGATATGGGATTTGGAGATTTTTTGTAAATGATAGGGAAAGGGATAAGAAAAGGGAGTGAAAGGATTTAGGGATAGGGGTAATGGGAATGAGTGATAAATGGAATTATAAGGGAATAAGAGAGGGATATTAGGAGAGGGATATTAACAATGATGATATTACAATGAAGGGGAACATAACCATAGGTGAGGAATGGTTTTTGAACTATTTGGCACAAAAATCACACTTTAAAATTCAAATACAAACCCTAAGGAGCAGTTTTAATGAAATTATAGGGTTTATGTTTTGATATTACAAATCCTCCAACCAATCTTCAAACAACTCCAAACACTCACCAAAGGTAATAGCAAGATGATTCAGACTTACACGAAGCAACAGACATTGAACTCTTTTGATATTTTGGAAGCAGTGATAAAATTTTGGCTTTTTGGCCCTATACGTCACACATTCAACCCAGTGCACCGCGCACCTTGTGTGCACCGTGCACGTTGAATTTTGCATTGTAAAAAACTGCCATATGCGCCGCACAAGGTATGTGCACCGCGCCAAACGCCCAATGCGCCGCGACACTGAATTTGACCCACAGTTCGCCCTCAAACACTGTCTTTTGGTCTTTCACAATTTAACTCGGCTTCTTTGAGGATTTTTTTTCACATTAATTGTTTAGAAGTGAAAATATTTCATATACAATAAGGATTTTGATTTTGATTTAGAAAATTCTCTTTCTACTTTTACAAACTTTTGCACTTTCACATCAACTCTGTTTTTACTTGTTTCCTTTGATTTTTGAGCTGATGATGAATTTTTTGTCGATATTTTGCAGGGATGATTGACATGGAACTTGGAAAAGGTGACCAGGGCTACGCCTGAATATTTTGACAACTGAAAAACTTGGAAATATATACATGGCATTTATTACAAAAGACAAAATGACGACTTTTCTTCAAAACAAAGTTTTGAAGAAAAGTCAAATTTTTTTTTTGAGATGAAAACTTATTTTGACCCTCCCTCAAGCCTGCTAGCATTATTAAACATTTTGAAGACTAAACCCTATACCTAATGACTGAAAAACCCTAAAAAACTCTTTGTTGACCAAAATATCAAAACAGGATTGTGAATGACTTTGAAATTGATTTTGATGAACTTCGATAAAAAGACCTTAGCCGGTAGGTACAAGGCACGAGGGACATGAGAGACAAGAACCTTCTGTTAGAAGAGTGATGCTCCTAATGGAATGCAGATGACTGAAGTGAATGAGATGCCTAAAAAAATGAATGCAACAAAGAGATTTTGATCTCTAACGGAGGGATGAACAGACCGACTCTAACACTCCCAACTAAGTCGACCATATTCTATGGGGTTGATCGAATGCTCATCCCTCACAGTCAATATGTCGACATTATTGCGCCGAGAGGTGCATCTACAGCCCAGTATGACCCCGATGTCAGGTAGGTCACGTCCTCATACAAAATGTCGGCTTAAGTTTTAAATTAAAAAAATAATAAAAAATAGGATTGTGCTAGAACATATATCAATTTCTAATACAATTATGTATTATTTATATAATTTGAATGGATAGTAAACTATATACGTGAATTTGAATTGATCATAAATTTACCTTCAACAAAAAAATTACCACATTGAATTTCCAAATTAAATAAAATTTTAAACATCTTTACTCTTTACTAAATTCAAAACCATTTCCTAAATCAATGGAAAAGAGTTAATTCAACACAAACAATCAAAATCCAAAATCTTTTAATATTTATTTTAATTAAATATTTGTAAAATGAATTTATACTTACTCTACAGCTATGGTAAATAAATAAAAATATATATAAACTAGATGTATGGTAAATAAATAAAAATTCTTTTTATATTTATTCCATAAACCTTTTTATATTTAAAAAAACTTTAAAAAGAGGTTTTATTTAGATGAAGCCTATTCGACGAATACCATGGGACAAATTAATATTGATACCATGGGCCAAATACCATGGGTAAATAAATAGATATAAAAGAGGTATAAACAAGTATGATAAATAAATAAATAAATATAAAATAGATATAAAGAGGTATGGTAAATAAATAAATATAAAAGAGGCATAAATAAAGATATATGGAGATGGTGGATTAATTCAGATGGATTATTGTAATATGTATGCACGATTTTTATAAGGATTAGCTTCTAATAGGTTTATCATTTTGTACTAGATGTAACATTTGTATGTAGGTGATTTCTAATACACTTTGATTGCTTGCACTGAATTTGTTGATTTCAATTTAGATGTCGATTTATAATTATATTTGATTACTTGCACTAGATGAATTGGTTTCAATGTAGATTATTTCTAATCCTATTTGATTGTTTGCACTAAATGCATTGATTTCAGTGTAGATGGCGATTTCTAATCCTATTTGATTTATTTTAGTAAATGCATTGATTTCAGTGTAGATGTTGGTTCCTAGAGAGAGAGAGAGTGAGTGATAAGGAAGATGGAGAGAGAGAGAGAGAGGACAAAAGGAGGAAAGAGAGATATTAGCGGGGGAGAGGGAGAGAAGGGGAAGATAGAGATATAGATGGAAGGTGAAGAGAGGGAAGAAGAGAGAGATGGGGAGAGGAGGGGATTGACAAAGAGATTGATATATATGGATTGCGAGAGTGTGTGTGTTTAGGGGGTGAGATAGAGAGACAGAAAAGAAGAGATGGAGGGGGATATAGATATGGATGGAGGGTGGAGAGAGGGAAGAATATTTCTCACACTAGATGGATTGATATAAGTGGAGATGGTGATTTATAATCCTATTTGATTATTTGCACTATATGCATCGAATTTAGTGTAGATATTTATTTCTAATGATATTTGATTACTTGCACTAGATGCATTGATTTCTAAAGGTAGGTAGATTTCTAATAAAATTTGATTTTTGTAGAATTAAGATGTTGATTTCTATTAGATACATTTATAATTATATTTGATTACTTGTAATTAGATGACTTAATTTCTCAATGTAGATGATTTTAATCCTATTTTATAAGCTTGTACTAGAAGGTATTGATTTCGTTGAGGTAGATTGTAATCTATTTTGATTTCTTTGAGTAAATGCATTGATTTCAGTGTAGATGTTGGTTCCTAGAGAGAGAGAGAGTGAGTGATAAGGAAGATGGAGAGAGAGAGAGAGAGAGGACAAAATGAGGAAAGAGAGATATTAGTGGGGGAGAGGGAGAGAAGGAGAAGAGAGGGAAGAAGAGAGAGATGGGGAGAGAGGGTGATCGACAAAGAGAATGATATATATGGAGTGCGAGAGCGTGTGTGTTTAGGGGGGTGAGATAGAGACAAAAAAAAATAGATGGATGGGGATATAGATATGGATGGAGGCTGGAGAGAGGGAAGAATATTTCTTGCACTAGATGGATTGATTTAAGTGGAGATGGTGATTTATAATCCTATTTGATTATTTGCACTAGATGCATCGATTTTAGTGTAGATATTTATTTCTAATGAGATATGATTACTTGCACTAGATGCATTGATTTCAGTGTAGGTGATGATTCCTAATACTATTTGATTGCTTGCACTGGATGTGTTGATTTCAATTTAGACGTCAATTTATAATTATATTTGATTGCTTGCACTAGATGCATTGATTTCAATGTAGATTATTCTTAATACTATTTGATTGTTTGCCCTAGATGCATTGATTTCAGTGTAGATGGTGATTTCTAATCCTATTTTATTTCTTTGAGTAAATGCATTGATTTCAGTGTAGATGTTGGTTTCTAATCTTATTTGATTGATTGCATTAGGTGCATTGATTTCAATGTAGAAGTTATTTTCTAATCTTATTTGATTGCTTTCATTAAATGCATTGATTTCAATGTATATGTTGATTTATGATTTGATGTAATTGGATATATGACAATACATTAATATTAAGGTTATTAGATTAACAATCTGCATTGATTTTAGTGTAAGCACAAAAAGTTATTAACAATGTAGATTGATTTTTTTGTTATAGTAATTTAAGCTATTAATATTGGAGAGCAAGAGAGACAAGGTATCATGTTTACTACAACAGATCAAGCTAAAGATTTAAATGGTTTACAATTTAAATTTCCTTTTTCATATAATCGATATGAAAAGAAAACAAAACTAACAAGGGAGGAAATAAGAATAGTAGAAGAAAATAGTTTGATATTGATTGTAACATGAGTACGTTATTATTATTCACATTTTCTATCTTTCAACACTATTATTGTCTCTTTTCATTTAAAAAAAATATTTCATCATTTTTCATCATTATAGTTATTAACAATAATTATCATCTCAACGAACTGAGGCAACTAAGAAAATTTAAAATTAAAATGGCCAAGTTAATCTCAAGAATATTTAGCATATTTAAAATGATTATATTAATATTTGATATATTTACATATCACTGATAAAATTAATCATATCTTTGATAGATTTTCCTTGGCAGCACACGACTGAAACCAGCCTAGATCCATCTTACATCTCAAAAATATACAAAAATTTTAATAATCTGAAAAATGTGACGTTGATGCCTCCGATTGGAACCAGCCTAGATCCATCTAACTCTGGATCTATCATGCGCCGAGAGGGATCAAATCTCTCGAGGTGCAAACCTTTCCTCAAGTTTTTCACTCAAAAAATAGGTTTGCACCTCGAGAGATTTGATCCCTCTCGGCGCATGATAGATCCAGAGTTAGATGGATCTAGGATGGTCAATATGGTCATCAATATATTACTCACGCACATGATCTATGTACCTTCCTCCTTCTGCAAGATCTGGCAGGACCACAACCCTTTCCCCGTTGCTTTCAGATACCATGCTCCTACGCTTAAGTTTAATAATAGCATCCATGTAAAAACCAAGTCTAAACCTAGCATCATAAGATATGGATTTGTATCATAAACAATTTTAATTACTTGAAAGTCAACAAACACCTTAAATCCTTCATTTTCAACTACTACCCTAGGGAGTCTACACATTGGGGTAATATTTTGGTAGTTAGCCATGCGCAGCTGAACTGTGGATCCTTCCATATTAGGTTCTCCCATTCTCTGTCATGTTTTCTTAGGTAGTACATTTTCATAATATCCCATATCAAAAATGACTTGTTCCATATCAAAGTCTCTTATCTGAGCAATCAAGCACATTTCTCATCTAATCCTTCTCTTGCATTTGAAGATTTTGTTGACAACCCTCTATTCCTTTCGGGGTTGTTTCTTCTCAGGGAAATTATTAGCTAATGTTTGTAGGTTTTTAACTGCCTTTTTATTGTGCAGAAGCTTAACGCAAGTCTGCAAGAAAAATTTCAGTTCAAGTGGATCAATCACATTTGTCGTATCAACAAGCCTAATTGATACTTTTGATGTCGACGCACCATGGTACATAAAGTTATTTTATGCTTAATTAAAAGTATCATTTTCCTTCCTTCATCTTAGAGGCTTTCCAAACCCAGATATCTTTAGCAGTTTTCTTACGTTCAGATTTGTTTTCACCAACTGTTACACCACTTTTAATCACAATATTAACACTATGCTCTTCATCGCACAAATTTTCCCTCATCATATGAACGTTCTATTTAAGTTTTAGAGTCCTATTCTCCTGCATCTTTGCAAACAACACAAGGAAATCTTCAATTAAATGGTCAGAATGTCGACAATAACTACAATATTTCTGTGTCAAGTTCAAGCAATCACGTGTGAAGTGTTCAAATTCTCCATAATTATAGAAAATATATTGGCCTCTTCCACGACCAACTCCTCCTCTTCCATTCCCTCACCCATGAAATCCCCCTCACCCATAGGGTGAAGTAGGTGAATCTAGACCTCTACCTTATGACTGTATCTCGTAGGTTGTAGTTTGGTCAATTATTAGGTCAAAACTATGAGAGTGCTTCTCAGCATGGCCTACGGATCAAAAAACGTTTCCATATAGCCATTTGTCCGTTAGAATATTTGTGCAGCCTAGGATAGTATTATGTAGGGTGTTGTTTGGCTACATGACATATTACACACCATATTGGAGGGTTTGCACCTGGTGGTGCTCCCACCACTAGATTAGGTTTGATCGGACTCGATCCTCCAACTATGAGATATTCACCATATATAGGGAATTGTAGTGACCTTCAAATTTGCAGTGTACGCACCATATATCTACGTGCATGTCCTTCCCAATATCCTTCAGCAAGATTTTCAGTTCTAAGTGTAGGGTATCTAATTAAATCTAAATCTGTTGAACGCCAACCTACACATTTTGAACTAGAGAATATTCTAGCTTCATCACAATCTACATACCTTTGGCCTGGGACACGATCTTCTACTGAGACAAAGGCAGGCACATATGCGGTAATAACATTGAAATGAAACATTATTTATGTTGATCATCACTAATGGTGAATCTTCCATCCTTGATGATACATTTTAACTATTGATCCACTTCCCATATGGTTTCATTCACTTAATGATGAATATCCTTTAATTCTATAACACATTGAGCATATAACTTTGGTTTTTAGAACTGTTCCCTAATGCATTTTTTAAATGATCTATCTCATTTGGGTTATTTGCTGCATACATCATAACCAATCCAATGCGCATTCTGGGAATGTACTAGTAAGCTACACTTTCTTAAAATCATCATCATTAATATATTGTGCCTTCCACACAACCTCTATGAAAAATAAAAATTGTTTAGTGTCTTCATTCCCAACACCCTTAAAATTCTACATATTCATAGTGTTATCCATATCAAATACTGGTGGTGGCCCATGGATGTGGAGGTGGAGTGGAGTGTGAGATGGATTTGGGAGTGGGGTTGATGGGATATGAGGTACAGTTGGAGCCCTTTCGTCAGATTGCATTGATTCACCAGAATTGCTTCTTTCAGACTCTTTGTTGTTATCATATCTTCCTTTTAGGGGACTATACAAAAAATATATGTCCAGGTTTTTCTTATAAATTTTTCCACTGCGCATAGAGCTAGGTTGACCTCGTTTGAAAATTCACTTAGTATGCTTGCAGAGAGTACCCTTTCCACATAATAAAATTTTAATCCAAAACTTCAAAGAGCATAGGAACTTACATCGAGGGCCTTTGAAAAATCTTCTTTTAGATTCAAAATATGATACATAGGCATCAATATAAAATTCGATGATGAAACCACCCAAGATGTCATTGACACAATATTCTATTGTGTGAGTGATCTTATTGATGGATTTTTCCAATTATTGAATCAACTCTCGAGTCCACTTGGTGACTGCGTCATGCCTCGCTCAAGTCTAAAACTGAGCAAGCCAAGATAACCACTCATGTAGTTTCATTGAAAAGGACACAAAAAAACTTTTAGTTTCTCCGTATCGATAAATATTTGTTCCCACTCTTCAGCAGATAATCATGGATACTAGTTCTCTTAGATCGCAAACTGGCGCTTCTCCATATCCAACCAATCTTGTAATTTAGGCTTAGTCGGTTGTGACAACATCAAATATCCCTCAAAAAAATCATGGTCCCAACAATGGAACAATTTTTTGGCTTCAGGGGTCCTGACCTAGGATCAAAGTGCTCTGCACAACCAACAAAACCCTCCAACTATTGTCCCTTTCGGCAATGATCTGCTTGCATAGACCAGAGCCTCACTTGAAGAAGTATGGGGGGGAGGTGTTGGAACCACGTTTCCATGCCCTAAGTGAGAAATATATTTCGGATCTAACCCTTTTCGATCTGATCTAATAAATATTGTATTGCGCTATTTCTTTTTAACCTGATTCAGATCTATCTTCAATAAAAACCTTAACACAAATGCATATTTTCCTAAACATAAAGATCTATTTTTATTCAAATTTAACTTAATAGAATCCCTTAACAAAAACTGATATAATTCTCGTGCAATTACAAAGATGTATAATTAAATCTAACAAGTATGCATCAAATATCATAACTATAGCAAATCTATATGAAAATCAACACATTAACACATAAGACAAAGATCATGCAAGTAAACTAGTAATTCTTCAAAACTTATCTTTACTAGAAAATATTGAATAACTACAATTATTTCTCTTGTGCACACATCCATAGTGTCCTCACACACATCCCAGAAATTAGGTCTCCGTGCACACAGCCGCAGGAGCCTATATCTACTCAAAATTATCAGAAAAATTTCCCAAATCACATAAAAATGATATCATTCATTAATTCTTACATAATTAAGTTACTCTTGACTTTAACATTACATGAAATTTTATAAGACTTAGACACACACAAACCATGTACTCGAACCATGGTTTGAGCTCCATGTCTTACCCTTTTACCTGTTACAAAAACAAGGAGCTTTGACCCACCCCAAAGCCTCTTGACATGTGCGCTGAAATTTAATAAAATAAACAAAATTTACTTAAACTTGACCCTGCGGAACCCTAGCCCAACAACCATAGTCAATGTAATCACATAGTCATACATAGTGATCACATTCAATAGAGTCAACCATAATCAACATATCTAATATTTAAAACATGATGAACCATAATCAACCATGCCTGAAACAACTTGAAAATGGTCAACCATGGTCAATATCATCAAGCATGGCCATTATGATTGTCAATAGTCAGTAATTCTCTTATGAGATTATTAGTTGTGGAACAATATGACCATATTTATACATGGAAAAAATTTCAATTATATTCAACCAGCTCAACAATGATCAAGCATGTTTAACATGATCATTAGTGGAAAACAATAGTTAACCATATTTGTTTACTATCAACCATTGTCACAAATTTCCCACCATGTTTATGTGTGGTCAATTCTCATCAACCCTTCGTAAACCATGACCAATCCTCATCAACCTTGTCAACATTGGATAACCATCATCAACCTTGATTAACCATGGTTGACCCTCTTCAACCACCGTCAAACACGTTCATCCATAATTAATAATGGTCAACCTTAATAAACTTTACTCAACCATATGTTGACCATAATTAAGCATAGTCAACCACAATGAATCTTAGTAGCAATATTCATCCATCATACACCATAGAGAAATTGTGAAACCATGGTCAATTAAGGTAAAATATGGTCAATTCAATTTCAATATTGGTCTCCATGGTCAACATGGTTATTAGTGGTCACCCATGGGCAACATGGTTGAACATGGCCAACCATGGTTGAGATGGGAATCATGGTCAACCATGGTTTACCATAGTCATCTATAGAAAACATTGACAACCTTGATCAAGCATGTACACCCATAGCCAACCATATGTTGATTATATTCAATTGTGTTTCACCAACTCAACTATGGTCAAACATGGTTCAATAAAATCAATCATGGTCATACATGGTCAAACATTGTCACTCATTATCACCCATGCTAAACCATACACAAAATTACTTACTCATAGTCAACCATGGCCACTGTTGATCAATCATTATCAACAATGGTCAACCTAGAACAACCCATGCTCTACCCACTCCTATAAGTCAACCATTGTCAACCATGGTTAGAATTTTCAAACATAGTCAACCATAATTAATCAGAGAAAAGCATGGTCAATCATGACCAAATATGTCAAATCAAGGTCATCATGTCCAACCATAGTCAACCATCGTCAACTATTGTAAACCGTGATCAAATATGGACAAACACGATTAACCATTTCGAATCATAATATATCATAGTAAATGGTAAACCATGGTCAAAATTTTCAAACAATGTTACCATGGTTGACTATGGTTAATCATGGTCAACTATGGTTTATAATGTTTACTTAAGGTCAACTATAAGAAACTAACATCAACCACACCAACCATAATTAACCAAGGAAAACTAAATCCTTCCTCTTTATCCTTCATCAACCATGAAAATCATAACCAACCATAATCAACCAATCTCAACCTCAATCCACCATGGGTTAACAAGGTTGACGATTGGACCTCCATAACCAATGGGCTATGTTAATCAACAATGGTCAACACTATTCAATGGGTAATTAAACCATGTCCATATTATTAATGTAACATCAACCATGCTCGACATCAATTTAACAATGTAAAAAATAACAACAGTAATATTAGATGTTCAGATTAATGTAAAATAATTATATTTTTATATTTATGTTTGACCATGGTCAAACATAGTCAATCATGTTAATCTACAATCAATAAAATTCATCCAAAATGAAGGTCAACCATAATCTTACCTTTAACCCCTCATTATGCATGGTAATAATTTTCAGTCAGGGTTAACTATAGCTAACCATGGTAATCATTATTGATCATGGTCAAATAAGGCCAACCATTGTAATCATTGTCAATCATGTTCAATTGAGGCTAGTCATGATAATCGTTATCAATAAAGTTCTATTGAAGTTAACCATGGTCTACCTTGAGCAACAATGGTCAACCCAATTCAACCTTTAATGTAACCATTTATGTAACATTAATAAAAGATCAACCCTTTTCAATAATGGTTAGTTATGGTTAACCATGGTTGACAATGGTAAACCAAGGTCAACCATAATCTTCTGGCTTAATCCCTGGTCAACCATGACAATCATTATCAATAATGGTCAACTAAGGTAAACCATGGTGCCTTAACCAACAATGGTTGACTGTCCTGAACCATGGTCAAACTTATCAAACCACTTCAGCCATTAATGCAACCATTTTTGCAATATTAACGTAAAATGAACCATTGTTAACGTAATTGACAATGGTTAACCATGATCAATATTAATGTAACAATAATATAACAATGTTAGATCGATGTAACAATAATATATTTTCACATTAATGGTTGACCATGTTCAACTTCAGTCAATCCTGTTGAAGGTTTGTTAACATTGGCAACCATGACCAAACTCAACAACCCTCTTCAACCATGGTAAACCATGCTCATGAAATCCACCCCACAAACTGGGTTGTCAACGAGCACAACCAAATTTACACATTAGTAAATATGGTCGATAAACACCAACAAGAGATATTTTCCACCTTTTATACCATAATCAACATATGAAAATAAGGTCAATCAGTATATAACAACCACATCTACTACATAATGTAGTTATGCTAGTAAAAATACTTATCAATAACCAATACCACCGGTTTTTCAATTGCCTTACGACACCACCTGTCCCTGCATCATTTGTTGTTTCTTTTCACAACTGTCCCTGTGTCCATTACTGTGCCATGACGTCAATTTGAATGACCCTCTTGATATGCCTTCACCTATCCCATCGAACCCTCCTGCAAGTCCTCCTCCATTGCCCGTTGATTTTCGCAATTGTCCCTAGAAATGGAAACGGAAATGAAGAACTGCCAATACTTCTCCGCCAATACTTCGAGAAGTTTAGCTTCTTATTGAAATACATTAGAAAACATTTCTTTAGTGTATGTTAACTTCAAAAATTGACTCAACAATGTATTGTTAGGTATAATACTTTTGTGATCCATAAAGTAAATAAATGTCTTTTTGAATTAATCACATCATTAATCCTAATAATGTGATTAATAAAAAAAAGACATTTATCTAATTCAACAATATATTATATTGTAAAAAATACATTATCGCCATGTTTTTAAGTGTATAACATGCAATATGGAATATTTAACTCCTACAGATTATTCTTTCCAGCATTTTATAGACATTAATTACTTTTTCATATCTTCAATATATGTTACAAATTATTTACACATTCATATTTTTTTTGGTTGACCACATATAAGCTTCGAAAAAAAAGCGAGGCTTGCAACTCTCCAGTTTCTCAAAAGACTTTCTCGGCCGAAGAAAATTCGAAAGCCTTTTAAACAATCATAAACATTTTAACTAATTCAAAATTTACCTTTATAACAAATCCCAAACTAAACTTCTCGACTTCTCCTCCACCCCTCTCAGCCCCCTCCAACTTTCATATTATAATACAAATTGCAAAAAAATTCTGAATTGATATAGTGGTGCTCTGCTTCAGATTGTTCCAGCATTTTGAAAATGTGACCTGACTTTTATATTTCTCTGTGCACTTTTTCTTTTAATTCTGATGGATATCTAGATCCCAATTTTACACCTTTAAACATAAAAATGATTTTAACGTGTATTTGTCAAAGTAAGCACAACGTAAAAACTAAAAAACAAACACACACCAATCAAACATGAAGACAAGAAATTTAACATGTTTCACCCAACCAATCTGGGCTACATCCACCAAACAGAGGTACCGGAAATCTTAATCAACAACAGGAGATTACAACAATAGATTTGCAGATCTGCACTTCCTCTTCCACACACCTCACATCTCATATGTTTTGCCTCTATAGGCTTACAATTTATAGAAGAGAGAAGAAATTTAATAATTAATTCTATCGCACCAAACTAGTATAGAATATCTCCTCATGCCGATTTGATGCCATCAATTATGGAACAAACCCATTGTTGGAATTATCTATGATATTTTCTCCAAATTAATATACAAAAAATCTCAACAATGTCCACCTTGACAACAATTAGCCTGATACCTCATTCCTTTATTATTTTTTAATTTCTTTGTAAGACAAGAGAAGCTAGATACCATCGTATCTTCTCTAATAAAACTGGTTTCGTGAACATGTCTACACAATTTTCCTTTGTATTATGTACTTTTTCAAGAGAGACACCCTATTTAGTTATAAATTGTCTTACAAAATGGTACTTGATAGGTATATGCTTTGATTTACTATGATAGGCTGGATTTTTAGCCAAGTTGATCGCACTTTGACTATCACAAAATAACTTAATGTTGTCTTGGAGCCTACCAAACTCACCAAACAAACCTTTCAACCAAACCGCTTCTTTGCAAGAATGTCAAGCAACTATTTATTCTGCTTCTGTAGTGGATAAAGCAACAATGTTTTGTATCTTTGACATCCAACTAATAGCTCCACCTACAAGAGTAAAGACATATCGTGAAGTTGAATTTCTCTTATCCAAATCACCTGCAAAATTGGAATCAACATATCCGCAAAAGAAATCACTACTTCTATCATAAGTGATACAATATTCACTTGTGCCTCTCAGATACTGAAGCACCCATTTCACTGCTGACCAGTGTTCTTTGCCTGGATTTGCCATATACCTATTGAAAACTCCAACTACATGTGAAATATCTGGACATGTACAAACCATTGCATACATTAAAGTTCCTACTACATTAGCATAAGGTATTCGAGACATATATTCCTTTTCTTCATTTATATTAGGGCATAAACTTGAAGAAAACATAAAATGGGAAGATAAAGGGATTGAAACTAGCTTCACATTGTTCACACCAAACCTTAAAAGTATTTTCTCAATATACTTCTCTTGTGATAACCACAACTTACCATTTCGCTTGTCTCTGAAAATCTCCATGCCCAAAATCTGTCTTGCTACTCCTAGATCTTTCATATCAAACATCCTGGCCATCTAAGCCTTTAACCTCTTGATCTCAGTTATGCTTTTGCTTGCTAAAATCATATCGTTAACGTATAACTCTAAGATAATGAATATGTCATTACTTAATTTCTTAAAGTAAACACAATGATCATATTCACTTCTTATATACTTTTGGCTCATCATGAAAGAATCAAATTTCTTGTACCATTGTCGAGGTGACTGCTTTAGACCATACAATGATTTCTTGAGCCTGCAGAAAAATTTCTTGTTGCGATTTTGAACAAACCCTTCAGGTTTTTCCATATAAATATCTTCATCTAGATCTCCATGTAAGAATGTAGTCTTAACATCTAGTTGTTGTAATTCTAAATCAAGTAAAGAAACTAATGCTAAGACAATCCGAATTGAAACAATTTTGACAACTGGTGAAAATATCTCATGAAAGTCAATTCCTACTTTTTGAGAAAAACATTTCGCAACGAACCTCGCTTTGTACCTATTTTCTTTATCATCAACACCCCTTTTCAATTTCTAAACCCATTTACATCCTACATTTTTTCTGTCTTTAGGAAGTTCCAGCAGATCCCATGTGGAATTATTGTCTAATGCCTTCATCTCATCCTTCATAGCTTCTTTCCACTTACTACTATTAGAACCTTCTATAGCTTCATAATAGCATAAAGGTTCAGTATCATTAGCGGTTATAGCAACTGAAGTAAAATAATCATCATACCTTTTAGGAGGATGTATGATTTTTTTGGACCTCCTTAAAGATGTTTCTAGTTCTTCCACAATTTGTTGATTATTATCTGTATGAACTTCTTCATGATCTGCATCTGAAACTTGTTCATCTTGAATATCATCAGTATTTGAACTAGTTTCAAACTAAATATGTTGAAACTTAGGTACAATTTCCTGTTTCAATTTATTATCTACATATAGATTATCAAGTGAAGATTCATTAAATTTAACATCTCTGTTAATGATGATCTTGTGAGTGGTAGGATCCCACAACCTATGTCCCTTAATCCCATCACCATATCCAACAAAGATATATCTTTTTTCTTTAGGATCTAATTTAGAATGCTGATGTTTCAGAATTGGAGCATATGCATCACAACCAAAAACTTTCAGTTTAGAATAATCACAAGGATGGCCTTTCCATACCTCTTGAGGAATTTTGCATCCTATTGCAGTTTATGGTGATCGATTTATCAAATAGAAAGCCATAGATATTACTTCTGTCCATAATTCCTTCTGCAAATTGCATTACTTAGCATACTTCTTGCTCTTTCTAAGAGAGTCTTGTTCATGCGTTTAGCAACTCCATTTTGCTGAGGAGTATAAGCAGTAGTTATATGTCTTTCGATCCTAATTTCCTTGCAATAATTATCAAATTCCTTTGAATTAAACTCACCACCATTGTTAGTTATTAAACATTTAATCGTTCTACCAGTGATATTTTCAACTAATGCTCTAAATTGCTTGAAAACTGTGAATACATCAGACTTTATTTTTAACATGTAGACCCATAATTTTCTAGAGAAATCATCTATAAAAGGTACAAAATATGATGATCCTCCATATGACGTTGTAGGAGATGGACCCCAAACATTAGAATGGATATAATGAAGGATTCCCTTACTAGTATGTTTTCTAGTTTTAAATTTCTTCTTGCTTTGCTTCCCATATATACAATGTTTGTAGAAATTTATCTTAAAAGACTTTAATCTAGGAAGTAACATACGATCAGATAAAAATTTTAATCCTCTTTCATTCATATGGCCCAACCATTGATGCCATAGTCGAATAGAATCACTTTCGCTCTCAGATACAATAGAAGCATGATCTGACTCTGTTCTTCCTTCTAACTGAAAAAGATTTCCAACCTTCTTTTCTTTCATTACTAATAGGATTCCTTTGTAAATTTTCGTTAATCCACCTTGAATAAAAATTTTATATCCATTTGTGTCTAACACTCGTAGAGAAATAAGTTTTTTTCCTGAGTTCAAGCACATATCTTACATCAGTTAAGATTTTATTTGTCCCGTCAAACATTTTAATCTGGATGCTTCCAATTCCCACAACATTACATGAGAAATCATTACCCATGTAAACATCTCCATCATTTATTGATTTATAAGATTTAAACCACTCTTTATGAATGCACATGTGATTGGACACACCAGAATATAATAGCCAATGTTGATCATGATTTAACAAATTAACTAATAGAACTTCATAACTTATACCTGAACCAGATGCTGAAACTGAACCTGTATCTGTTGTGTTTGCCTCTTTATTTTCTATTGAAGAGTCTCCTTTGGATGTTTGTTGTCTCTTCCAACATTCCTTCTTCAAATGTCTCAATTTTCCGCAAAACCCACATTTTAGCTTACTCTTCTTCCCTTTCGATTTTGACCGAGAGATGTTTTTCTGACTGAAGCGTTTTTCTTTAGAACGACCTTTAACCATCATTGCTTCTGATGTAGAGGTTTATAAATTTGAATTTTTCCTGGTTTCTTCAGACAACATAGCTCCAACAACATCATCAAATTCAAGGATTTTTGATGAACTAATACTTATAAAAGTAACAAAATGATCCCATGACTCAGGCAGAGAACATAATAAAGTTACATCTTTCTCTTCTAAATCAAATTTTACTTCTATGATTCCTAACTACACCAAGAGAGTATTAAAGGTATCCAAATGATCAGTTATTGTCATACCTTCCTTCATGCACAAGCTGTACAACTGTCTTTTCAGAATAATCCTATTGGCTAAGGATTTTGTCACGTTTAAATTTTCTAGCTTTGTCCACAAAATAGCAGTTGTTTTCTATGACACGATGTTAACTAAAACTTCATCCGCCAAACACAATCAAATGATGCTAAGTGCTCTATCATCGATGTCACTCCATTTTTCATTTGTCATGGTGAAAGGTTGTTTGGATTTTCCCAAAAGTGCCTTCTCCACACCTTGTTGTATGATTAGATCGTGCATATTCACTTTCCAGATCTCAAAGTTATTTCTCCCATTAAACGTCTCGATATCAAACCAAGCACTTTGAGTTTTTTCCATATTGAGTAGCTTGTGTCAATAATTTTCAATTTCAAATCTTAATAAACAAAGATTTTATTTCAATCAAAATTAATAATTTTGATAAAAAATCCCTTTTCAAAACATGCAATTACTCTCGCCTACAAACCAAAACTCTTTTGGAAAATCGACAACACTTGTTTTCGTCAAAATCATAGGCCTTAGGCCCTACCAAATATAATGGCATATTGGCATTTCAATATAATGGCATTCAATATGATCGATATAAAAAAAAGGCATTGCAATGGAATTTCAATATAGTTGACATCAAAAAAGGCATTGCAATGCAAATCGATGTAAATGGCATATCAAAGAAAATCTATTTCCACATTCATGCACCTACCATCAACGTCGACCTGCGTTCACCGGTTGTATTCAATGCAATAATTGGTGACTTATATCACAGTGATAACGCAACCCTCATAGATATGAACCCAGCCCTCAACACTGCTTTCGAATTCGACTCCTCATCCGAATCCACAGTAATGATTTCAATATGTTAACATAGTGGCTCTACTTTTGTGTTCATACGTTAACACAACAATCTGGATTCCCCTGCAATTGTCAATACAAACCAACCAATTTTCAAAGAAAACGGACTCATGATTCTACACAGCTACGGCTTTGCGTTCTCAGCTCACAGCTAACACAGCTACGGATCTTCATTATGAAATTCCACACGGCTCGATTCATTCAACGTTGCAAAAGTAAAACAAAGTAATCACTGACAGACTCAGCCCTCACAGTCTCTCAACGACCACAGAAATCTGGCCACGCAGATGGTCTCTACTTCTCTTCACATGTTTAATCAACAGGAAAAACGACCTTTACATAAGCTACCTCAGCCTTCACGCTCATGGTCCACGACTTCTCCACAGTGGAACCTGGGCTCACGTTCTGCGGTGACTGTGTTTAGAGGATGATAGTGATGGCACGTTTAGCGGTTAGATAAATCATGCAAACGCATAGTTTGCACCAGCCTCCCAATTCTTCTCGCCAAATAGATTCACACCACATTGTTTACAGAGCAAACTGCCTCTATTTCCCATGCTCACGGTCCACGGGTCTGATACCAATTGTCAAAGTAAGCACAGCGAAAAAACTAAAACACACACACACACCAGTCAAACATGAAGACAAGAAGTTTAACGTGGTTCACCCAACCAATCTGGGCTACATCCACCAAACATAGGTACCGACAGTCTTAATCAACAACAACAGATTACAATAGCAGATTTGCAGATCTACACTTCCTCTTCCACACACCTCACATCTCATATGTTTTGCTTCTACAGGCTTACAATTTATAGAAGAGAGAAGAAACTGAATAATCAATTCTATCACACCAAACTAGGATAGAATATCTCCTCATGCTAATTTCATACCATCAGTTATGGAACAAACCCATCGTTGACATTATCTATGAGATTTTCTCCAAATTAATATACAAAATATCTCAACAGTATTCACAATATTTTCATTTTGTTTTTAATCGATATGTAGTTCCTTTTAATTTTTTTAATATATATACAAATATAAATTTTATCTATATATATTTTAAACTTTTAAAATAAAAAACACAACAAAGCAACATTCTTAGAAAAAATACAAATTATATATAAATCCAGACCCAAAATATTAAACAATTTTTGATGAATCATTTTATTCTTAAATAATTTAAACACATATTGAATACATAAGATAAGTTTGATACACGTAACCATTCTTAA
The DNA here is from genome assembly GCA_034641835.2 of Pinus albicaulis. NCBI lineage: Eukaryota > Viridiplantae > Streptophyta > Pinopsida > Pinales > Pinaceae > Pinus > Pinus albicaulis. The sequence goes on from CM076578.1 coordinate 1,785,121,715, forward strand.
CTATTTTAGAGAAATATTAAATATATGAGCATATATATTATAATAATAAAATTAAATTATACCATAAAGGAAGTCCACATATGGAATGCCTTTTATTTTAGAATTTTCCCAAAGAAAATTTAACATAAAATTTAGTAAATCATAAAGATTTGCATTATCGTCTTATACCAATGATTTTATATTCGATTATAAAAATTTTGATAATCAAATATTAGGTCAGAAATATATACATAAAAACAAACTTATCATAATTTTTTTTTTATTATCTAAGTTAACTTTTCATTCTTATTATTACTAACTTACCTTTTTTATTGTTAATCTATTGATAGATTAACTACATAAAGCATTGACTTAATTTTATATACATTACACTTATGCTTTGGGTATGTCAATCTGTATTTGACCACGGTACTAAATTATAAATATAAACATCAATAGACTTTGTACTTCAGGATTTTGGTTTTTGAGTGCTATGGGTAACATTTGAGTTCAAATTTAATTGGATAATCATATGGATTATCTATGGTGCGATTCGTAACATTCAATGAGATAATCCTTGGTTACTACTCCACCTCGATCTGAAGACACCTAGCCAAAGGATAAGGTAACAGTCTCACAGCCGTCCCACATTGTTTTTCCTAGCCCGCAGTGTTTTTCTGCAGCATTTGGTCCATCAGTTTGTAGAACCCTAGATCCAATGGGTCTGAGGATGTCTAGGATGGTTAGGGTAACCACCCACCCCCTGTCCTGTCTCTCAAACAAATTCCTTCAACATCGCCATTGCTAACTTGGCTCTAAAACGTTTCTATGATTCTTGATAATACTTCTATAAGCCTGTCTTATATTGGATGTTGGAACTCTCATCCCTCGTCATACTGCAGTTGGGGTCAGCTACTGACAGGTAATATTTCTTCGCAGTTTTCCTTTGTATAATTTGTATTCCATCTTGCTCCCGGTCTGGAGATTCAGTTGGATGTTATGTTGTAACAAACTGCGCGTTTAGGTTTATAATATATATTACCTCATGGTTGTTTTAATCCAAGGCTTTTTCATTTGTCTAGAATGCTTTTATCGAGTAGTTTTTCCCACTGTGAAAGTTTTCATTTCATTCTTCTTTGGATAGCTCTGTGCACTAAGGTACAACTAAACATCTTGTTTTAGTTTCTTCAGGTCAAGTGGAAATGAAGTTAGGACATTGCATGCCCAACCCAAACAGGTAACCAATTCTTGGCTTGTTGTAAGTCTCGTCTGAATCTAAATATTCTATTTGAGTTGTTGAATTTCTCATATTAATTTTTTGTTGTATGTTTAGTTTCTATCTACTCTTATGAACCCCACTGTATTTATTTTGGAGTGAGGCTAGGTTTGTACCAAAGCCACAGAAGGATATTTTGGTTCGGCATTACAACACTTCTCTAAACTCATAGGTAAGCCCTAACTTCCTAAGTCGCTTCTTACTTAATTGCATTATTTCTAATTTTTTTTAGGGTAAAACCATCCTTGTGTGCAGTGGGCCGTATGGCCATGGCTGCACCTTCATGCAAGTGTTTTTATTCTAGGTTCATGAATTTCGATGAAAGATGGAATATTTATTGTTTTCTTGATCTTAGCTCGAGATGCCTCTATCTATTGATTTTAGTAATTTCATGAATTATTTCCTCCGGGACTTAAGGCCTCCAAGCCTATAACTTATGTTATGTTGACAGTATAAGCAATTTTGTTGTTATTATTTGAACTCAGAATATGATTCTTGTATTTCGGTGTGAAACCTTATTGAAAATATCTTACATTGCTTCGTTTTGAACCTAATTTTATTTCTCCTTAGTTAAATATATATAATGGCTAGAAATTGTTCGGTATTTATTCCTTCAGCTGAGGGTTTATGGATTGAACATGAAATTTGGGTCTCTTAATGTTATGACCAACTTGTCTATATAAAATAACATTATGTTATTTTCTTTCATTTGCTTCTGTTATGCATAGTTTTCAATTTTCAAATACTTTTGCAGTGGATCTACTTTGTCTATTTCTAATTATTAAAAAATATATATACCACGGTGTTATTTTTTCTCTTTTCTTATTGAAATGTAAGCTAAAACAAGTCTAAGGTTAAATTGGCCAGAAAACCATGATCACTTCCCTGTCACCACATGACTCAACGCTAAACCTCTGTGCCTCAACAGTTTGAAGGTTTAAAGTAGACTTTTTTCTTATATTCTTCCAACTTCATAAATTCTTTCCAAAATTTAATGGGTCTCAAATAGAGTAAATAATTGGTTTCTATTTGATTAAAGAAGACAAAATTTGTACAACAAATGACTGTATTTTCTATCTTTGTTATGTTGAATATGGTTTCTTGTACAAGACCTAAGCTTTCCGTAACATGTATTGTTTTGTTCCTTTGGTGTAACACATATAATAGATTATATTTCTGGATTTTTACTTCCATTTTTTTTCTTCTAAATCAAAGAAAAATAATTTCTCTGTACTATTTGACATTAACAAATATGAATAATTAATAGAACTGTAAAATAAAGTCATACACACTTCTTTCTTTGGCTATAATTTTCACACTAATATAACCAAACCAAAAGATAATTATCTATGTACTTTTATTTCCAGATAGCTGATGGATCTACCCAAACTTGAGAGAGGAAATCACGTCCTCTGCTGCCCCTGTGCTCCTCTCTAGAGCCTAAGGTAGTAGACAATCTTTATTAGAATAAAGGCCTTGGGATTTCAATCTAGCCTATATTTCTCTGGGTTTTCAGAGCTCCACTAGTCTCCTAACAGCTCTGGACAACTCTTAGCAACATACTATTGTTAACCCTTAACATATTTTATGAACATAACCCCTTCCCTTGTTTAGGATATCTATTTTATCCTTTTCGGGAACTAACGGTGAGAAACTGTCTGTACTTTTTACTCTCGAATCTTGGAATCATTTACCATTCAGTTAATCCCTTTTACTCAGGAAAATTTATCAATTTTCATTTATAAATAAAGTCAAGTATCACTAACGAATAACCATATTTGTTAATTCCTTTTTCTTTTAATAATTAAAATGTATCATAAAAATTTGGCCAATCATAATTAACATAAAATAGGGTGTTACATATTCCCCCTCTAATGTAAACAATGTCCTCGGTGTCTCTTTATCGTTGAAAGCAGTCCAGGATATGCCTCTCGAATGAAATTTTCATGCACCCAGGTAGCCTTATCTGGGCTAAAGTGCTTCCATTGCACCTTAAATTGGGGGATGACTCGCCTCTAGAGTGTTATTTCTCTCTGATCAAGAATACAATGATATTATTCCAGAAACTCAACATTTAGTTATACATGTATACACTGCCAATGTATCACATGCTTAGGGTCATGTATGTATCATTTCAACAGTGATACATGGAGCACATTATGTACAACTATATAGCCAGGCAGAGCCAGTCGATAAGCCACCAGCCTAATCCGTTCCAAAATTGGAATGGTCCACAATACCTGGGAGCCAATTTGGCATGAGTATTCCACCTCAAGGTACTCCTCTTTGGTTTAATTCTTACATATACATGGTCACCAACCACAAAATCCCTGAAGGTTATCTTTCGTTCTGGATAGATCTTCTTCTGGTCTTGAGTTGCCTTTAATTTTTGTCTACTTTTTCTCACCTCACGCTCCATTTCCTCTAGCATGTTTGGTCCAAGCATCATCTGTGTTTCTGAAATGCTCCACTTTATGGGGGTCCGACATTGTCTTTCGTACAATGCTTCAAAGAGACTCATCTTGAGGGATTATTGATATCTGTTATTATAGGTAAAATTGACCAAATGAATTTGTATTCCCAATACGCATACAATCACAGCTGCAATACAATACCCTCATACAAGTGAGGTGTTTCCTTCTAGGGAAAAAAACCCTAAACTAAACATAACTTCTATGATGAGATCATCTGCCTAATGAATGACCCAGATTGACTAGAAATTACTATACTTTTACAAGGAAATTTTACATCTGTTTTTAGCTTTGGGGGCACTACCACTGAAACCCCCTACCCGGGGGGGGGGGGGTTATATAAAGTCATAGCCGCCCACCCTTGGACCCCACATGCAACGTTTAATTATGGGCGGTGTTACGACCCCCATTAAGGTATAGGGGTCCAACGCTATTATACAAAATAAACAAGATAATCAGGCTCCACACCCAACACCTAGCTAGAAATAGTCTTTCCTAATTGTTGTTAACATATTTTGATATACGAGATGTTCTGAATAGAAACTTCATTACTCGGATGATATTTATCTAGAATCGACCCCTTTAAGATCATTAGATTTGGAATACATATAGTATTTTGGTATAAAAAGATTTTTTTATCATTAAGCTCATAATCTGATTTCTTCCCTTGATTTTCGCATTCTCTTTCTTGCTTCCATAGGAATTGATATTCAGGGTCCTTCATTACTTCCTCCACAATCTACTCCTAGAACTTAGATTCAAATTGGTTAAAATAGAGTTCATAGATGTAATGCAATTTTCTTCTTAAAGCATCAGCAACATGATACTCCTTACCTTTTACATATTGAATATAAAAATCAAATTCACTTAAGAATGCATTCCATCTTGCTTGGTGAGCATTTAAGTCAGATTGTTTAAAATAGCTAGTTAAACTGCTCTGATCGGTTCTTAGCAAAATCCTCTTTCCTAGGAAGTAATGTCTCCACACTCGTAAGGCATGCACTACTATAGTTAATTCTAAATCATAGGTAGAATAAATCTACTCATGATCCTTGAACTTTCTAGATTCGTATGTTATGACCTTACCTTATTGGGTCAAAACTGCTCCTACCCCTTCCTTACATGCATCAATTCTTACTTCAAATTCCTTACCTAGGTATGTTACTTTCAGTAAAGGGGAAGAAGTTAGTAGTTCTTTCAATAGTTTAAAATTTTTTTGACATTCTTGAGTTCACTTAAAGACTCATCCCTTCCACTGCAGAGAGGTAATAGGAAAGGCTATTTTAGAGAAACCTTTAATGAATCGCCAGTAATAACCAGATAAGCGCATGAATGAACATATGCCTTCCACAGTATTAGGAACTTTCCATTCCATAATATTTTTTATCTTTTCGAGCTCTACAGAAATCCCCTTAGTAGATATCACGTTTCCTAGATATTGAATATGTTCCTTGTAGAAGTAACATTTACTAAATTTGGTGTAGAGATGGTGTTTCTGTAACATTTTCAGCACTATGTGTAAATGTTCCTTGTGTTATTCCATATTCTTATAATATTTCAGTATATTTTCAATAAATATTAAGATAAATTTATCCAAAAATGGGTGGAAGATACTAGGCATCAAGCTCATGAATGTTGTTGGTGCATTGGTTAACCTGAACGGTAACTCCATAAATTTATAATGTTCATTCGAGGTATGGAAAGCTATTTTGGATATGTCCTCATCCTTAATCTGTATTTAATGATACCCCGACCTTAGATCAATCTTGGAAAAAACTGTTTCCCCCTTCACTTGATCAAACATATTGTCTATGCGTGGGAATGTGTACTTGTTTTTTACGGTCAATTTATTGAGTTGTCGTAATCCATTCACATTCGCACAATACTATCCCTTTTCTTAAAAAATAGCACCGGTGCTCCCCAAGGAGACACACTTGGTTGAATATATCCTTTGTGCATTAATTCTTGCAGCTGCATTTTTAATTCCATCAATTCAGTCACACTCATTGTGTATGGTGCTCAGGACACAGGTGTTGCACCAAGTATTAGTTCTATTGTGAAATAAATATTCTCTTCGGTGGTAATCGTGGAATATTTTTAGGGAACACATCAATGAATTCCTATACAATAGGAATATTTTCCAACATAAGGGTCTTATCCTTGGAGTTAGATAACCCCACCTGAATTGTATAGAGCTGACATCCCTTTCTAATGCATTTACCCAGTCGGATGTAGTAATGGGGTGCAACTAAAGTGACTTCTTGATCCCCTGAAATTCCTGATGTGTACCATGTTATTATTTAGATTAAATGACTTTATCTTTGCAGTACACTAATGACGAGTGCCTTTCTAACCAATAAATTCCCAATAAAATATATTAGGAACCAAGAGCTACAATATTCAGTTCTACAGTTATGTTTTGATCTCCTATATTCAGCTTGCAATTTGGAACTTTGGAATCAACTCACCATTTTTCCCCCATAGCCATTTGAACCAGCCATGGGTTCTTAAATTTTTTATTTTTCAGTTTATAGTTTTCAACTATGTAGGGGTTTATATATCTCAAAATGGCACCAAGGTCAACCAAAATGAAAACTGATTGGGTTTGTATCTTACCTTTCAGTTCTATCATAGTTGGTTGTAAATCCACTTGTCAATCTTCCATAGCAGTATTGATCTTGGGTATGTTTCACGCCACATCTCCCACTGTAGATGCCTCTTGTAGGTTAGTTGTCACTTCATTTCTCCCTCGATGAGGACAGTTCTTAAAATAATGTGCCTCCCCACATCAAAAGCATTGCAATGGTGGTTTCTGGGACTATCCAAGGTATGGCCTACTAGAAGCCTCAGTATGTCGCTCTTTAGCTGCCCATTTGGGTTTTTGCTGGTTTTTACCAATCTGCCTATTTGTTGAATTCCTTGCAACATTTTTATAGTTTCGTAGTCTGCTCTTTTTAAAATTCAAGGGGCCTTTCTGCCCTTTCTTAGGTGGCCAACTTCTGCCAACTTCTCCCTTTACCTTGGACTGTTGATAGCACATCCTTTCTTTTCTTATTACCTTGTCCATATTTTTTGGGTTCACAAACTCGATTCTTTCCTTCATGTGAGTAGGAAAACTGCTTAATAATCATTGTACCTTTTCCTTTTCATCTCTTAAATATGGAACATATCTTAACAAGGAGGTAAATTTAGTGATAAATTCATCCATAGACATTTGACCCAACTTTAAATCATGAAACTCTCATGATTTATCATCATAAAATTGTTTATTTAAGTACTTGTCCTTGAAATTATGCTAGAACTCATCCCAAGTCACATTCTTGTGTTAAATTCCATGCACATTTTTTACCTCTTTCCACCATAATGTAACCTTTTCCTGCAATTGATAGATAGCTAAGAGAGCTTTGAGTTTTATATTATATTCATAAACTTGGAAATACTTATTCATATTTATTATCCAATATTCCTCCACTTCTTCAGCCTCTCCATCAAATGTAGGATGCTTGATTTTCAGGAATTCACCCTATAATTCTAGTTTTTGTTTCTTTAGCTCTTGCTAATCTAAAATATTACCATATTCAACTTCATTATAATTTCTACTCTTATTACTCCGTTGTGTACGGCTCCCTTCTCGATTGTCATGAACTTGTTGCTATTTCTCCCCTTCTTTGTGGGTGTCCCTCTCTCGGTTGACTTGTGCAGTATGATGGTTTTGTTTATCTTAGAGGCTCGTCAGTATCCTTTGTTTCTCTCTCATTAAATTTTAATTATCGCTTCAAAACTAATTCATCTTTGTCTGAAGTTGATGCACCATATCTAAGAGTCTATGCATCTGCCATTGTTTCTCTTCCAGTAATCTACTGGTTTGATGGTGTTAATCCATGCTTAATTGCACCCACATTTCTGGGATAACTTCAGGATTGGATAGGGGATGGGCTTCCCCTATAGTTCTTAGCATTTGATGACTGGACCCTCTCCTCATTGTAACTTCTTATCAGTCTTCATGTCACTGTGCACAAATTAAAACAAGAACAAAATTAAAACAACCATGTTATCACATTGGACCATCTGCCCCTAGCGTGTAACCCGCTCTACTACCACTTGTCACAACTTTATACATAAAAAAAAAATTACCAATTTTTTTTCTATCTATGTTAACTTTTCATTCTTACTATTACTAACTTACATTTCCTATTTTTAATATATATATATATATATATATATATATATATATATTAACTACATATGCCACACACATATCTTTATTGGCCACACATATATCACAATAAAAAATCTATATATATATATATATATATATATATATATATATATATATATATATAAACTAATTGTTACAATGTAAAAATAATTAAGAAAAATTTATATACATTACACTTATGCTTTGGATATGTCATTCCACGTTGGACCACAATACTAAATTATAATAGTCAACATCAAGAGAATCTGTACTTCAAGATTTTTTTTTTTTATTTCTATGGGTAACATTAGAGTTCAAATTTAATTGGATAATCATACGGCCTATCTATGGTGTGATCCATAACATTCAATGAGATAATCCCCGGTTACTGCTCCACCTCGATCTCGAGACACTTGGTTGGAAGATAAGGTAATATTCCCACAATTGTCCTGTATTGTTTTTCTATAGCATCTGGTCTGTAAATTTTCTGAACCCTAGATCAAATGAGTCTGAGGATGTCTAGGGTGGTTAGGGTAACCACCAACCCCATTTCCTATCTCTCAAACTCATTATTTCACCGTCACCATGGCTAAATTGGCTCTACAAATTTTATTTGATTCTTTATAATACTTCTATAATCCCCCCCTTATGGACGTTGGAACTCTCGTCCCTCATCATAATACAGTTAGGTTCAGCTATTGACAAGTAATATTTCTCTATAGTTTTCCTTTTTACAGTTTGTATTCCATCTTATTCCTGTTCTGGAGATTCGGTCACTTCTTCTATTGTAATAAACTATGCGTTTAGGTTTATAATACATGTTACCTCATGTTTGTGTTAATTTGAGGCTTTTTCGTTTGTCTAGAAGGCTTTTCCCAAATATTTTTTCCCACTGTTGAAATTTCATTTCATTCTTCTACGAATTTCTCTATGCACTAAGGTGAAAATAAACGTCTTGTTTTAGTTTCTTTGGGTCAAGTGGAAATGGAGTTAGGACATTGCATGCCCAACCCTGAACAGGTAACCAATTCTTGACCCTATTTTTAGTCTCCTTCGAATCTGAATCTTTCATTTGAGCTACTGAATTAGTGAAAAGTCAAAAAGTAATGAGTGTCTAATTTATTTTTCCCTTAATTAAATTGGACAATAAAATTTAATCTTATCTCATGATCTCTTGTAATAGTTAACTGAGTGTATTAAACTTAGTTATCTTATAAATTTCGACTTGAGGGTGGTTGGTGAGGCATGCAGAGTGATTATATTACTTATGAAGTTTGAATTGTTGTTAGTGCATTAGTTTAATGCATGAGAAATTAGCTAACTCAATTAATTGAGTTAAATTGAGTTGAACTAGTTGTAATTGTTTATTTCACTAGTGAGAGATCAAGTGAATTAAATCAGATTTTGTTCACATGCAGTGATATGCCATGCAAATGATGATTAACTATTAATAGTTGCATGCATGTCAGTTCCATTGGAGACTCAATTTGGACAAAGGTTAAAGGGATGTTAACTGTCAATTGTATCATTAGTAGTCTTCTCACATGTAGCAAGACATCAGTTGGATTGTGTTGTGTAACCATCTCCAGAAATAGAAGAAAAGAGATATCAATGCCTTAGAAATAAGCCACTTCGAGGGGGAAACCTCCAATACATTACATAAATGAACAATTCTTGGATGATACAATTTACAAACCCTCCTATCTATACATAGGAGTCCATGTGGCCATAATGTAATCCTAGTGGGCCACAATGTAATCCTAGCCGACCTAACAATAATAATTTAAGAGCACAATGATAACAAAATGGGGGTTAGAAGGGTACAATAATAACAATAAGGGGGTTACACTAGTAAAAATAAGGGACTATACTAGTAATATAGGGACCTAACATGCCCCTCTCCTTAAAAAAAGTGTTGTCCTCAACGCTTGAGTAAATTTGGGTGCTTCTGTATAAAATTCTCATCCTCCCATGTAGAATCTTCAATGGGTAAGTTCTTCCACTTGATGAGGTACTCTAAAATTGATCGATTCCGTAGCTGTCGAGTTCTTGTTTCCGTGACCGCTTCAGGTTCCAATATGATTTTTCCTTCCTGATCAAGTTCTGGCAATATTGTTTGAACAGGAAGATTTTCACCTATAACCTTCTTTAAGCATGAAATATGGAAAACTGGATGCACTCATGAAGAATCAGGAAGGTCCAATTTGTATGCCATAGTACCAATATTTTGCAACACCTTGTAAGGACCATAGTACTTTGGCGATACTTTATTATCCTTCTTACCTTGCTTGAGGGACATTTGTTTGTATGGTTGTAGCCGTAAAAATACCCAATCTCCTACATCAAAACTTCTCTTGTTGCGATGTTGATCTACCTGTTGTTTCATTTGATTTTATGCCAAATTCAGGTTATCCTTTAAGAGTTGGAGAACTTCTTGTTGATGCTCAATGTGATCTTCCACTGCTTGAACCTTCGAATTTTCCCTTAAAGATGATGTGATAGATGGTGGATGATATCCATAAAGTGCCATAAATGGGGTCATTTTTGCTACAGTATGGAAGGAAGTGTTATACCACCATTCAACGAGAGGTAACAACTTGACCCATTGTGTTTTTTTATCATATACAAAAAAACAAAGATATCCTTCCAAACATTTATTTACTATCTCAGTTTGACCATCAGATTGAGGATGATAAGATGATCTATGAGCTAATTGAGTACCCAAACAAGAAAATAACTCCATCCAAAAATTTCCAGTAAAAATGGGATCTCTGTCGCTCACAATAACCCTTGGGCTTCCATGTAGATTTTGAATTCTGTCCATAAATTTAGTAGCAATTGTACTTGCTTTAAATGGGTGAGATAATGCACAAAAGTGTGCATACTTGGTAAGTCTATCAACTACCACCATGATCACACTCTTTCCTTCAGACTTAGGTAAACCTGTGATAAAATCCATTGAAATCTCCTCCCAAAGTTGACCTGGAATGGATAAAGGTTGTAGAAGTCCCGGGGTCTTAATTGTATCAAATTTATTCTTCTCGAAAACAAAACATTCCGCCACAAACTTTTGAATATCAAATTTAAGGCCATCCCAAAAAAATTATTTCTTCACCCTGTGGTAATTTTTTAAAAATCCTGAGTGTCCTCCTAAAGTAGAAGTGTGCAATTCCAGAAGAATCTTTTGTTTTAGTTGGAAATTATTACAAAGATATAAGCGATCTTTGTACCTTAAGGAATCATTTTTCCAACTAAATGTATCAAATGTACTAGGATCTTGCTGCAACTTTCGAATGAGTTTCCATATATCTTTGTCCTTCTTCCATTCATCTCTTGCTTCGCGTATCCAATCTAGTTGGATAATATAAATGGCACAAAGCAATGCTTCGACCTCTTCATTCTTTCTTGCGAGTGCATCTGCAACAACATTAAGCTTTCCTTTTTTATAGATTATTTCAAATTCATAACCCAACATCTTTGTGGACCATTTTTGTTGGCCTTTTGAAGATATTCTTTGTTCCAAAAAGTGTTTAAGACTACCATGATTAGTTTTTAATTTGAAGTGTATTCCCATTAGGTAAGTTATCCATCTCTTTAGTGCATGTAGTATTGCTAACATTTCTTTCTGATAAATGGGTTTCTGTAAATACTTTCGTTTGATTGGAAGACTTTCAAAAGCAATGGGTATTCCTTCCTGCATTAAAACAACACCAATTCCATTTCTCGAGGCATCACATTCCACAATAAAGGTTTTTATGAATTCTGGCGTAGCTAAGACCGATGCTAGGCACATTGCCTCTTTAAGATGTTCAAAGGCCTTAGTTGCTTCAGGAATCCATGAAAATGCATCTTTCTTCAATAATGTTGTTAGAGGTGCTGGTATTCACCCATAATTCTTAACAAACTTACGATAATACCCTGTTAACCCAAGAAATCCTCCCAATTTCTTTTTTGTTTGTGGGGAATTTCCATTCCTTAATGGCTTTAATTTTGTTAGGGTCTACTTTAACACCCTCGTGAGATACAATATGACCCAGATATTCCACCTCTTGTACTGCAAAGAAACATTTGGATATTTTTGCATATAATTTTTTTTCCTGCAATAGTTTGAGCACCCTGTCAACATGTTCAATATGATCCTTCCAAGAACTGCTATAGATTAGTATATCATAAAAAAATACCAGAACAAATTTTATAAGGAAGGGTTTGAAAATGGAATTCCTCAACCCTTGAAATGTAGAAGGTGCATTGGTAAGGCCAAAAGGCATGACCAAAAATTCATAATGACCCTCATGAGTTCGAAATGTTGTTTTTGGAATATCTTCAGCCTTCATTCTAATTTGATGATATCCTGAATGAAGATCCAACTTGGTAAAATAAATTGCTCTATGTAATTCATGCAATAATTCATCAATCACAGGAATGGGAAATTTATAATAGTGAGCTTGTTGAGCTCCCTATAATATAAACACATTCACCATGATCCATCCTTCTTGTGTACCAATACTATAGGAGCAGAGAAAGAACTTCGACTAGGTTGAATTATACCGGCCTCTAACATTTCCGCAATCATACGCTCAATTTCGCTCTTTTGGACGTAAGGATATCTATAAGGCCTGATGTTTGGAGGAACACTTCCTGGAATCAAACGAATAGCATGATCATGATCATGAATAGGTGGGAGTCATTTGGGAGTTTCAAACACCTTGCAATGATTTTCCAAGACTTGTTGGAGATCTGCAGAAATAGATGATCTTGATGTTGGAACTTCTAGTGAGCATAATTGTGCAATTACACCTCGTTGTTCTTTCTTTAGAAGATTTTTGATGACATTAGAGCTTATTATCTTTCCTGACTTCCCTGCAATACCCTGTAATTCGACTTCCTTTCCTTCTGAAAAAAGTTTCAAGAAAAGTTCTTGAAAATTAAAAGCTACCGTCCCCAAAGATTGTAACCATTGTACTCCTAGTACAACATCAACACCTCCCATAGGAATGGAAAGTATTGGACTAGTCAATACATATTCCCCCATGGTTAGCTTGATATTATGGCATTTTCCAGAGCAATTTATAGTTCCTCCATTTGCAACCATCACTTGACATTCTGGTGCTGGGTATAGGAAACAATTTAATTCCTTGCCTACCTTATAATGAATAAAATTATGGGTGCTACCTGAATCAATCAACACTATTACCCTTTTCTTCTTTATATGTCCTTCTATCTTGAGAGTTTGAGGAGTGGTAATTCCTGCCAGGGCATTACACGATATGGTCGGATTCATTTCTTCCTCTTCTAGGGGTGGTTCCTGGTGTATATCCTCTTCTCGTTCATTTTCTTCTTCTTCTTCACAATCTATGTAAAATAATTTCTTCTCAGCACACTTATGACCTTTAGTGTATTTGCTATCACAACTATAGCAAAGCCCTTTTGCTCTTTTTTCTTCCAATTGTTGCGGTGTCAACCTTGTAGGTTGTGGAAATCTAGGCGTAGAAACACTTCCTTCTTTATAGAATTGAGTGGTAGGCTTCCTTGTCGCCATAATTTTACATTCAACTTTTCTTGCCAACCTGAATGCCTTCTCCAATGAATCAGGTTCCAGAACGCGAACTTCATGTTGGATGTTACCCTTTAAAGTGCCTATGAAGAGATCAATCCTGTGTTCCTCTGGAATATCAGTTACCCTTATATTCAATTTTTGGAAGTCCTCAATGTGCTGCCCCACTAAACCCTTTTGTTTGAGATTTATCAATTGGCTAAAGAAGTTGTTGCTCTTTGTATCCTCATAATGTGCTATCATTTCCTCCGTAAAAATTGACCAAGTGACAATTTTTTTACGGGAGCAAAGCCATTGATACCATACAAATGTATTTTGTTCTGAATGTAAAGTTGCAATGCGTACCTTTTGTGTGTTTTGCACGTTATGGAGATCAAAATATTGCTCCATCTGTAGTATCCATGTTACAGGATCCTTTCCATTAAACTTCCTCATATCCATTTTTGGAATATGGTGGTTCTTCCCGCCAACATTAGAGTTTATGAAATCATGATTAACATTTATTTTGTTCTCATCATGAGTTTCCTCTACTATCTTTTCACCATTAGGAAACATTTCTTGTATCAACTTTGTCAAACCTTCTATGTCTTCTTTTAGATCATTCTTCATGTTTTCCATTTTAGCTTCCATGTCATCCATATTAGATCCCATGCCAGCTTCCATGCCATCTATCTTAGATTCCATGCCTTTCTTCAAACCATCCATATTATTCTTCACTCCTTTCTTCAAAACTTACATTTCATTTTTTGTTGCTCTTTGCGAGAGCGAAATTTGGACCACTTTCTCTTGTAATTTTGATAGATCATGTTGCAATTCTTCATCTTCATGAGTCATCGTAGAGCCTTCTGCAGGCTTAATGGGTGTTGAATTATTTTTACGAGGCATATTTTAGAACCCAATAATAATATCTATTCTACAATATTACCTTGGAATCAATTCAAATTGATTCTTCAAACAATACTTATGCAATTTGGAAAAAAAATATAGGCCTTTTTCTTGCTTTTGAGGAGCTCGATATTGAAATTGGATTATCTCTATGATTGCAGCACTTGAATATTTGAATTTAGGCACCAACGTAGAACTCTAAATTCTCTTTCGAATGCCATAGGTCTGACCTGATTTGGATTCTCCAAGACAAATTTGTGTTCAATCTCCCACAATGACCTAATTATGGACTGGTTCAGTAGAGTGAACTTGTAAGACTTTCCACGTGTCACTGTTTCATCCTTCAGCTCTAAAATTGATAGCCAAGAAACTACAGTCTGTGTAATTGTGACCACTTTTTACGGCACTCCAATCCGATGCTCAGAGAGAGAGATTTATGAATATTTTCCCATGATCATCTCTTTGAGATGAAATTCGGGAACCTGAAAAAGCACTACCTTCCATAGATCATATCTCTGAAAATATTGCGAACCAATCTCTAAAATGTTTTGACGAGTTTCCTCAGGATTTCAGCTTCGCACCCTAAAAAATTCAGATTCTAAACCTTTTTATGAAACAAGTTATAGCGAAAATTCCAAGATGACCTGTTTAGAGCAGCGAAACCCTAGAATCCAAACATCTAATACCGAATGTTGTGTAACTAGCTCCAGAAATAGAAGAAAAGAGATATCAACGCCTTATAAATAAGACACTTTGAGGGGGAAACCTCCAATACATTACATAAATGAACAATTCTTGGATGATACAATTTACAAAACCTCCTTTCTATATATATGAGTCCATGTGGCCATAATGTAATCCTAGTGGGCCACAATGTAATCCTAGCCGACATAACAATAATAATTTAAGGGCACAATAATAACAAAATGGGGGTTAGAAGGGTACAATAATAACAATAAGGGGGTTACACTAACAACAATAAGGGACTATACTAGTAATATAGGGACCTAACAAATTTCCCATTAGAATTGTGTAGTTTTGGAAGGCTGAAATTCCTAAAGAATAGGGATTACATTCCACATGAATTACAAAAGCAAGGCAGGCTAATTAGTAGAAGGAAATTGGCTAAGTGTTGGTCAACTTTTTCTGGATTAGTGTGGGACAGTTGTGAGAGTGAAGGAGACTCTTGTGAGAAGAGTACATTGTAATTGTTTCATGATTCCATGGTGAATATACAATAGAAGATAGAGGGGCTTTGACCAACAATATTTCCCTGAGAAAATATCAATGTTCTGGTTTGATTTTCTTGTTCCTTTGCTTTTTGTGATTTTTGATCGTATTTATTTTCCATAATTGATTTGTAGAAGGATTCAATATATTTCTTTAGTACATTGCTTGATAAGATTGAATCCATTGATATACATATAGTTTGTATAATTTGTACATGGTATCAAAGCACAATAAATCACTATAGTGGAGAAGAAATTGAGTTTGTGAATGAATAGAATTCAAATTTGCAAAAGCATTCTTAGTGTGACAAGCATATCAGGATCGAAATGGATTTCACTGGCTTGAGATTGGAGTATGCACTCGAGGGTAGTTCCAATTATATTTCATGGAAAGACAATATGGATACAGTTCAGAGGATAATGGGTAGAAATAATTCATTGATAATGACATTCCCAAACTCACTACAGGAGATGCCACAAATCTTGATGCTTGGAAAAACAAGGTTGAAAATGTGAGGACAACCTTATTGGAGGGAGTATGAGACCAAACTATCTCAATTATCCATGGTAAAGAAACTCCATATGAAATGTGGAAGGCTTTGAAATATCTGTTTCATAGTAGCAGTGACCGTATAAAATTGGCACTGAAGGACAAGCTGAGGAAAATAAAAATGGAGAAAGGTGACACTATTCTAAAATATTTACCCAAGTTTGTCCAATTCCAAGATGAGCATGAGAGCGTTGAAATTAATTTTGCAGATGATGACTTGGTGAGCCTAGCTCTTCTAGGCCTTCCCAAGGGTTGGAACTATTATCAGGACTCTGTCAATGGGAGGGAGAAGTTGCTAGATTAGGAAATAATTTGGTTGGATTTGGTGCAATAAGAATTCTGGTTGAATATGAGGGATATATATTCATCTAAGACAGATGATGAAGGAAATTTCACTTTGGTTTGTAAAGAAAATAAGGGTAAAGGAAATAAATCCTACTCCAAATATGAGTCTCGCAAATAAGGCAAGAAGCACGACATGTCTAGAGTGAAGTGTTTTCACTGTCACGAGCATGCGCATTATGCCACTAATTTTCCACAAAATAAGAAGAACAAGAAGGCTTCAGGATCTGTAGCTGGTGAGGCTTTGGCCTGAAAATTTGAGTTTGACTTCTTGCTCATTTCATGCATTGTGTCAAGTGCAATGGGATCATTGGGGGTACTTGGATAATGGTGCATATTTCCACATGATAGGAGACAAGGAAATTTTCAATAGCTTGGACAAGAAGGACCTCGAGATGCTTATTGAAATGGGTGATGACAGGTGGTACAATGCTACCAGGATTGGTACAGTTACCTTCCATAGGTATTTAGGTAAACCTTTCTTACTAAAAGATTTAATTTATTTACTAGGCTTGAAAAATAATTTAGTTTCAATCGCAATGTTGGAGGATAGAGGTTATGATGTGGTTTTCAATGAAGGAAAATATTTCCTTAGACACAAAGCCACAGGACAAGCCAAGAAGATTGGCATTCATGTGAATAATCTCTATAAACTTGATGTAGATGGTTTCACAACATTGATGGGTAAGGCAGAAAAAGTGGTGAGTAGGGATAAGGGTGAGTTATGGAAAAGGAGATTGGGCTATCTAAACCACGGTGCCTTGAAGGTCATGCATCAATTTTATAAGGGGATTTTGAAGGGTACTCTTGTGCATATAGACACATGCAGGGTATCTACCATGGGGAAGTATGCAAAGGCTACTTTTCATGAGAAGGAGAACCAAGCAACAAAAATCCTTGAGAGAGTTCACTCAAATGTGTGTGGACCATTCTCTATAGCTTTGAAAACAAAGAACATGTACTATGTGATCTTTGTTGATGATTTTCGCAGATAGTGTTGGATCTACTTCATGTAGAAGAAGGATCAAACATTCTCAAAATTTTGTGAGTTCAAAGCACTGGTGGAGAAACATATGGGGAAGGATCTGAAGGCTCTTAGGAGTGACGATGGTGGTGAGTACATCTCAAATGAATTCAGGAACTTCTGTAGTAACGAAGGAATTCAAAGAATGAGTGATGTTGCATGATCATGGTCTACATTTGAATCTGTGGGTGGAGGCATGCAACACAATAGTATTTGTGCAGAATCGTAGTCCTCATCGAATACTTTGCATGAGTACACTAGAGGAGACTTTTTCTGGTAAGAAACGTAATGTTTCATATTTTACAATTTTTGGCTCATCTGTCTATAACCATGTGACCAAATATTCCTAGAAGAAGCTCAAACCAAAATCTAAGATTGGGATATTTTTTAGGTACATTGATACTCCCCACAACTATCGAGTGTATTTGCCAAATAACGGGATGAATTTTGTGAGATGGGATATAAAATTTGATTTGGAGAAAGCCATGTGATTGTCCCTTGAGAGGGAGCTGGTTTTGGATGCAGATGAGGAACACTTGGTTCCAAAGAATGAACCTCAAGATGTGGATTAGCCACATTCGGAGGATCATGTAGTGGCATAAAACACTCATGCAGAGTCATCCATTAAAATTGGTAGAAGGCACACCACAGAAGATAATAGATTGAGACTTGATGTGGTAGAGCATGTAGGAGCACTTAATTCATTGCATAGGCATATGGAGTCTCCAAAAAAGGTTTACTGGATACATGGCTCTTATGGGCAAGTGTATTGTGACAAAACCATCTTCCTTTAAGGAAGTAGTGCAACAACCAATTTGTACTGATGCTATGGTAGAGAAGTATGACTCCATCATCAGGAATAGTGCATGGGAATTTTTCCCAACACTGGTTGGAAAATCAGTGGTTGGATCTAGATGGATCTATAAGGTGAAGTAGGCGGCAGATAGGAGCATGGATAAATACAAGGCTAGATTTGTAGCTCAGTGATTCTCACAAGTTGAAGGGATTGAATATGAGGAGACTTTCACACTGGTTACGAGATACTCATCGATTAGATCTATTCTTCAACACTCAGCACATATGGGGTGGTAGATACATAAAATGGATGTCAGAACTGTGTTTCTCAATGGAGTTATTGAGGAAGAAGTGTACATAGAGCATCCAGAACATTTCAAGATCTTTGGTAGTGAGTTTAATGTGTACTGACTTAAGAGAGAACTGTATGGGCTAAAGAAAGTAGCTCGTGCTTGGTATACTATAATTTATAGCTTTTTCACTGGGTTGGGCCTCACCAAAAGTGAAGCAAATGCGAACCTATACAAGATTGTGGTTGATAGTAAACTATTCATTATCATACTTTATGTTGATGATCTAATTTTGACAAGAAATAAGCAGCTAATAACTTCTTTCAAGGAGGATCTTGCAAGGGAGTTTGAAATGAAGAACATGGGACTCCTTCATTATTTCCTTGGCTTCAAAGTATGGAAGTGGGATGGTGATCTATTTTTTTCTCAAGGAAAGTATGCCAAATAAATTTTGGCTAAGTCTCACATGGAGAGCTGCAAACCCATGGAGACTCCTCTTCTAGGAAACTAGAGGAAGGAGGATTCTACTTCAGGTGAGGTAGTGGATGCTTCTATCTACAGGAAGCTAGCGGGTTAACTAATGTACTTGGTGAACACTAGACCAGCCATTTTCTACGCAGTTAACAAACTAAGTCAAGCTATGCTTAATCCAACCAAGCTCTTTTGTAAGGTGGGGAAGCATGTCTTGAGATATATCAGGGGAACTACAGAGTATGGATTATGGTACAAATGGAAAAAGGGAGTGAAACTTCAAGGTTTCATTGATGCATATTGGGAAGGAATTCAATCAGACAGAAAGAGCACATCAGGAGGGATCTTCAACATAGAATCGACAACAGTTTCTTGGTACAGTAGGAAGCAACAATCTGTGTCACTCAGTTCAGCCGAGGCAGAGTACATGGCAGCAATTTAGGCTACGTGTGAGGCCATCTAGATGAGAAATATCTTGGTTAGTTTTATTTTTCTTAGATGGATCTGGCAGTGATACATTGTGATAACCAGAGTTTCATTAAACTCTCGGTTAATCCGATATTCCATGATAGGTCCAAGAACATGGACTTTCGATACCACCATCTCAGATATTGTGTTCAGAGGTGCATTATGTTACTTAAGTACATTCCCCGGAAGATCAAGATGGAGATATTCTTATGAAGGCACTCACCAACAAAAAATTTGAATACCATAGAGTCAAGATCAGGGTGGTAGATAATCCCTTTCTTGTTGAGAGGGAGTGTTGAAAAGTCAACAAGAAATGAGTGTCTAATTTAATTTTCCCTTATCTAATTCAAACAATAAAATGAAATGTTATCTCCTAATCACTTGTAATAGTTAGTGTGAAAAACTGAGTTAGCTCATGAATTTCAAGTTGAGGGTGGTTGGTGAGGCATGTAGAGTGATTCTATTAGTTATGGAGTTTGAATTGAAGTTAGTGCAGTAGTTTAATGTATGAGAAATCAGTTAAATAAATTAATTGAGTTAAAGTCAATTGAAATAGTTGTAATTGTTTGTTTCACTATTGAGACATTAAGTGAATTAAATTAGATTTAATTCACATGAAGTAATCTACCATGTACCTAATGATTTACTATTAATATTTTCATGCATGTCAGTGCCAGCGGAGACCAAAATGAGAAAAAATGTTAAAGGGAAGTTATCTATCAGTTGTATCATTAGTAGGTTGCCTACATGTAGCAAGCCATCAATTAGATTTCCCATGAGAATTGCGCAGTTTTGGAAGGCTAAAAATCCTAAAGAATAGGGATTGCATTCCACATAAATTGCACCAGCAAGGGAGGCTCATTAGTGGCACGAAATTGGCTAACTGTTGGTCGATTTTGTCTGGATTAGTGTGAGACCATTGTCAGAGTACAGAAGACTCTTTTCAAAAGAGTGCATTGTAATTGTTTCATGATCCCATGGTGAAGATACAATAGAAGATATAGGGTTTTTGAGAAGCTAGCTTTCCCCGGAAAAATATCTATGTTGTGGTTTGATTTTCTTCTTTCTTTACTTATTGTGATTAGAGATCATGTTTATTTTCCACAAATTATTTGTAGAAGGATTCAATATATTTCTTTATTACATTGCTTGATCAGATTGAATCCATTGATATACATATAGTTTGTATAATTTCTACATCAATTTATCATATTAACTCTGGGTTGCATGTTTAGTTTCTATATGTTATTATGATCACTCTAAACTCACAAGTAAGCCCCATATTCCTAAATATCTCCTTACTTAACTACATTATTTCTATTTTTCTGAGGGTAAATCCCTCCTTGTGTGCAGGGTGTCATATGTCCATGGTTGCGCCTGCATGCAAGAGTTTTTATTCTAGGTTCATAAAGTTCGATGAAAGATGCCATATTTTTTGTTTACTCAGACATAGCTTGAGATGTCTTTATCTATTCATTTTAGTAGTTTCATGATATGTTTCCTTTGGGAATTAAGGCCTCCAAGCCTGTAACTTATGTTAAGTTGACAATATAAGAAATTTGGTTGTTATTTTTTGAACTCGGAATATGGTTCTCATATTTTGGTGTGAAACCTCATTGAAGAGATATTACATTGCTCCGTTCTGAGCCTAAGTTTATTTCTCCTTAGTTCAATATATGTAATGCTTAGACAAAATTCGGTCTTTCTTCCTCCACCTGAGGGTTTACCGATTCAACATGAAATTGGAGTCTCTTAATGTTATGACTAAATCATCTTTATAACATAGCATTCTATTGTTTTCTTTCATTTGCCTCTATTATGCATAGTTTTTAGTTTTCAAATTATTTTGTATTGGATCTGCTTTGTCTGTTGCTAGTTATTAAAAAATATATATACCATTGCCTTCTTTCTTCTCCATTTATTGAAATGTAAGCTACAACAAGTTTGAGGCTAAATTGGCCAGAGGACCCTAACCCCTGTCCTATCACCACGGGGCTTGGCGCTAAACCTCTGTGCCTTAACAATTTAAAGGCTTACAGTAGAATTTTTTTTTATATTCTTCCAACTTCATAAATTATTTCTCAAATTTAATGGGTCTCAAATAGAGTAAATAATTGGTTTCTATTTTATTAAAGAAGAAAAAAATTGTACTATAACTTACTATATTTTCTATCTTTGTTATGTTGAATATGGTTTCTTGTTCAAGACTTAAGCTTGTAGTAACCTATACTGTTTTTCTCCTTTGGTGTAACACATATAATAGATTATATTTCTGGATTTTTACTTCCAGTTTTCACCTTCTAAATTAAATAAAAATAATTTCTCTCTACTATTCAAAATTAACAAATCTGAATAATTATGTTGAATATGGTTTCGTGTTCAAGACTTGAGCTTGTAGTAACTTGTAATGTTTTTTTCCTTTGGTGTAACACATATAATAGATTATATTTCTAGATTTTCACTTCCAATTTTCACCTTCTAAATTAAAGAAAAATAATTTCTCTGTACTATTCAAAATCAACAAGTATGAATCATTAACAGAATAGTCAAATCGAGTCATACACACTTATTTCTTTAGTTGTCACTTGCACACTAATATAAACAAACCAAAAGGTACTTATCTCTGTACTTTTCTTTCTAGCTAATGGTTCCGCCCAACCTTAAGAGAGGCAACCACGTCCTATGCTCCCCCCTTGCTCCTCTTCAGAACCTTAGATAGTAGAAAATTTTAATTAGAAGAAAGGCCTCAGGATTTCAATTCAGCCTATAGTTCTGTGCATTTTCAAAGCTTCGTTGGTCTCCTACTAGCTCTAGAAAACTCTTAGCAACATATTGTTGTTAACCCTTAGATCTTTTTTGAACATAACCCCTTCCCTTGTTTAGGATTTCCATTTTATCATTTTTGGGAAATAACTTAGAGAAAATTCTCTACTTTTTACTCTGGAATCTTGGAATCATTTACCATTTAGTTAATCCCTTTTACTTAGGATAATTTATCAATTTTTATTTATAAATAAACTCAAATCTCACTAAGGAATAACCATATTCAGTACTTTTAATAATTCAAAGGTATCATAAGAAGTTTTTCAATCATAATTGACATAAAACAGGGTGTTACATATCAATTTATAACTTTTTATTTTATAATATAAATATAATTTTAATTTATTTATTGACTAAAATATATAAATTTTTAATAAATCAAAATGGGGTTACATTATCTTCATGATTCTATATCTCACTATAAAAATTTTGATGATGAAATATTATTTTGTAACTTTTTATTTTATAATATAAATATTATTTTAAATATTTTAAATAATTTTTAAATTTTATATTATTGATATTTTTATTATTATGTGTTACTCTACAATCTACTCTAGAGGTAATGTGTAGTTTTGATGTAAGAAATTTTGTCAACATTTGTACATGTCTGCTTAATATATTGAAATTATATTAATATGTCAAATTTATAATGGGTAAATTTGTAAATATTTACATGTGAATTAAAATTAATATAGAGCCCAAAGGAGATGTTGTAGTGCCCTTAAGAAATTAAAAGTAATAAAATTCAATTTAATTTTTTTTTATTAAAAAATCTATAAAATACATATTATATTAAAATATATAAGGAGCAAAAATATGTTAATATCCATTTTACCTTATAAAATAGAATAGTGATTATGCAACTATATTTAAATTTAATTAATAAGCACATAAACTTACAATATAACAATATGTTTAACTATGCATATTCATGTCCATTTTGCCATAAATATTATTAACATGTAAATAGAGTTTGCTACAACACCATGGCTCATCAATACAACATAACCAAAAACCATCTCTCATTTCATACTCAAAATGTTTTATAAATATTTTATTTGAATTCAATTTTATAACATTATTTTATTAAATTTAAAAGAACAAATATCATAATTAATTTTGAGATATATCTACACCTTTAGCACATCAAAATATATAAGATATAAATAACAACTATAAATTAACATCTGTTTCGCCATATAAATTAAAATAACAATTTTGTAACTCTATTTAAATCTCATTAATAAGCACAAAAAGAAAAAAACTTAATACCATGGACCAATACTATGGCTCATCAATACCACATGCTCAAAAATCATCTCCCATTTCGCAACCAAAATAATACTTACAATTAACAAGACTTTTAACCATGGATACTCACCCCACTTTACCATGGATATGATTAACCATACCATACCATGGACCAATACCATGGCTTATGAATACCACATGCCAAAAATTCATCTCTCATTTCACAATCAAAATATTTTATAGACATTTTTTAAATTTCATTTTATTACATTTTTGGGCCAAGAGACACTCTCCATCTCAATATAAAAAATTGTTGTAATGTCAACTTATATTATGTTATCTAAACATTTTCACTGGGTCAAATTACATAATTATTAATTAAAATTGAAGTTATATAAGAATAAAAATTAAATAGAAAAAAAACAAAATTAATAATTAAATAGTGATCAAATTTCTAGAGTTGCAATTTTTTTTTCAAGTTTTGCACTTAGAAAATAAATTTGAAACTTGAAAGATTTAATCTTTCTTGAAACATGATAAATCTAGAATTAAGATAAATATAAAATGACTTTAAAAATAAAATTATAACTTAATAAACAACCGCCTAACATATATCAAGTTATTATAAAAAACCACTATCAAAATAATAAATTACTTGCAAATAAAATCAGCAAATCATCATTTTGATTATAATATATTTATAATTTCAATTTAAAACATTAATATAATACTTTTCTTAAATTAATTTGAGATTCTTTTTACTGCACTTAACTTAAATTAATTTGACATTCTTATTACGTCACTTAAGGAATTAGTTATAATATTTCGATATTTAATTAATAAATTTAAAAAAGAAGAAAACAGACTTTCTTGATACACATTTAAAAAGGAAAAAGATGATTATGTGTACAACCTGACAAAGACAATTATATATATATATATATATATATATATATATATATATATATATATATATATATATATATAATTTAAAAATATAATTTATATATTTTAAGAATCTAAAAATATAATTTTGAACAAAATTGTATTTTTCTTATAATGTAAATTTCATGATTAAAATTTATCATTTAAACCAATCCTTTATCAAATTTCAAATAAAATTAAAAAAAAAAATAATGTAAGTTGTATAAATTAATTGAATACGTAAATTAAGAGACCTATGCATACTAGAGCTATAATTCAAAGGTCATTTCTTTTCATTCATGAAAATTTCAAAACGGGAAAAACCAATTTTAAAATTTGATGTATTGTTTATTTCCTATTTACATATATTTTAATTCAAAGAAAAACTGATATAATTTTTCTTATTTAATTCAAATTCAAAATATAATTCTAAAACTATTAAATATTTTGGTTAATATATGTATATTTCAAATCCCTCATTAGGGTGCTCAAAGAACGAGGTCATTAGCAATCGTATGAGCTAAGTGGAAAATGCCATTCATGTGTATTCATAAGGAATGAATACGTCGTTCAGCATAAGATTATGGAGGCATGCAGAGGATAAGGGAATGATAACAAAGTCGTTAAGCCAGCCTATGCTATCAGAATCGGGAGGTAAAAGCCATTTGAAGGCTAAGCTTATGTGATGTAAGTTGTTTTCTAAAACAAAAATTTCCTCTGTGATAGCTTGTGATCTGAAGTGGGAGAGGATGCGAGAGCCCACAATTTGCAGCAGACTCGTTTTACTATTGGGATATGTTCTTTTCCATCTCAATCCTATGCTCTTTAACGATAGCATCGAAATGTATCAGGTTATGGAAGATTCTGACAGTAAAACTAGGTTTTTAATAAATTGTTCTGAGCTCATTCCATTGAAGATAGTTGAGCCATGTTTTAGAGACCCATGTTATACTAGGCATTGTATTTCCAAGTGCGACTTGTCTGTGAAGAGTAGTTGCTGTCTCCGTCTAGTTAAGAGTAGCTGTGCTTGGTCCATCAAATATTTAAGGTTTAGAAGTGGTGGAAAGGAAAAGTGTAATCTCATGTAGGTCTTTGGGTTGAATTTTTTTTTTTTGTCATGTAATGCTTCTCGACTCCCTTAGCAGAAGGCGGGATATTCAGTTTATTTTTAGTTTTTTCTATCATCTCTAGTTGTATTTTATTTTCAAAGTAAATGTTGATGGGAGTCAAAATATGCTGATGTCGATCTGCGTGGACTCTATCATGTTATCCTGTAAAGTTGTTTTTTCCGTCCAGAAGCATAGTTTGAAAAATTGCCTCCTTCTTGTCATTGTTGTCAGTTGGCCTTTTCTTAATGACCGGATTCTCTGTCAATTATGGGTTTTGCCTTATGTCCATTCTATTGTCAGAGAAGATAAAATTTCTCATCTCCCAAGTCAAGAGGAGATTTATAACCGTCCAAATGATGTTCATGGTCACAAGATTGAAAGTTTAATTGTTATATTTTTTTCTTATTTGCTCAATCCATACCTCAGTCTTATCATAAGTCATCTCAACACCATCGTTAAGAGGCAAATGAGAAAAAAATTGGCCCATACTACAAAAAAAGGGAAACAGAAGATGATAAATCCAGAAGCTGAGAAAAGGAAAAGAGGCAGGAAGAAAAAGCAAGAGGTCTTAATTCACCTCTTGTCAACATCCTCCCTTGGAAATTCGTCTCAAGTCAGACAGGAAATTCATGGCTGGGAAAGAGAAATTCAGAGTAATGAGGAAGATACTCAATCAGAGGCAAAAATTATGGACTTTGTTTCAGATCCTGGAAACACTCGAGGTTGCCTCTCATTGTTTAATCAAACAGTCCATACTTATTGGATTATGAAATGTATTTTAGGTAAGGCTATTTAGAGTATTCATCCATGCAGAGAGAAGAAAGAGCCAAAAATGTTGGAATTATTGCAGGACATTGATATTCAGATGCAACACATCAAGGTCACTCAGTACCAAGCAACCAACCGTGTTAAGAGGATTGAAGATCGTGTTGGAAGAATTGAGAAGAAAATTCAACAATTCCAACAAGTAGACATGCCAGGATCCACAGCAAAGGACCCAACCCTAATAGAATCATCAGATGGATAGAAGTTCAATTTAATTCTTTATATACATTTTTTTTGGACAGGACTTCAGTTTCTAACTGTTACCTTGGCAATAGTTTAAATAGTCAGCTAGCTAATGCAGCAAATAGAAGAATGAAACATTTTCAATTTTGGATGGCTTTCAACGCTTTAAGGTGGCCAACAGACCTGGTTTCCTCTGGGCAAGTTGAGGTCACAAAACTAATATCTATTATAACCTGCTTTCAGAAGATAAATGGAAAATAGCAAGGTACTACTAAATTGACAAAAAAAATATACATATATTTCAAAATTATTGCAAAATTGTTTTATTAAAATAACTAATTCAATATCAAGTAATTTGTCTCCAATGTAATTTCGAAATACTTTCCGATATGCAGGTATATTAACGGATGTTTTGTTATTGATGTTGATTATTTCCTTCATAAGGATCATCATTGGGTATTGACACTAATACATCATATACACCTAAATATAGCTTTCACCTTTTGCAAAGGAGAGTTGCATGTTTGAACGAGACATGATGTCTTTGGCACGCCCAGTAGTAGAACATTTCATCAAATATTACCATGGAATCAACATGTGGAGAATTATTGTGAGACCCTCAATTAGATGCCACCAACATGTCTTCCCAAGGCCTTGAAGAGAGAAGGGTGACTGTGAGTCGACCTAGTGCTATTGGTTGGAAGCACATATGGATGACATGGCCAAAAAATTGGGTGAAATCAATTAAGATTGCACTCAAAAGTAGAACGGGCATGGTGATGATGTCATGCTCTTATAGGAAATAGGTACAAATGAGTTGGGGTGCACAAGCTAGATCTGCAGACCAAGAAGACCCATCTCCCTTGCTTGCAAAGTACATTGGTAGAATGAGATGGATGCTCCCCAAACATACTTCTGTTGAGTCCATATTTTGTGGCATGTGCATTTTAAATGATTTTTTAATTGAATAAGCGCTACAGTATGACATTAAATTATTGCATAACTAAAAGTTGACATTAAATTATTGCATTACTAAAAGTTGACAAGTGTTGGAGGTGCGATAAATTTTTTGGCATGGTTATGTGTGCACCTATCCATTCACACAAGAAATAAGTGTGCTTAAGGATAAGTATGGGTGAATATTTAGTGAGGGGTAGTAGTACCAACAAAATGAAATGTTGTAGTGGGCCACATGACACTTAAGTGCTAAGAAATTTGGGTGCATCAAGCAAGTGAGAAACTCAAGCATACCAGGGCAACATGGTAGATTTTATCATAAAACTATTGAATGTCGATCAACATGTCATATGATTTCCATTGATATCATATATGGTATTAGAGTAGATTTATGAGAAACTGAGACTACAAATCTAATTACACAACTTGGGAAGATAAATAAGGCAACATGTCATGTGTTGTTTTGAAGAGGAAGAATCAATGATTTCTTACTAGATGAGTTGGAATGAGTTTTTTTGTTCCATGTCTAGGTTCCTTTCTAACATGATAGTGATGAGGTTGATGGATTCACCCAGAAAAAATAAATATTGAAGGGATCTTGGGAAACCTAACTTGAACCTATAGGAATTTGGGAAATCCATTGCAAGGAAAAACTCATAATAGGCTAAGACAGAGGGTGATTCCTGGAATCACGCTTTGGCCCTAGCACGGTGGAAGTTGATTCTGGGAATCACCCTCTTCCCACAACATGGTGGAGGGTCATTCCCGGAATCACCCTCTCACCACTATCATGGGGGAGGGTCATTCTAGGAATCACCCTATCATCCTCAGCGTTGCAGAGGGTAATTTCGAGGATCTTGCTCTAACCTTGACAGAATAGAGTGTGATTCCCATAATCACCCTCTAGTCCCTATCAAAATGGAGGGTGATTTTGGGAATCATCCACGGTGCCCTCTCACCACCAACAAGGCATAGGGTGATACGCAAAGTCATCCTCTATCCCTAGCATGTGAAGGTTTATTATGGGAATCACCCTATAGCCTCAACAAGGAAGAGGGTGATTTTTCGAATCACCCTTTGTTCTCCAACATGGCGAGATTGATTCTTGGAATCACCCTCTCATCCCCAACATGGAGGAGGGTGATTCTTAGAATTGACCTCTAGCTCCTTCACAACAGAGGTTGATTCTTAGAAAATCCCCTTCTAGCCCCCAACACAGTGGAGGATGATTTTGAAAATCCCCCATAGTGCCCTATTTCCACCAACATGGCAAAGGGAGATTCTCATAATAACCCTTTGGCCTCTGCATGCCAAACGAGGATTATGGGAATCACCCTTTAGCCCTAGCAAGCTATAGTGTGATTCCTGGATTCAAATTCTGACCCCGACACAATAGATGGTGATTCTCGTAATCAACCTTTAGCCCCCAGCATGAATCTCCTTCGACACGATGGAGAGTGATTCTAGGAATCAACTTTCCACCTATACCTATCTTCGAACGGACCGCAGGCTAGAGCATGCAGCCTAGCCCGCGATGACTTGGTTGTTCGGTAGGAGTGCCCATGTCCGACCATTTGTCACGAGGCCAGAGGCCAAAGAGAAAACCCCCACCTACCAGTTGAGGGACTGTGGGCCAAGGTGGGTGATATGGCCTGTGGCCCCTTGGTGGTTGAGTAGGGGTTGCCAACCCCACCCAGCATCCAAGGGGCTGCGGGCGAGGGCACCCGCAACCACTTGGTTTTTGGGTAGGGATGGCAACCACTTGTATTTTTTTATTTTTTTTAGTTTTTGGGTATTTTTTACATTTTATTGCTCTTTCTTAATATTTTATTTATTTTTTCTTATTTTTTACGTTTGAATTTTCATCTATTTATAGGTTATGTTTCATTTCTTTTTTATTCCTTACTTTTTTCTTTGTTTTTTTTAACATTTTGTTTATAATTGATTTTTTTTTCATTTTTCCTTTTTTTTCTTTTTTCGATGTTTTAATTTAATTTAATTTAGTTTTTTACTTATTATTATTATTATTAAGGGTTTTGATTTACTTTTATTTTATTTTTTTAATTCTTGTTTTGTTTTTTTTTTTTAATTTTATTTATTTATTTATCTATTTTTTGTTATAGGGGTTGTGTCGATGTTCAACAAGCAACCCAACCTCAATATGTGTTAATTTGATAATTGATTTTTCAATTTTCATTACAATGAACTGGGTTTTCCTCCGCTATGTGTTAATTTGATAGTTAATTTTTAGGTTTCAATTACAATGGGTGAAGCACACCCCCACTATGTGTCAATTCGATGGTTGTTTTTTAAGTTTTCGTTGCAATGTGTCATGTTGTTTTACACTAATATTTTAAAATGATTTTTTTTTAACATTTGGTATAATGAATTTTTATTTTACTTATTTATTTTTAAGATTTAATTTAGTCATGATATTTGATCTCGAAATATGTTGAAAATCTAAGATTTGTTATAGTCATGGTATTTCATTTTAATTTTATCGCTGAAAAATGTTGAAATTTTATGCTTTTTTGGAGCTGTGATATCTTCTCTTTAACACCATGGTTGAAAAATGCCAAAGTTATAATGTTTTCAGAGTCACAATGTCATGGTTGAGAATTATTGCAAATTTTAAGTTCTTTGGAGTCATGATATTTTCTCTTTAATATATTGTTGAAAACTATTGGAATTTTAATGATTTTTGGAGTCATGGTATTATATTTTAATGTCATTTGTAAAAAAATTTGGAATTTTAGCGGGGGAAAAAAATTACGTTGATGTCAACATCAAAAATTTTTTATTTCAATTTTTTTTTGCAAAAAAAAAAGATTTAACTGTCAATTTTAAAAAATGTTGAAAATTTAGCCCTGCGCCCCAAAAAAAAGGCATTCTTCTAGCATACACACCTTTCATTTTTGTGTTGTTTTATCATGTTTTATGGGGAATTTTTGGCTAGAATTCTTTTCTAGATTATAGTTATCATTTCATTGGTTACTTTGTTCTAAATCAAAAATCCAAACTAAAATCAAATTCTAGCAAATAAAATAAAAAGAAACTGACAGAATTAGGCATAAGATTTTTTGTTTAAATACAACATGAAATGGCTTAACATTAAACAACGTATGAATGATGATAATATTAAAATTACTAGATCTTTATCTTGTAAAGATATACATTAATAAATTTTTTATTCTAATGCATAGTTGTGATTTAATGTTTCAATTTGAATTCTTTTGTAGGAATTTTATTTCTTTGACAAATTTCGCTCCAAAACTAACTTTGTATGTCTTAAATATTTTTTTTTTTTCGGAACAGTGAATTTCAAAAGAGTAAAAATAAATAATAAGAAAATTTTGGAAAAGAAATTTTGGGAATGCATTATGATCCAAAACTAACTTTGTAAGTCTTAAATATTTTTTTTAAGGAACAATCAATTTCAAAAGAGTAAAAATAAATAATAACCAAATTTTGGAAAAAGGAAACGTTGGGAATGGATTATGATTATTGTTCTTCACAAAAACTTTTTGTTTTTGAAAAATCAAATCCTTATATCAAACCAATGAAAACTTGTATAAGAAAACAAAACAAAAATAAGAGACAATATATAAATAAAAACTGAAACTAATGGCATATGAAGATGAACATGTACACCTACTTAGAATAATACGAGTTTACCTTATAGATCAGGTCATCCTCTCATGGAGGGTATATAAAAATAGGAAAAATAAGTTACAAATTCCTCCAAGTTTGCATATGTTGAACATCATCAAATTATTTAGTATAAATACTAAGAGTTGTGTCACACGAATTCTTTACAATAAAATATACAAAATTTGTCATCTCTATAGAAATGCATGTGACGATGTTTTATGCTCAATATTTTTTCCTTCTAAACTCTTTTAAAAATTAAAATATTATTTCAAATATAAATTATAATTATGATGTAATTATGTTTATATGAAATACAAATGAGCATTATTTTCAAGTTATCATCTTATATATGAGCTTTGTGATAAACTGATGATAAACTCACAATATACAACATGATGAAAAAATCGAATATAGACCTATTCTCATCCATAAATTTATCATAACTACTTTATTTTAAAAGAAAAAAAATCAAACTCAACAATCCTAAATCTATTCTTATTCTAATTCTAATTCTATGGGAAAATGACTAGTCATATTTCCAATGCAACCAAACAAATTCTTCATTACCTGAACAAATATACACTACATACATAAGTATACATCAGTAAGAGAAATAAAACCAAAACTGAACTATGCACACAAATTCTAGAATCAATATACATATTAATTCATAAAAATAAAGAAGAAAATCTTCAACTATAAAAATACTTAAATTATAAATAAATTCTATTGAAATATGTGCATTTTAAAGAGTAAAAAATATTACCTTAAAGAATCTAATAAAGGCTAACTTATGATGATTGTGTAAGATTGAAAAAATTATAATTAGTTGTATTCAAAAATAGCAAAGAACCACTATTCTCCCATGTTGGAGGTTGATCATTATAGGTAAGGGGAACATGAGTAGAATCCGTAAGGTCATCTGCTATATGCACATATGAATCAATGAAACTGGAAAAACCATGATTATTTACAATGGTGAGAGGGCCACTAAATGATCGTATCAACAAATATTTAACACAACAAGTTTCAAATTTAAGATTGTCATGATTAATATCAAAAACTTATCATGGAGATCGATCATCCAAATTGGAATGGAAGCAAGGGTGTTTGCGCTTAGAAAATGAATGAGAAAAATAAGTTATGATTGAACGTTATGATCTAAGTTCATTAGTATCAAGATAGTTATTGAATATTACATCATTTTAAAAAGGATTATAAGAATTTTTAAATTTAGGAAAAGGATGAGTAAAAGTTTCTAAACAGATATCGATATGTAAATGATCATTTAAAGGTACCCCATAAATTTCACGATATAGTTCATTCTTAAAATATAAACTAGTAAATGTTTCAACGGGTTGACTCACGCAATGATTATGTTGCAAATAATGATAAATAGAAAATAAATTAGGAGAATTTCCCTCAAAATCACCATTTTAAATTTCTCCCATTAAATCGTTAAATGATTTATAGTTTGATAATATGTCATTTGTCATGAAAATGGAACTTAGCTCATTTTCTAAGAAGAGTGATAATGATGATTATTCATTAGATATTTATGTTTTATACCATTTATATTTAACTTGACTCATTATTGTAAAGATAATGAGATACAGATGAAACACTTTAAGATTTCAGATTTAAATCTAGACTTTGAGAGTATGCAATGTTTTCTCTCAATGTTGATAGTTGAGGAAGATTGTTATTTCCATTTGAAGGTTAAATAGGATTATTGGTAGGATCAATATTTTATAATCGAGATTTCTCTTTAGGTTCATTATTAGCCATTTCATTATGTTCTTAATAATAGATGTAAAATTTTCAATCAAAATTTTCTTACAAGTAAGTCATCATGATGAAGTCTATAGAATAATAACATAAATATATGAAATAATTTACTAACAGTTTCATTTTAATTGATGATTAAGTTATAAATTCTAAGTGAAATTTCTCATAATTATAACTTAGATAATCCCAAAATAATACCTGCATGAATTGGTTCCAAGAGTGAATAGAATTAGCTAGTAGCATCTTATACCACTCCTGAATCCTTCCTCGAAACATGAGTAAATAACCTGCAAACTTCATTGTCATTCATGATATTAAAGCACTTAGATTTATATATAAATTGATCAACATGTTCTAATGCATAGCTTTATTGTCATTATCATATTTCAATTCATATATGGATGTAATTTTCCTTCTAGGTATGCATCTGGTAGGCTTGTATGAGCTAAAAGAATGACCCAAAGTAGGAATTCACGCTAGACTCATAGTTAGTTAAAATTTTCAAAAAAAGATTCAACACAGATAATTAATTAGTAGCCCTCCTTCTAGCACCAAATATATCGATGGGAAAAAATGTCCTCATCAATGTTATGGGAGACTACCCAGTCAAGGACCTAAATTAGACTCTTTGCAATTGACAATGGTGGTTCCAACTAGTTATGGGTCCAATTACTCTTTCCTAAAATTAACTTAAAGTTAACATAAACTAAATTGGCTACTATTTTAACTTAATCCTACTTATCATATTTGAATATAATATTGATATTAGTACTAAATCAATACTAATGTTATTTTAATATTATATTAATACTATCTATAAATACATATCTATATAGTTATACTGATATGCTGTGAGATGTATGGTTACATGCATATTATCATATAGTAGAGTAGTTAGTGCATATAGGATTATAAGGTAACAGTATTATAGTAGTTAGGATTATATTATAGAATTAATTTTTAGAATTATTAAATTGTATGTAAGATAATAAAGTAGAATAATAATAGTGTTGTAGTATATTGTGTTGTATTTTATTATTGCAATATGTTATCATTATTAATTTTCATCGTATTATTAGAGTAGTGTATTTAAAATAATATATGATAGTGACATATATAAGTTAGATTATTTAAGATTAGAGTAAGTACACATTAGAATTATATTATAGGTTACATTAGCTAATATTGCATATGATATATTAGTAAGGTGTGTTGTGTTTTTTTTTAAAGGAAAAAGGTTCTTATTTATACTGCAACGATGCCAAAAGTTTTAGTAAATTTAATGTTCTTAAATTTGTTACAGACGAGAATGCATAAATTTGTGAAGTGCAAGTGAAATATATATATGCTAGAAGCTCCAAGTTATTATTCTTATGGTTATATTTGTATAGATTACTTCTAATGATGTTTGTGTTCCTATGTATTTGACGATATTGATGGATTAAATTACAAATAAATTGTAAAAAAAATCAACTTTGAAAATATTCTATAGATCAACTAAGTATTTATAAACTAAATAAAATCCGAAGAACCCTTAACTAATTTATTTGTTAGTATCTAAGAATTTTGACAATCTAACATAAGAAAATGTAATCAAACTCTAAGAGGAAAATGAACTTTGATTTTTTTATGTTTGTAGAAATAAAATTTTATGTAAATCAGACTCAGCAAAGAAATGAACTAGTCACTATTGTTCTGGCCATAAATCACTATAAAAATAGAAAGCATTGTCATTCTTGTGCTAAAAAGTAAATCATCAAATCACTATTGCTTGAAAGGAACTCACTGAAACCATCTAATCAAAAAGGAAAATGAATCTACATGAAATGACAAAGACAAACCATCTAAGGATCTACTCTAAGTAACAAAATGAAATTATAGAAATGACTACAACATTTAACACAGTAAAAGAATAAATTGAAAGTACGTCAAATTATAAGAACAAAGCTATGAAAATCATCTAAATGCAAAATATAAAATAAATTTGAACCTTCTGTATTTGCAGGGACCCTTCATAAACATGTGGTTTCAATGATTTAATCCAACACTAGTTGTGCATCGAACCTATAGAATAATTATTCAATTAAAAAGGGATAAAACAAAGTTTCAAGAGTTGCACAGTTGCATCAGAATTTCGCCCTATCAATACATTTGTTTTCCCTGTATTTTTAAAAGCCTCTTAATTCACTGTTTTGAGGCTTTTATGCCTATTTGGACTAAAACAATTCAATATTAAACTTATAAAATATAATATAATTTTTTTTCTTCATGATTTGCTATTTTGAAAAGAAAATCATGAAGTGTGATAGCTTTGGACTCTCGCTCGCTTATCCAACTCGTGTTTCACCACTTCTTTTACTGCGCAAATTAATGATTTCATGCATGATTTGGATCAGATGGATAGGAGGAAATCCATGAGAGGATCATTTGGCACCTTAGAACTCGGTGAACCGTGGAGATGGATACATAAACGTGGATCAACTGCAGAATCACGTCAATTTTGTAGTTAATAAAAATTTTAATCTAATAATAAAGAACATTATTGAATATGAAATATAGGTCATTAAAATACCTTACCATGTCAAAAAATTGAAATTTAATGCTTATTTGAGCTGATGGTGATGGGAAAGGAAGTGTCAAAATGAGGCAATCATGAGGCTCTATAGCAAGTCTGAGAGATTCTGAAGTATGACTGCCTTAAATTTCGCTTTCTTTTCCTATGATCTGACAAGTATTTCCTGTGACTAAATGATTCTATCATTATCTGCCTTACAAATTCTAATATCTTCTTTCAAACTTCTCAATGTATCTATTATGTCAGGGGACTACTCATCAACATGATGTTCATCTAATATGTAGGGAGAATCACATGAAATGTAGTCCACCGTTTTCTTGAAAACTTGGTCTTCTACTTCCTACAAGGATACCATGTCAGTTAACAAAATATAAACATGATCAACATAAATCAGTGATGTTCATGGCAGGTTATCGTGTCTACAAAATCAATTTCTCTTAGAACAACATATGTATATATAACTAAATCAATGTATAAATCATTTCAACATATACATAGAAAACTAACATTCATGCATGAAAAATACATTCATCCCATAGACAGCTAAAATTCATGCATGAAAAATACATTCATCACATCCAGTCCAATGAGAGCTCTGATACCAATATGTAACTACCCCTCCCAAATTTACCCATTTTCACTGGACTGCGAGGGTAAACATGAGACGAAGAGTTACTATGACATGACCTGACCTCCTAGATCCAATTAAGGAAGTGGGGCTGATAAACTAATGACATACTGACATTCTATAGGGGTTGTACAACCACCCCAAGTGGCCAAAGGCTGAGCTCGGCCCATTTGTCCCTACCCTAGGCCGGCAACCGCACCCAGAACAAGGAATGCATATGGTTATAGGCATCCAACCACATTCACAACACTATTTTCATGTGGTTATAGCCCAATTTTGATAGTTCTAAGCTTGGACCAATGCCACATTTTCAGGCCTACCTCTAGACCACTGCCCATAAATTCTTGAGACTATCTAGATTCATATTTGACATATCAAAAATGCTAAACATCCATTATCAACTCAAAAACTTTACCTAGACTAGCTAGAACATTAAAAAAAGGGATCAAACAAATGGAAAACATGTAAGCTACAGGTAATGAACACATATCTGATCATAAAATTCCAATATTCATCTGAGACTAAAAAAGAAGGCCTTATTCCCTCTCCACATAGATGCAAGAACACTTATTATTCCATCCATTCATCAATCAATCAATAACTAAACAGTTCATGAAAATATCCATTGAAGATACACATCGTATGCACAACTTATAAATAGAATATGGCCACCATATAAACCATGGAAACCTAGCCATAATATCACCAACATAATCAGCCAACAAATATACATGAATCATCATAGTAGAATAACTCTTATTAACATATGGAAATTCCAAGCAAGTCAAGGACTTCCTCATACCACTCGACCATAGATTGTGATGAACCAAATATATCTTTCAACCAATCACCACCATGCCATATTCTAAGCATGAATGTGAGATATCATGGAATAAACCAAAAAAAACAAAACTAGGGCTTCCAGAGTCCAAATGACCTCAACCCTCAACCATTGATTCCACTTCACAGTCGGACATCACTAACACCAACCAACCTACTCTATACCCAACCTGTCGAAGGCTCCATAAACTAGTAACTCAACCCACAAACTTCTAAGGCTCTAGATAATTTTTCCAACTCGACTCAAGGGGCTAGTAATTCAACCCACCAAGGGCTCCAGAGTGTTTGTCCCGGCCTAGGCTCTAGGACTAGTAACTCAACTCAAGTTCTTTCAGGGCTTCCACAACATTTTTTCCAACCCACAAACATAAGGAACTATGAATACCAACTAGAAACAAATCAAGTGTAAAAAGTGTCAGCCCCATCGATATCACAAAAATGGCAAGGCAAGGCTAAAACCACTACTAATCTAGTCAATCCTTCATACCAATGAAAAAGCATAACCAACAAATCCCATACATATACAATTCATCCATACATAAACAAGGAGATCATACATGAAACATGTTACCTACAAATCAATCTCGTTTTACACATTGATCCACATGTTCCCTTGTGATTTCCTTCTTTCCCTTTCCTTCTTTCTCCCAATCCAATATATTCCAAGGTGCTCCAAGAATGCTCCAAGAAAAATCTAAGTGTGAAAGAGTATGAGAGAATGAGAGAATAGAAGAGACCTCCAATAGAAGACTGAAAAATGGTGTGAAATGATCCTCATAAACCTTTTTATCATTGATGCCTCTATTTTATTCATTTTCGTTCATTTTTCCTTCAATTTCCTCATGCAAATTTGTGAGCTTCCACCTTCCTTTTCTCCTGTTTTCCTTTATTTCATAAATAAATGCCAATTATTGCCACTTTTACTTTGCCAATTACTTTACCAATTTCCATAGCCATTAATTCATCACCCGTGATCCCCATAACTATTTTTTTCCCAACATTCAAATTATAATATGTGTCCCATTACCTTTATTTTACTATTTTTGTATAGATAGGCAAGTAGGAAATGTTACAATATTTATCACAATAGTAAGATATTTTATATTTATTCCCCATTATTTTAATAATTTGGGTAACATATATTATATAATATCATAACCAAAAATTATATACATATCATCTAGATGTTGTAACTAGCTTGCCAGTAGGAAAACCGAATGAGTAAGGTAGTTTTAGTTTCATAGGAGTACCCAAATAAATCCACCAATTACTATAACTAGTAATATAATAGAGATATATAAAAATATTTTCTTTTGTAGTTCCTACGAAATGCATTCCTTGTTGATTTAACTATCTATGACTATAACCAGAAGTAGAAACATGAGAAAGATTCAAGAGAAACATGTGCTAGGATGTGGGGGAGTTCACCAGAATGGTTTTAGCTGCTTCATCCTTTTATTTTATGTCTATAATTTCAATTTTGCAACTATTTTTGGAAGATATTTATCTTCTTGTCCATATTACTTAAATTAGTTATGATTCATTCAAATATAAAAGAAATTCTTATTCCATTTTCCCTTTCTTAGAGGAATTTACCTACAACTGTTTTAATCCTCTAGTATATGTCCATTAGTTGAAGATATATGATATAATGGGATCTGTCTTAGAAAATTTTTGACACCCAATAGCAAATTTTTTATGTTACATCAATGTCACATATTAAATTTCTCCTTTTTCTAGCCTCCTTCTAAGCTCTATGATTTCATATATAATCTAGGATGGGGTGTTCATGTAGTAATTCTTAGTAGACTCCTTAGAAGAAATTTGAGCTATTCAAGTGTTTGTTTCGTATGTATTTCTCCTGTTTCTCCTCCCCCCACATCCTATTCCTCGATTCATTTTGTACTTTTTGTTAACACCATCACTGATCTGGTTTTCCTTCAAGTACTTTTCCTCACTCATGTTCCATGTGTCTTTTTCACTTTTAAATATGTCGCATATAGTTTCCTTATGATATAATTTACTTTCATCCACATAATTAGATTCCAGTTCTTATACTCTACTAAAGGATGAGGTGTATAAGACCATAGAGAAGGTGGTATCATTAAATAAAAATCCTACTATTTTATAGCAAACCAGAATGGAAAATATATATGAATAATTAAAAGATAGTACAAGAAAAATTCTCCTAGCCATGGAAGGGTTCTCTTTCCTATGCCACCAAAAAGAGGATGGTTCTACTAGTCCTGCATTGTAGAGTAATATAGAGCTAATAAACCAACAAGGGAGATTAATATCCCATAAATAAAAATTTAACTAGTCAACCATCAAAAAACAACAAAGTACCTCTCAATGGATTGGAGGAAGAACCTCAATACTAGGTGGGGAAGAAAAAAACCAAGATATTTGAGGGAAGAGAGAAGTAAAGAGGGTTAAAAAGGAAGCAAAGAAACAAAATTATATTAATAAACTCACTCAAACTAAAAAATTGACATAGGAAAGTTCCAAAAAAACCCAAATAAATGGAATTTAGAGAATTAAATCCCCTTATGAATAAAAATTAGTTCTAGTTCATATTTTCAAAGATGAAATTAACTTAAAATAACACCAAAAAAGAGACTATTTATGCATAATCGACTCACAGGAGTCAGGTTATGGTTACGACACCAAAGTAGGATTTTTTTGTTCAACCGTGTTCCCTCATGTATACCTAGTCTACCTTAAAAGACTTAAATTCACTAATGGAAACATCTAATTGAGGTTCAATATAAAAATTAAGTTTAGATACTAATTGGACTCACACCCTTACTAATACCTCTCCTAATTAAAATTAGCCCATGATTCCATGGAAGCTAACAAAAATCAGGACCAAAATAGCTTACTAAAAATTCATCTATGCAAATTTAACTACATTGCACTTTTTATGTCATGATTTTTTCCATACAAACCGACCTTTGAAATAGAACAACACCATGCATGATTATTATGGATGCAATTTTCACTAGATTTGGAGGATTCCCTTTCATATCTATTCACTCCTAACTAACATGAAACATTGGAGGGAGAATTCCATTTGGAATGGTGCAACACTAATCCCACACAATTTCTGATACCTCGTCTTCACTCTACCTCAAATTTGGACAAGCCTTCCTAAAACCATGTTTTGGCGATTTAAATGCACTCACACTGACATCCCTCCATCTCATAGTGCATTTCAACACATCAAGGGGGTATATTTACGCACGAGTAAATTAAAATTAACACACACACACACACACACACACACACACATATCCATACATATTTAATATTGCACATATTATAATTCATCAAGAAATAATGAGAAACTACCTATCTTATACTGACTCATGTATCCCTAGAATGAACAAAACAACATCCCATATTTCATCGAATAAAAAGTTTCGTTCTTTCTATATGTATACCTAAGTATTCATTCGTCTAAGATAAATAAAAAAGAAATAAATACATAGTGGAGAATAATATAAAAAAAACCTATGTGAATTTAGATATTAGAAATAGAAGATCATTTAGGCAAGACATTCTCCATCAAAAAATTGTGTAATGTTAAAATTCATCTCTATGGTTTGTTTGGAAAGAGTATACTCTTTAGTATTTAACTATTTGAGCACATAAATGAAGTAATTGCATTAGAAGGATTGAAATGATTATTGAATTTCATTAATTAGAGGATAGAGGAAAACATTGTATATAACTACCTTACTGTTTTCCCAATCTACTACCGGTTTAGAGTCACCCATTACTTGTAGCTTATTTTAAATGTTTTATAGGATAAATGTTCAAATTCAACAATAAAATGCACCACATACTAGTGTGGGATTCCAGGTCACACATGAGTGAGGAATTCTAGTAACACATTAGTGAGAATGTGGGCAACCAATTTTTAAATAAATTGGAAAATTAATTGTAATATTATCTCATAACAACTTGTAATAGTTAACTAAGTGTGATAGACTTAGCTAGCTCAAGAATTTGAAGTTGAGGGGCAAAT
This sequence comes from Pinus albicaulis, assembly GCA_034641835.2. Classification (NCBI taxonomy): domain Eukaryota; kingdom Viridiplantae; phylum Streptophyta; class Pinopsida; order Pinales; family Pinaceae; genus Pinus; species Pinus albicaulis. Next base: position 1,785,162,834 of record CM076578.1, read on the forward strand.
TATAGGCATGTAGAGTGATTCTATTATCTACAGGGTCCAGTTGTAGTTGTAGCACTAGTGTGGTGTGAGTGCAATCAGTTAAATCAAATTAATTGAGTCTAGTTCCAACTAATTGATGAGCTAGTGGAAGGTAAAGTGAATTAAAATAGATTTAATTCACAAGTATTGATATACCAAGTAATTGACGATTCAATATTAACAGCTACATGCATGTAAATTTTGATGGAGACCTAGTTGAGACAAAGGTTAAAGGAAAGTAAACTATCAGTTGTATTTTTAACGAACTCACTAGGTGAAGCTATAAAGCCATAGAAAGGCCATGATGGATTGTGAAATCAAGGAAGGTTGAATTTCCTATTTAATAGGGGTTTATTTCTCTATGGATTGCGTGAGCAAGGCATGCTGAAGGTAGGTAGAAAAATTGGCTATGTGCTTGTCCAATTTTTCCTAGACCAATGTCAAGCAATTGGTAGAGTTTATGAGGTTGTGGTGAGCACACATGCATTATATTGTTTCATGATTCCTTGGTTGATTATACAATAAATATATAAGGTTTTTGAGAATTTTCTTTCCCCAAGAAAATCTTGTGTTGTGCAATTGATTTAATTCTTTATCTTACTTGCATGTGATGAAGCGATCATGATTTATATTCCACAAATATTGTAGAAGTATTGAGTATTTTGTTTTAGTAAATTGCATGATCAGATTGAATCCATTGTTGTAATTTATACATGATATCAAAGTTGTGTTAGAGATTTTCTACATGGTATCAGAGTGCTAGGAATTACAGTAGTGGAGAATAAATTGAGTTTGTGTTGAACATTATTCAAATTTGCAGATACTTTCTTTGGAGCTAGAAGAGGATCAATATTTCTTTCCATGGCTTGAAACTCGAATATGCACTCGAGGGAATTTTGAATTATATTACATGGAAGGAAAACATGGAGGCATTGTTGGAGGACAATGGGTTGAAGGAATTCAAAGATAATGATATTCCCAAGCCCACGGCAATAGATGCTCAAATTCTTGATGCATGGAAGAAGAAGGTAGAAAAGATGAGGAGGATATTATTAGAGGGAGTTCGAGATCCTATTGTATCAATTCTCCATGGCAAGTTCTTCCATATGCTATGTGCAAGGCATTGACAGAACTGTTTCAAAGCAGCAGTGACCACAGAAAATTGGCACTCAAGGACAAGCTCAGAAAAATCAAAATGGAGAAGGGGGACACAATCCAAAAATACTTCACCAAGTTCACTCAATGTCAAGATGAGCTTGGAAGTGTTGGTATTACTGTAGCTGATGATGAATTGCTAAGCCTAGCACTTCTAGGCCTTCCCAAAAGCTGGCATAGTTACCGGGACTCTATAAATGGGAGGGATAAGTTACTATATTGGGAGCGACTATGGTCAAATTTGGTACAAGAAGAGTTTCGGTGGTATACCAAGGATGGATCCTCATACAAGACTAATGATGAGGAAAATTGTGCCTTGGATAGTAATGATAAGATAGGGAAGTGGAAGAAGTCATATTCCAAATCTGAGACCGACAAAGAAGGAAAGAAGCATGACATGTCAAAAGTGAAATTTTTGGTCTGTCATGATCATGGAAACTATGCCACAAATTCTCCACAAAAGAATAAGAACAACAAGAAGGCTTTGAGAGTTGCAGTGGGTGAATCTTTGGCCTCACAGTTTGAGTTGGACTCATCTCTCATTGCATGCATGGTGTTAACTATGATGGGATCTATGTGGTACATGGATAGTGGAGCATATTTCCACATGAAAGGAAACAAAGAACTCTTTAGTAGCCTAGAGGAGAAGGATATTCAAATGTGCCTCAACATGGGTGATGGTTGGAGCTATAGTGCTACAGGGATTGGTATAGTTACTTTCGAGACACAGAAAGGTAATCATTTAATATTAAAATATGTCATGCATGTACCAGTATTGAAAAATAATTTAGTTTCAGTTTCTATATTTGAGGACCTTGGATATGATGTGGTTTTCAGTGTCTGAAAGGTGTTACTTCATCACAAACACACATAACAAGTAAATAATATTGGGGTTCATGTCAATAAACTCTACACACTTGATGTAGATGGCTACGCAGAATTGAGCAGTAAAGAAAGTGTGGTGGTGAGCTAGGTTATAGGTGAGTTATGGCACAGGAGATTGGGCCATATACACCATAGTTCTTTGAGGATCATGTAGCAGATTTATACAGGTCTTCCAAAGGGTACTCTTTTGCATATAGGCACATGCAAGGGATGTATCATGCGGAAGTATACTAAAGCCAATTTTCATGAGAAGGAGAACTGAGTAGTGGCAATCCTTGAGAGAGTTCACTCAGACGTGTGTGGACCATTATCTACAACTTATGTGATTTTTGTTGATGATTTTTCTAGGAAGTGTTGGATCTTCTTTCTACCGAAGAAAGATCAGACGTTCTCCAAGTTTTGTGAGTTCAAAGCACTGTTAGATAAATATACAGGGAATAAGGTGAAGGCTCTAAGGAGCAAAAATGGTGGTGAGTATATATCTAATGAATTAAATAAATTATGCACCAAAGAAGGAATTCAAAGAGAATTTATTGCACCTCATAACGCAAAACAAAATGGGGTTGGAGAAAGAAAGAAAAAAACAATTATGGGAGAAAAATTATCCATGCTACATGATCAGGGACTACTATTTCATCTGTGGGCCAAGCCATGCAACACAATAGTATTTGTGCAAAATTGTAGTCCTCAACGGATACCTGGCATGAGTACACCAGAGGAGACTTTTTCATGTAAGAAACCAAATGTTTCATATTCTAATTTTTTTGGCTCATCTGTCTATTTCCATGTGATCAAATATGCTATGAAGAATATAGAGCCAACGTTATAGGTTTGGATATTGGTGGGGTACACTGATACTCCCCACAACTATACGGTGTATTTGTTGGCTAACAGGATGACAATTGTTAGGAGAGATGTTCGATTTGATGAGGATAAAGCCATGCGATTGTTGCTTGAGAGGGATATTTACTTGCATGCAAATAAGGAACCTCTAGTTCCAAAGGATGAACCTTAGGATGTAGAGCAACCATGATCAGAGGATCATGGAGCAAAAAAAACCACTCATGCAGAGCCATCCACCAGAAATGGTAGGAAGTGCACCAAAGAGGCTTACAGATTGATGCAAGATGTGATAGAGCATGTAGGTGAACCTACATCACAACGCAGGCAGAGAAGGTCCCCATATAGGTATACTAGATACATGGCTCTTATGAGCGAGTGTACTATGAAAGAACCATCCTCTTTTGAGGAAGTAGTGCAGCAGCCAACATGGGTTGATGCAATCGTTGAGGAGTATGAATCCATTATCAGAAACATTGCATGGGAAGTGGTCCCAAGACCAGTGGGGAAGTGAGTGGTTGGATCCAAGTGGATATGAAAGGTGAATCAAGAAGCAAATGGGAGTGTGGAGAAATAAAAGGCTAGATTTGTGGCCCAAGGATTCTCACAGGTAGAGGGGATTGACTATGAGGGGAATTTTGCACCTGTTGCAAGGTAGTCATCGATTAAATCTATCCTTACACTCTTATAGAAGATGGGGTGGAAGATACATCAGATGGATGTAAAGACAACCTTTGTCAATGGATTTATTCAGGAAGAATTTTACATTGAGAAGTGAGAAGGTTTTGAGACCTTTGACAGGGGGTCGCATGTGTGTAAACTTAAGAGAGCATTTTATGGGCTAAATCAAGCACCTAATTCTTGGTAAACCAAAATCGATAGTTATTTCATTGGACTAGGCTTCACAAAGAGTGAAGCGCATGTGAACCTATATTATATTGTGGATGATGGTACGCTTTTGATTATTGTACTTTATGTTGATGATCTTATACTGTCAAGTGATGAGCATCTCATAAATTCTTGCAAAGAGGATCTTGCACGAGAGTTTGAGATAAAGAACATGGGGCTCTTGCACTATTTCCTTGGCTTGGAAATATAGAAAATATATGGGAAGATATTTGTATCTCAGGGAAAGTATGCCAAGGATATTTTGAGGAAGTTCCACATGGAGGGAAAAAAACCCATAGAGAATCCTCTTGTGGGAAACTATAGGAAGGAGGATTCTACTTCAGATGAGGTAGTGGTTGATATTGTTTACATGTAGCTTGTGGGTTCAATTATGTATTTGGTGAATACATGACTAGATATATGCTACGCAATTAACCATATTATTCAAGCTATGGTTAAGCCTACCAATATCTTTTGGAAGGCAAGGAATCATGTGTTGAGATATCTCAGGGGCACTATAGAGTATCGATTATGGTACAAAGAGATAAAGGGAGAGCTTCAAGGCTTCACTGATGTAGATTGGGTAGGTAGTCCATCAGACAGGAAAAGCACATCGGAGGGCATCTTCAGCATATGATCAACAACACTTTATTTACACAATAGGAAGCATATATTAGTTGCACTCAGTTTAGTTGAGGCTAAGTAAATGGTAGCTAGTCAGGTAGCATGTGAGGCCATCTAAATGAGGAAGATATATGTTGGCTTTCTTGGCCATTAGATGGATCTGACAGTGATACATTGTGATAACCAAAGTTGCATAAAACTCTCGGTTAATCCAATATTCCATGACAGTTCTAAGAAAATTGACATCTAGTACCACCATATTAGGATTGTGTTCAGAGGCACATTATGTTGTTGCAGTACCTTCCCATGAAGGATCAAGATTTAGATATCTTGACGAAGGTGCTTGCTAAGTGAAAATTCGAATACCACAAAGGCAGGATCGGGGTAGCAGATAATTCCTTTCTTGTTGAGAGGGAGTGTTGAAATTCAAAAATAAAATGCAACACATACTAGTGTGGGATTCAAGGTCACACATGAGTGAGGAATTATAGGGACACATCAGTGAGAATGTGGCCAAACAATTTTTAAATAAATTGGAAAATAAATTGTAATCTTATCTCATAAAAACTTGTAGACTTAGTTAGCTCAAGAATTTTGAGTTGAGGGTCAAAGGATAAGCATGTAGAGTAATTTTATTATTTATAGGGTCCAATTGCAGTTGTAGCACTAGTGTGATGTGAGTGCAATCAATTAACTCAAATTAATTGAGTTAAGATTAGTTTAACTAGTTCTAAATAATTGATGAGCTAGTGGAAGATCATGTAAACTAGAATACATTTAATTCACAAGTATTGATCTACCAAGTAACCAGTATTCACTATTAATAGTTGCATGCATGTCAATTATAGTGGAGACCCAGTTGAGACAAACGTTAAAGGCAGGTGAACTATTAGTTGTATTTTTAGTAAACTCCCCAGGTACAGTTATAAAGCCACAAGAAGCCCATGATTGATTATGCAATCAAGGAAGGCTGAATTTCCTATTTAATAGGGGTTTGTTTCACTAGGGATTGCATGAGAAAGGAAGGATTAGGGTAGGCAGGAAATTGGTTATATCTTTGTCAAATTTTTCCTCGATCAGTGTGAAGCAATTGATAGAGTGTATGAGGTTGTCAGGAGCACGTGTGCATTGTATTATTTCATGGCTCCTTGGTTGACCGTACAATAAATATAGAGGGGTTTTGAGTAGTTTCTTTCCCCAGTAAAATCATGTGTTGTGCAATTTATTTAATTATTTCTCTTACTTTCATGTGATTGAGCAATCATGATTTATATTCGACAAATATTGTAGAAGGATTCAATACCTTGTTTTAGTACATTGCATGATTGAATTGAATCCATCGATGCTATTTCTACATCGTATAAAATTCATCTTAGAGATTTTATACAATTTATGTACTGTAGAGGAGGTTCGCCCCTCGAATTGGTTACTTTTTAAGTCATTGATCTATATTTTCTTCTATTTTGTGAGTTGGTTGCATAACATTTGGTACCAGTGCTTTGGATTCTAGGGTTTCGCTGATGCAAATAGCTCATATTGGAAATTTTGTATAACTGTTTTTATACAAGCCATAAAAAGGTGAAATGTTTACCATGTGGAGCCTAAATCTTGATGAAATTTGTGTAAAAATGTAGGACCTTGGTTCGTAATATTCTTGGAGATATGATACGTGTAAGTTAGGGTTTTTGCAGACTCCAAAATTTCATCTCAAATATGTAACCGAGGTAAAATCATCATAAATTCCATTTCATGAATCATATTGGAATTATGTAAAAAATATAAAAGTGTGCACGGACTTTTTTTTCTTATGTAGATATTTCAGAGACAAATGTTGAGCCAGTGAAATGTGGCATGACATACAAGTTCGCTCTACTAAAATAGTCCATAATTAGGACATTGTGGGAGATCAGGAAAAACATTTTATTGAAGAATCCAAATTAATTATGACCTATGGTATTAGAAAGAATACTGAGAGAACTACCAGAGGACCAAATTTCAGTCCTTGGAGATACGAAATTATATAGTTACAACTGTTTCATGACCGAGCTCCTAAAAGCAAGAAAAAATTGTGTACTTTAAAAAAAAACATGCATAAATTTTGTCTGGAAAATACGTTTTAAGTGATTCCAAGGGAATATTGAAGCATATATATATATATATATATATATATATATATATATATATATATATATATATATATATATATATATTGGGATTAAAATCTTCTAAAATAAATTCTCTATTTATATATAAATAAAATACAGAAGAGGAACAATTGCAGCATGAGATATCAAAGTTAAGGGAAAAAGTGCAACAAATTTCGATCACACAAAGAGCAATAAAAGATGACATAGATGGTTTAAAATTAGACATGAAATCAAATATGGATGGTATAGAAGAAAAAATAGAACATTTGAAGAATGGTTTAAAATAATATTTGTCGAAGTTGCTAAAAGAAATGCTTCCTAATGGGGAAAAGGTATTAGATGAAACTCATGATGAGAACAAAAAAAAATTGTAATCTTGATTCCATAGCCTCTAGCATTGGATTGAAGACCCACCATATTCCAAATATTGATATGAGGAATTTTTATGGTAGGGATCCAATAACATGGATACTACAAATGGAGAAATACCTTGAGCTTCATAATGTACAAAACACACAAAAGGTAAACACTGCAACTTAAGATTTAGAACATAATCATTTTGCATGGTACCAATGGCTTTATTCTCTTAAACCACTTCTCAGTAGGTCAATTTTTACGCAGGAAATCATAGAAAATTATGAGGATATGAAGAGAAACACCTTCTTTATATCCAATTAATAAATCTCATACAATAGGGTTCAATGATGGAGCACATTGAGGAATTCCAAAAATTGAATATAAGGGTAAATAATATTCGAGAGGAACATAGGACTGATGTCTTCATAGGGGCTTTAAAGAATAACATCCAACATGAAGTTTTCCTTTTGGAACTTGATACATTGGATAAGGCATTCGAGTTGGCAAGAAAAATTGAAACCGAAATTTTGGTGACAAGGAAGCCTACCACTCACAACTAGAAAGATGGAAGTGTTAATGCTCCTAGCCTTCCACAAGCTAAAAGGCTAACAACACAACCGTTGGAAGAAAAAAGAGAAAAAATTATTTCTTACAGTTGTGACAGAGAATACACTAAAGGTCATAAGTGTGCTTAGAAGAACTTATTTTACATAGATTCTGAAGTGGAGGAAGAAAAGGAAAAAGAAAATTAAAAAGAAGAGGATATACACCAGGAACCGGCCATAGAGAAAGAAGATATGAATCCAACCATATCTTGTAATCAATTTCAAGAATTACCTCTCCTCAAAATCTCAAGATAGAAGGACATATCAAGAAGAAAAAGGTAATAATGCTGATTGATTTGGGTAGTACCCATAATTTTATTCATTGTAAGGTATCCAAGGAGTTGAATTGCTTCCTATATACAACACCAGAGTGTCAAGTGATGGTTTCAAATGGAGGAACTATAAATTTCTCTAGAAAGTTCCATAATATCAAGCTAACCATGGGGAATTATCTATTGGATATCTCAATTATTTCTATTACAATTGGTGGTGTTGATGTGGTATTAGGATTTAAATGGTTACAATATTTGGGTTTGATAACTTTTAATTTTCAAGAACTTTTCTTGAAATTTTTTTGGGAAGGAAGAGAAGTTGAATTAAGGGGTATTAGCGTAAAAACTAGGAAAGATAATTAGCTCTAATGGCATGACATATCTTCCCAATAATTAACAACGAGGTGTAATTGCACAATTATGCTCACTATAGTTTCAAATAATGAAATCATTTATTTCTCCAGATATCCAAAACATCTTGGAAAATCATTCCAAGGTATTTAAGACTCCAAAATGTCTCCCACCTATTCGTGATCATGATCATGCTATTCATTTAATTCCAAGACTACAAATATCAGGCATTATATATATATATATATATATATATATATATATATATATATATATATATATATATATATCCCCAAAATAGAGAAATTTAATGTATGATTGCACAAATGCTAAAGGCTGGTATAATTCAACATAGTCAAGGTTCTATCACTACCCTAATATTATTAATGCATAAGATGGATGGATCATGGTGCATGTGTTCGGATTATAGGGAGCTCAACAAGATCACTATTAAAGATAAATTTACCGTTCCTTTCATTCATGAATTAGTGGATGAATTACATGGAGAAAGTTATTTCACCAACTTGAATCTCCATTCAAGATATCATCAAATTAGAATTAAGAATGAAGAAATTCCAAAAACAACATTTAGAACTCATGAGGGTCACTATGATTTTTTTTTCATGCCTTTTGGCCTTACCAACACATCTTAAACATTTCAAGGGTTGATGAATTCCATTTTCAAACCCTTCCATAGAAAATTTGTGTTTTTATTTTTTGATGATATACTAATATACAAAAGTCTTGGAACAATCATGTTCAACATCTTAAAGAGGCAATGTGTGAAGCACTAGGTCTTAGCTATGCCAAAATTCACAAAAACCTTTATTATGGAATGTGATGCCTCGAGAAATGGTATTGGTGCTCTTTTAATGCAGGAAGGAAGACCCATTTCTTTTGAAAGTCGCCCAATGAAAGGAAAGTATTTACAAAAACCTATTTATAAGAAGGAAATTTTTTCAATACTACATGCACTAATAAAACGGAAAAATTACCTAATGGGAATACACTTCATAACATATCATGATATTCTTAAATACTTTTTGGAACAAACAATATCTTCAGAAGAGCAGAAAAAATAGATCACAAAGATGTTGGGTTATGACTTTGAAATCATCTACAAAAAAAGGAAGTTAAATGTGGTGGCATATGCACTCTCAAGAAAGGATGAGGATGTGGAAGCATTGTTTTGTGAAAATTATATTATCCAACCATATTGGATAACCAAAGCAAGGTAGGAATGGAAGAATGATGAAAAAGTGTAGACAATCATTCAAAATTTACAGCAATATCTCCATACATTTGATACATTTAGCTGGAAAAATGATTCATTATGGCACAGTGATCACTTATATATTTGTAAGAATTCCCAACTAAAACAAAAGATTCATTTGTAATTTCACACCTATCCCTTATGAGGACACCCAGAATTTTTAAAAAACTTACCATAGGGTCGAGAAAGAGTTTTTTTCGGATGGCCTTAAATCTTATATTCAAAATCGTGTGGCAGAATGTTTGGTCTGCCAAAAAAATAAAGTTGAGACAAGTAAGAACTCGGGTAGATAACACAACATTTATCCATTCCAAGTCAACGTTGGAAGGAGGTTTCAATGGATTTTATCACAAGTTTACCAAAGTCCGAAGGAAAGAGTGTGATCATGGTGGTAGTTGATAAACATACCAAGTATGCACAATTTTGTGCATTATCTCATCCATTTAAATCCAATACAGTTGCTATTGCATTTATGGAAATAATTCAAAAGCTACATGGAAACACAAATATTATTGTAAGTGAGAAAGATCTTATTTACACCAGAAATTTTTGGACAGAATTATTTTCTTGTTTGTGTACTCAACTAGATGATAGTTCATCTTATGATCCTTAATCGGATGGGAAAACTAATATAGTGAACATATATTTGGAAGGAAATGTTTGTCGCTTTGTATCTGATAAACAAACACAACGGTTCAAGTTGTTACCTCTGGCTGAATGCTGGTATAACACTTCCTTCCATACTATAGCAAAAATGACCCCATTTATGGCACTTTATGGATATCATTCATTGTCCTTTAGATAATATTTAGGCGAAAATTATAAGGTTCAAGCAGTGTAATATCACATTGAGCATCAACAAAAATTTCTCCAGCTCTTAAAGGATAACTTCACTTTGGCACATAATCAAATGAAACAACAAGAAGATCGACATGGCAGTGAAAGAAGTTTTGATGCAGGTGACTGGGTATTTTTACGGCTACAACCATACAAACAAATGTCCCTCAAGCAAGCTAATAAGGATAATAAATTGTCACCAAATTACTATGGTACTTATAAGGTAGCACAAAATATTGGTACTATGACATACAAATTGGAGCTTCCTCCATCTTCTTGAGTGCATTCAATTTTCTATGTTTCGTACTTAAAGAAGGTTATAGGTGACAAGCTCCCAATTCAAACTATATTGCCAAAACTTGACGAGGAAGGAAAAATAATATTGGGACATGAAGTAATCACACAAAGAAGAACTCGACAACTACAAAATAGATCAACTTCAGGGTATCTCATCATGTGGAAGAACTTACCCGCTGAAGATTCCACATGGGAGGACGATAATTTTATACAAAATCATCCAAAACTACTCAAGCATTGAGGACAACATTTTTTTGAAGGAGAGATGCATGTTAGGTCCCTATAATACGAGTGTAGGCCCTTATTATTATTGTTAGTGTAGCCTCCTTACAATTATTTTTGTGCCCATGTAGTCACCATATTATTATTATTGTGCCCCATAAAAGTGCATTGTTGTTATTGTTGTGCCCTTACACTATTATTGTTATGTAGGCTAGGACAATATTGTGACCCCTTAGACTCCTCTACATAGAAAGTAGGTTTTTTCATTTGAACGATCCAATAATTATTCATATATGTAATGTAAAAGAGGTTTCCCCCTTGAAGTGGATAATTTTTAAGTCAATGATTTATCTTTTCTTATATTTTGGGAGTAGGTTGCATAACAATATCCCAGAGAATATCAAATCAAGGTTGCGGAAGAGTGTGGCCCAAAGGAATATTTTAAGTCCTGTAAGGAAAAAATAAATCGGTGACCCTTTTAATGTTTACAAAGGAAATATAGAGAAAAATTGGCCTCATGGCCCTTCTCTCTCCCCTTTCATAGTGGGATAGGTTCCAATGTATTATTGGCCCATACGATAGAGGATGGTGGCATCAACAACCACACAATGGGAGTTTGACATTTGGCAGGTACATTTTGTGGTTTTGGGCAACCGAAGAGCCCATTGATGATTGATGAATGGACAAATCAGAGGTTGACACATGGAATAGGTGACATCATCCTATTGGTCATAACCCATAAGACTAAAATATTAACACATAAATTAAGAAACAAGATGACTCAACATGGGCTAATGTAGGTGATCTTAATGTTAAATAGCTCTGTGAGTGTATCTATTGTTTCTTTTTTGAAGGGCAGGAGCCCAAGGTAAAAATAAGAGCATAGGTATGATAACAACTATGGTTAAAGGTGCACATAGTGAAAGTGTTGGGGATCAGGCATTGGGATGACATGGATTTAGACAGAGCGACAACTAATGAGAAAGGCGTCAGGGGGACCTCACAGGAATACTAAGCCCATAAGGCCCATCCCAAAATTTTGCAAAGGCAGCACAAATGAAAGCACCTAGATAAAGGGGCTCAGAACTTAGCACCGACATGAAGGCACATGAAGTAGAAAATGAATGACGTGAAGAAATCAATGGAGTTAAGCCCACAAAGGGCTTAAACAAGCCTACTGTCTAAAAGCATTAATGAAGGTCATGGTACCTGATCATATGGGTGAAAAAAAAGTAAAGGCAGCAAGAAAAATTAGCTAAGGGAAAATTAAGAAAAATTGACAGCATTTGCATTGAAATTTAAAAAGGATCAAGAAGCATTTATGGGAATAGTGATTGTTAAAAATACTTTAGGCCAATATTAAAAGGATTTGGGCCTATCGTAAATTTTCTTGGGAACATTATTGGATGTGATGAATTAGAATTTGTTTTGGAAACATGATGTTTTTAGCAGAGACTCTGTGGTCACCATGGAATGAGTTGGTTGCTTTCATAAGTAAAAATTTAGTGGTGGAGTTTGGAAGTTAAGCCAAACATAACGACAGATGGCTAAATGCATTGAAAATGATGAATGATAGAACAACACATTGAGAATTATGAATGATATAACAACAATTAAGAGGAAGGTTTGGTTTTTTCGAGAAATCTGGAGGCACACCAAAAATAGAAAATACACTACGAAAACATGTAACTCACTAGAATTGAGGAAGACAATAGTTTAACTCATACTCTCTTAAAGTAATTGGGGAGGAGTAAAATAATACTTGAAGAGAATAATTATAATACGAAATTGAACATGAGACAGGTAAAAAAATAAGAAATTCATGCAAGAAACAATGAACAAGTTAACTAAAGTACCACACAAAAAATATCAATCAATAATTCTTTAAAATTAGAATTTGAGAAGCAATGTTTTTTAGAGGCATGGATAGAGGTTTCTGGTGAAAAAATATGCATTGTGCATCAAGGGTGAATTATATATCAAATTTTATTTCTGATAGGTGAATTATGAATCTGTGGTTAATGATTTGATGTGTTCATCAAATGTGACTTATGGTGTTGATGTTATTTATGAATATAGTTTGGTGTTTTATTAAGTAACGAGAAATTGTTGAAGGTGATGGTGTTTTTATCAGAAATCACAAATTTTTGAAGGTATTTGTAAGGTGGTTTTGGTGAGTAGATGTAGTGAGACTTTTTTTTTTTGTTTATGAGGTAAGTGATCTACTAGTTATAGTTTGAAAATGGATGAAATATGAATTAAGAGGGCAAACAAGTGGTAGCTTGCATATTAGGGGTAGCAACTCCTTCCATTGGGTGTTCATATATTCTTATGGGAGAGTGTCCCTTTTACTAGAGGTTGATAAAAGAGCAAGGGAAATATTCCCTTTCAATAGAGGCTATTAAATGGGAATGGGAAATAATCCCTTTCAGTGAATACTAATAAATGAGTAGGGATAGAAGTTCCTTTCAATGGAAGCTAAACATCCTACAAGTAGTAGCTTATGGGGCATGAATATAATCAAGTTGAATCTTGTAATAAAAGGAATGTTGGTGTCTTTTTTATATATTTATCATGCACTTGGTGATTATGTTCTATTTTATATGATTGAGTTGTGTTGGTAATACATGAACAATTGCTAAAGTGATTGAAAAGTATAATTTGTGAAAAAATGTACAATCTGGCCACACTACTAATTCACCCACTCTAACTAATGTCATGGTTTCAATTGTTTCTAACAATATTAAATAAACAAAAAATTTTAACTATTGATTCCATGAGATATTTAGATTAATAGTAATTATTAAAATAACATAAATTTTGAAATAAAATTGCAAAATTTTTCCATTCTTAATGGATTAGACAACAATTATTTATGAGATTGAGCATCGAAATTATAATTTGTATTGTAATCAATGTTTGTTATTTTGAATCAAAGTAATGGAGTTAATCATGCTGAGCCACTTAAAAATTCACCAAATCCATGAACTCTGAAGTAATATAAAGGGTGAAGTCTCTTACCTTGAGTTGTTGTTATCTATCCAACAAAGAAAATACACTTTAATGAAGCTTCATTTTTGGCCAAAGTGGAGTTAATCATGCTGAGCCACTTAAAAATTCACCGAAGCCATGAAGTCTGAAGTAATATGAAGGGTGAAGTCTCGTACTTTGAGTTGTTATCTATACAATAAAGAAAATATAATTTAATGAAGCTTCATTTTTGGCATTGAAGTGCATGGGGAAATTTTAGAAATATAATACCATTTATGAAGTTTCCTAAGGAATATAGAAAGAAATCCATATACATTAATTTAATGGAAGTTTAGTTCTCACATAGTGGTTGAATTATACTATAGTAGACTATATTATACATATCAATGCAAGTGAAAAAACATGTTTACTTTACAAGATCTGGCTAAAAGTACAAATCACTTTCAACACTAAAATTATAATAGCTCAAACATGCATACAATATTTTTATACCTACCAAGTGTTGTGAATGTTCCCTCCACTTGTGGTACTAGTTTTGCCACTAACGCTTAGTCCAAATTTGTTAACCATAGTTTGATTACAAGAGGAGAGACTATTTTTAATATATAGATTTTACTTTTCAAATCCTGTAGTCTCTAGAAGTTAGTGACAAATTTTATTATTAGAAAATTTCATGTCTTATTTTTGTGTGGTTCATGGGTAGAAAAGTGGAAATTTTTTTAGGAAGCTTTTATTGTGTAGAGTGGGGAGGTGTAGAGATATATTTCATTGTGTAGACCTTCAAAATATGCACAATGAATTTCCTTCATATTTTTAAGATTCTACACCTTTGCAATCTGAAAAATGAAATTCCTCTACACTCCGAAAACTCCACAAATGCACAATAGCTCATTAAAATATTTAAATGTTAATTGAATGATATTTATGAATTTAATTTTTACCTAATACAATTATTGTTATTTTTATAGTAATAAAACTTGGGTAATGTATAATCTTAGTTGAGAAATTTTATGTGATTTTTTTTGTAAACACAAAGCTAGGTAGATTACCTGAATTATAAGGTCCAGAAAAGTAAGGAGGCCCCATGGGTTGTGACATCCTTAATGACAAATACTTTGGTTCTATAAGAACCAAAATTTTGGAAGTGACATGAGGTTGTAAGATATTTTGGGTTATACCAAGTCAACTTGCAACCAAAACACAAATATAATCAATTCATTTATTGTTTTTTTCTATTTAATATTGAGAGCTATTTTTTTCTTTATCATACACAACCCTCTTGAAAACATGCCCATTCATTAGTTTACATATCCCTTTCTCATTGTAGAATTGAGGGTAGCATTCCCGATTGGCTATAAATAATGCTAGGGTGTTGTGTAACCAGCTACAAAAATAGAATAAAAGAGATATAAACACCTTAGAAATGACCCACTTCAAGGGGGCAACCTCCAATACATTACATAAATGAACAATTCTTGGATGATACAATTTACAAAACCTCCTTTCTATATATAGGAGTCCATGGGGCCATAATGTAATCCTAGTGGGCCACAATGTAATCCTAGCCGACCTAACAATAATAATTTAAGGGCACAATAATAACAAAAATGGGGGTTACAAGGGTACAATAATAACAATAAGGGGGTTACACTAACAACAATAAGGGGCTATACTAGTAATATAGGGACCTAACATGCCCCTCTCCTTCACAAAAGTGTTGTCTTCAACGCTTGAGTAGCTCTGGGTGCTTCTGTATAAAATTCTCATCCTCCCATGTAGAATCTTCAGTGGGTAAGTTCTTCCACTTGATGAGATACTCTGAAATTGATCGATTCCGTAGTTGTCGAGTTCTTTTTTCCATGACTGCTTCAGGTTCCAATATGATTTTTCCTTCCCCATCAAGTTCTGGCAATACTGTTTGAACTGGAAGATTTTTACCTATAACCTTCTTTAAGCATGAAACATGGAAAACTGGATGTACTCGCGAAGAAGCAGGAAGCTCCAATTTGTATGCCATAGTACCAATCTTTTGCAACACCTTGTAAGGACCATAGTACTTGGCGATAATTTATTATCCTTCTTAGCTTGCTTGAGGGACATTTGTTTATATGGTTGTAGCCGTAAAAATACCCAATCTCCTACATCAAAACTTCTCTCGCTGTGATGTTGATCTGCCTGTTGTTTCATTCGATTTTGTGCCAAATTCAGGTTATCCTTTAAGAGTTGGAGAACTTCTTGCCGATGCTCGATGTGATCTTCCACTGCTTGAACCTTTGAATTTTCCCTTAAAGATGATGTGATCAATGGTGGATGATATCCATAAAGTGCCATAAATGGGGTCATTTTTGCTGCAGTATGGAAGGAAGTGTTATACCACCATTCAGCAAGAGGTAACCACTTGACCCATTGTGTTTGTTTATCAGATACAAATCAACGAAGATATCCTTCCAAACATTTATTTACTATCTCAGTTTGACCATCAGATTTAGGATGATAAGATGAGCTATAAGCTAATTGAGTACCCAAACAAGAAAATAACTCCGTCCAAAAATTTCCCGTAAAAATGGGATCTCTGTCGCTCACAATAACCCTTGGGCTCCCATGTAGCTTTTGAATTCTGTGCATAAATGTAGTAGCAACTGTACTTTCTTTAAATGGATGAGATAATGCACAAAAGTGTGCATACTTGGTAATTATATGAACTACCACCATGATGACATTCTTTCCTTTGGACTTAGGTAATCCTGTGATAAAATCCATTAAAATCTCCTCCCAATGTTCAATTGGAATGGATAAAGGTTGCAGAAGTCCCGGGATCTTAATTGTCTCCACTTTATTCTGCTGGCACACCAAACATTCTGCCACAAAATTTTGAATATCATATTTAAGACCATCCCAAAAAAATTCTTTCTTCACCCTGTGGTAATTTTTTAAAAATCCTGAGTGTCCTCCTAAAGGAGAAGTGTGAAATTCCAGAAGAATCGTTTGTTTTAGTTGGGAATTATTACAAAGATATAAGCGATCTTTGTACCATAAGGAATAATTTTTCCAACTAAATGTATCAGATGTACTAGGATCTTGCTGCAACTTTTGAATGAGTGTTCATACATCTTTGCCCTTCTTTTGTTCATCTCTTGCTTTAGTAATCCAATCTGGTTGGATAATAGAAATGGCACAAAGCAATGCTTCCACCTCTTCATTCTTTCTTGAGAGTGCATCTGCAACAACATTAAGCTTTCCTTTTTTGTAAATTATTTCAAAGTCATAACCCAAGGTCTTTGTGACCCATTTTTGCTGCTCTTCTGAAGATATTCTTTGTTCCAAAAAGTGTTTAATACTATCATGATCATTTTTTACCTTGAAGTGTCTTCCCATTAGGTAAGTTCACCATTTCTTTAGTGCATGCAGTATTGCTAACATTTCCTTCTCATAAATAGGTTTTTGTAAATACTTTCCTTTGATTGGAAAACTTTCAAAAGCAATGGGTCTTCCTTCGTGCATTAAAACTACACCAATTCCATTTCCTAAGGCATCACATTCCATAATAAAGGTTTTTGTGAAGTCTGACATAGCTAGGACCGGTGCTAGGCACATTGCCTCTTTAAGATGTTCAAAGGCCTTAGTTGCTTCAGGAGTCCATTAAAATGCATCTTTCTTCAATAATGTTGTTAGAGGTGCTGCTATTCTCCCATAATTCTTAACAAACTTGTGATAATACGCTGTTAACCCAAGAAATCCTCGCAACTGCTTTATGGTCGTGGGGACTTTACATTTCTTAATGGCTTTAATTTTGTTAGGGTCTACTTTAACACCCTCGTGAGATATAATATGACCCAGATATTCCACCTCTTGTACTCCAAAGAAACATTTGGATGTTTTTGCATATAAATGTTTCTCCTACAATAGGTTGAGCACCCTGTCAACATGTTCAACATGATCCTACCAAGACCTGCTGTAGATTAGTATATCATCAAAAAATACTAGCACAAATTTTCTAAGGAAGGGTTTGAAAATGGAATTCATCAACCCTTGAAATGTAGAAGGTGCATTGGTAAGGCCAAATGGCATGACCAAAAATTTATAATGACCCTCATGAGTTCGAAATGCTGTTTTTGGAATATCTTCAGTCTTCATTCTAATTTGATGATATCCCGAACGAAGATCCAACTTGGTAAAATAAATTGCTCCATGTAATTCATCCAATAATTCATCAATCACAGGAATGGGAAATTTATCTTTAATGGTGAGCTTATTGAGCTCCCCATAATCCGGACACATTCGCCATGATCCATCCTTCTTGTGTACCAATACTACAGGAGCAGAGAAAGAACTTTGACTAGGTTGAATTATACCCGCCTCTAACATTTCTGCAATCATACGTTCAATTTCGCTATTTTGGAAGTAAGGATATCTATAAGGCCTGATGTTTGGAGGAACACTTCCTGGAATCAAATGAATAGCATGATCATGATCATGAATAGGTGGGAGTCCTTGGGAGTTTCAAACACCTTGGAATGATTGTCCAAGACTTGTTGGAGATCTGCAGAAATAGATGATTTTGATGTCGGAACTTCTAGTGAGCATAATTGTGCAATTACGCCTCGTTGTTATTTCTTTAGAAGCTTTGTCATGACATTAGAGATTATTATCCTTCCCGGCTTCCCTTCAATACCCCGTAATTCGACTTCCTTTCCTTCTGAAAAAAATTTCAAGAAAAGTTCTTGAAAATTAAAAGCTACCGTCCCCAAAGATTGTAACCATTGTACTCCTAGTACAACATCAGCACCTCCCATATGAATGGAAAGAATTGGACTAGTCAATACATATTCCCCATGGTTAGCTTGATATTATGGCATTTTCCAGAGAAATTTATAGTTCCTCCATTTGCAACCATCACTTGACATTCTGGTGCTGGGTATAGGAAACAATTTAATTCCTTGGCTACCTTACAATGAATAAAATTATGGGTGCTACCTGAATCAATCAACAATATTACCTTTTTCTTCTTGATTTATCCTTCTATATTGAGAGTTTGAGGAGTGGTAATTCCTGCCAGTGCATTACATGATATGGCCAGATTCATTTCTTCCTCTTCTAGGGCTGGTTCCTGGTGTATATCCTCTTCTTGTTCATTTTCTTCTTCCTCTTCACAATCTATGTAAAACAATTTCTTCTCAGCACACTTATGACCTTTAGTGTATTTTCTATCACAACTATAGCAAAGCCCTTTTTCTCTTTTTTCTTCCAATTGTTGTGGTGTCAACCTTATAGGTTGTGGAAATTTAGGCGTAGCAACACTTCCTTCTTTATAGAATTGAGTGGTAGGCTTCCTTGCCGCCATTATTTTACATTCAATTTTTCTTTCCAACCTGAATGCCTTCTCCAATGAATATGGTTCCAAAACATGAACTTCATGTTGGATATTGTCCTTTAAAGTGCCTATGAAGAGATGGATCCTGTGTTCCTCTGGAATATCAGTTACCCTTATATTCAATTTTTGGAATTCTTCAATGTGTTGCCCCACTAAACCCTTTTGTTTGAGATTTATCAATTGGCTAAAGAAGGTGTTACTCTTTGTATCCTCATAATGTGCTATCATTTCTTCCGTAAAAATTGACCAAGTGACAATTTTTTTACGGGAGCAAAGCCATCGATACCATACAAATGTATTTTGTTCTAAATGTAAAGTTGCAATGCGTACCTTTTGTGTGTTTTGCACGTTATGGAGATCAAAATATTGCTCGATATATAGTATCCATGTTACAGGATCCTTTCCATCAAACTTCCTCATATCCATTTTTGGAATATGGTGGTTCTTCTTGCGAACATTAGAGTTTATGAAATCACAATTAACATTGATTTTGTTCTCATCATGAGGTTCTTCTACTATCTTTTCACCATTAGGAAACATTTCTTGTATCAACTTTGTCAAACCTTCGATGTCTGTTTTTAGATCATTCTTCATGTTTTCCATGTCGTATTTCATGTCATCCATCTTATCTTCCATGCCAGCTTCCATGCCATCCATCTTAGCTTCCACACCATCCATCTTAGCTTGCACACCATCCATCTTAGCTTCCGCGCCTTTCTTCAAAACTTCCATTTCATTTTTTGTTTCTCTTTGGGAGAGTGAAATTTGTTGCACTTGCTCTTGTAATTTTGATAGATCATGTTGCAATTCTTCATCTTCATGAGTCATAGTAAAGCCTTCTGAAGGCTTAATGGGTGTTGAATTATTTTTACAGGGCATATTCTAGAACCCAATACTGATATCTATTCTATTATATGCCCTTGGAATCAATTCAAATTTATTCTTCAAACAATAATTATGCAATTCGGAAAAAAATACACACCTTTTTCTTGCTTTTGAGGAGCTCGATATTGAAATTGGATTATCTTTGTGATTTCTGCACTTCAATATTTTATTTTCAGTACCAACGTAGCCCTTTGAATTATCTTTCGAATGCCACATTTCTGACATGATTTTGATTCTCCAAGACAAAGTTGTGTCCAATCTCCCACAATGACCTAATTATGGACTGGTTCAGTAGAGCGAACTTGTATGACTTTCCACGTGCCACTGTTTCATCCTTTGTCTCTAAAATTGATAACCAAGAAACTAAATTCCGTGTAATTGCGACAAATTTTTACAGCACTTCAGTCCAATACCCAGAGAGAGAGTTATTGAAATTTTCCCATGATCACCACTTTGAGATGAAATTCAGGAGCTTGAAAAAGCACTATCATCCACAGATCATATATCAAAAAATATTGCGAACCAAGCTCTAAAACTTTTTGACGAATTTATTTAGGATTTCAACTTCACACCATAAGAATTTCAGATTTTGAACCTTCGTAGAAAAAAACATTATAGCGCAAATTCCATGATGACCTATTTAGGAGCCTGAAAAAAGACCTAAATTCCATATATCATATCTCCAAACATATTGCGAACCAAGCTCTGAAAGTTTTAGAAAATATTCCTCAGGATTTCGACTTTGCACACTTAAAATTTCAACTTCTGAAACTTCGTAGAAAAAAATTTATAGCGAAAATGCCACGATGACCTATTTGGAGCAGCGAAACTCTAGAATCCAAAGCTCTGATACCAAATGTTGTGTAACCGGCTGCAAAAATAGAAGAAAAGAGATATCAACGCCTTAGAAATGAGACACTTCGAAGGGGCAACGTCCAATAAATTACATAAATGAACAATTCTTGGATGATACAATTTACAAAACCTCCTTTCTATATATAGGAGTCCATGGGGCCATAATGTAATCCTAGTGGGCCACAATGTAATCCTAGCCGACCTAACAATAATAATTTAAGGGCACAATAATAACAAAATGGGGGTTACAAGGGTACAATAATAACAATAAGTGGGTTACACTAACAACAATAAGGGACTATACTAGTAATATAGGGAACTAACATAGGGTATATTTCTATGTTGACTTGTTGAGCAAAAGATTCATGGGAACCATACTACCATCCATACCATGATGAAATTATATTCACTCAACTTCCAAATTTTGAGAGAAAATCATATGAGTGCATCTGGTTAGGCTTAATGTTACAAGTGATGTCAATTACACTCATATGCTTAAACAATTTAAAAGTTTAAAAAAATACAAGGAGAAAATACCATAAGAAGCACAAAGGAGATACCTTATACTCCAATTTGAATCTACCCATCTTCAATATTCATAGGGTTTAATGTTCAAATTGATTAGAATTTCCCATTCATGTGACATAGCCACACAAAATATTTACTTAGTTTTATAAGGATATATAGCCTTGGACATAAAAAAAAACTATGGTGAGCTAAAATGCAGCAAAACAAAAATCACCATGAAACCAAAATGTGAGAAGATATTTTTAATAGATTACAAATCTCAGCTTGTCTACCATTATGATTTTTTCCTTATTTCCTGCAACTATTGTCCCACATATAAGTCTTGTACCTTCCACTCTATCTCTTTCTGAAAAATTACATATTTTTTTGACATTTACAATGATTCTCCCCCATCATGATGAAAAATAAATATATATGAACATGATAGATATGTGGAAGTAAGACTAGAATGAGGTAGAAGAAAAATTTTACCTAGTGAAACCGTTATATTTTGAAGCTCATTAGCCAAACATATTAAATGATTTTCTTCCACAATAATGCATTGCTTCTCTAAGCAATGTTTATTACATTCA
The DNA here is from genome assembly GCA_034641835.2 of Pinus albicaulis. Lineage (NCBI taxonomy): Eukaryota > Viridiplantae > Streptophyta > Pinopsida > Pinales > Pinaceae > Pinus > Pinus albicaulis. The sequence goes on from CM076578.1 coordinate 1,785,184,807, forward strand.
AAGGAAGAGTTTTCAACATGTGTATTATCGTATTGAAAAGGAAGAGCCAAGGGTGAGTTGGACTGAGAGCTCAGGATCATGGAGGTAGATAAAGATTGTAAATTTTTTAGGTTGCCAAGGGACTGAATTTTAGCTGAGGTTGGGGTAGTTGAATTGGGAGTCACATTCATGTTTCTTTTTTGACATGGTTGGATCTCAAGCCATGTCTTGATCATCAACAAAACAATCATATTGTTTGATCTAAAATTATTAGGAAGTTAGAATTTACAATCGTGGAACATATATTAGTTTTTAAATTTTTCATCATATGATTCATTTACAAGGAATAGTTATAGTTTCCTCCCAAAAAAGAGATACCAAGAAAATCCTCCAAGTTTTGTCCTTCTTGCTCCACATTGTTGTGGCACCCAATGGATGTAGACATCAATTTATAGCTACCCCTATCCATGTCTAGTATCAAGAGCTCCAACTTGATCATCTATTTTTATTTCACATATAACTCTGAATCCATGCTTCAAGGGTTCCACAATATTTTCAATTACCAATCTAATTACCAAGAAGAAAATCATAAACATGGGATAAAATTTTGAGCTAGCAACATGACATGCAATATTATACATTTTAATTTGATTTATCATAGAGATTTTAAGACTCAGAATTCCATGAAATGTAAAGCTCAGCCAAAGCCAAGCATAATGTCAAAAAAATGAATAAACACCCTGCAATTTTTCTTTCAATACAAACACCATAATTGTGGTAAATGAAAACTACAAGTGTTATAACATGTGCAAATAACGTTGATTGTTTTCATCTTCCATAGTTAGCACATGGAAAATAAGTGTATTGCATGAGCAATGTGGACAAATTTTCCATAACTACAGCTTCATACACCAATATCAGTGTTGATATTTAAAATAATTCCACCTCATTTTATACATTAATATATCTACTTTCTTCTTCATAAGTTCATCATTCCTTATACAATTGGAATTGGAATATGATATTCCTCCCAATAAATAATTCATATTTTCCCCATCATTAGAAAAAGGTGCAGATACATAAGTCATATTTTTCCCATCATCACTAGTGCAGATCCAGGCACACTTATTTAACATAAGTTAATGAATTTATGTGCGAGTGTAGAGTTGTATAGGAAGCACAATTAAATCTTCCTCTACACCTCTGCATTCACAATGAAATGCTTATATGTTCCCCAAGATCCTGGATGACCTCACTATCCATTCCATAACTCTACCATTCTTGTTTGACTCTAATTATTATGAGAAACTCTTCATTTTCCTGTGGATGCATGCCAATTTGTTTCTAGAGATGGTGGAGAAAAAAATCATACTAAACTAAGAGGAATTTTTCATGATCTCTTCTTTAACATCGGCTTCAATATTTTCTCTAGAATCATATGTATGTTACTAAATATCATCATATACATTTCTAGAGCCTAGGTAAAATTCCTTAGAGATATGGTAGAAGAAGTCTTCCAAACCATCAAGACACATCGAGGGGTGGGAGTGCCTAGTTTGGGAGGAAACATAATGAAAGGTACCTTCCCACCTCCACACTATGCACTTCATTCAAGAGGACAACAATTGTATCTTGACAGTTCAACTGTTGTCCCACCATCTCAAAGAAGATTCACCTACTAACAAATGCCTTTCATTTATGGTACATGATAATATAGACCAATTTAGAAAATACTGATTCGATACCTTGATCCAAATATTGCATTTCGATATTGACATTTATGGTTCTTTCATTGGGCCAATTCCGGGAATGAGTGTCCTTGGTCAGTTGCTATTATAAAATGTGTTTCAATCAATTTGTGAAGAAATAATAGGCCTTCTCTACCTCCTTGTTCTATATATTTGAAGATATCTCTACATGTTGGATGTGGAGCCTCATTATCTTCCTTTTTTAGATGTATCGCAATGTTGGACCCATGTTCTTAATGGGGCGGTAATGTTTCCCATATTTTGATTGCCATAAAGGGGGTCCAGGGGGGCGACGGTGACATTTTGGAGCCCCACCCTAGCGGGGGGTTTCAAAGGCAGTGCCCACGAAGCTAAAAAAAGATGTAAAAATTCGTTGTAAAATATTGTAATTTCATAGTAAATCTAGTCCGTTCATTAGGCGGATGATCTGATGGTAGAAGTTATGTTTAATTTAGGGTTTTTTTTCCCTAGAAGGAAACCCCTTTGATTTATGAGGGTATCATATTGCGGTTGTGTATAGTATGTATATTATGAGTGTGAAATAGAAATGGGGATTATGTGAGAGAGAAGAGGATATTACAACAGATATACTGTAGGTTGTGTCTCTTCATTTTGCTGGATAATATAAATGAAGGACACGTTGTTTCTGTGGATGTATCCCAAGTTGGGTGAACCACATATATCCATGCCTCTCTTGTTTTATATGTTTTTTGTATTTTTATATCCGCATATTTTATTTGTTCCATTTCTCTCTAATATATAACTTTCTAAAACAACATTAAAGTAACAATTTAGATCTCAATTTTGGTTTATTTACTAGTTTGTTTTAATGTTACATATTAAATTCCTGTGAAGTATAATGTAATATTCCCAAATGGGAAAAGCAGGAATATAGTGAAAAATACTGGAATAGTAGTGTATAACATCATATAAAAGCTAGATGCCAATATGGATACCTTCTAATCATTATAAAAGAGACAAAATATGCATAATAAATCAGCCATAAAGCATAGAAAAAGATATAACATGCCTCCAATGGACAAAACCCTCAATAAGAAGTGTTGCTACTATATCAAAATGCTAGAGACACTGATACAACGCAGTTTTAAAATCACTACTATAGAAAATGAGTACACAAAGGATATGGGGTTGATATGTGCCACAGTAGATGAAAAATAAATATATGGGCTCTATAAAACCTCCAGAAAAGAACCCAAAATGGTCTCCGAGAAAAACACCCAATAATACAATGTGAGATGCAGCCTTATGGCTGAAAGTATGCTGCAACAAATGACTAAAGAGTAAATGGCTGAATCTGATATAATAATGAATGTGCTCTCCTCCAGTGAATCCTCTCGATGAAATTCCGACCATTTCACTTAAGAAATCACCTCCCAAATCACCTACTGCAGAAACCCCTGCAACGAGTCCTCCCTAAAATAGCGCATATCAAGACTAATACTATGTTTTAAGGGATAAATATACTATGTCCTGATGCCAAATGTGTCAATAAATCTCTAGGGCCTTCTTTAGTAGCCTCCAAAGAGAAAGGAACCTCCCTCCAACAAGGTCTAGCTCAGAAATCTCCCAAATCAAACCTCCACAACTTCTTCCCTACAACACACACACAAATCCTCAACAGGGTCTACATTGTACATTAATATTGAAGCCTTTTCCAATTTCGTGATAGTGGAATGTAGTGAAAACTCTCCCAAGAAGCCCCTCAAGGAAAGAGGTGGGATTCCCGATCATGAACACCATGTGCTAAACATCACTTGCAATCTTAGCTAAACAGCCAAAGAAAGATATATGTCTAAACATACCATATATCAAAACATAAACATATATCAACATAATGAAATATGGCTTCCATCCTCTTCCTTATATAAGAAATGATCTTTCTAAACCTAAGCCCCGTCCATTAATGACACTACTTCCATGCAAAGAGTCTCCATCTAAAACTATGTTGTCCCTCATTGAATCCCACTACTCCATGACAACACTATTGATTTGGTCAAAGTTGACCCAATCAAGGTGTTCCATCCCCTTTTCACACCTAAGGGTTCTCAATTAAGCTTCCAAGATGTCTTCTTTTAACACTAGCATTGATTTATTCATTATTGAGGAGATTTATCAATCTCCATTATCCTCTTATTCATTAAACAGAAAGCGAACGAAAAAATTAATATTCCAACTAGCTCATGGCTAATTGGGAATATTATAGTCCTCCCCTCCCAAATGTTGCTTTTCCTCAAGCAACTGAAAAGGTGAGTGTTGCAAGTCTTCTCCTCCATCATTTGTGACACGTCCATGTGATAATCTTCCCTCATAAGCTATGTGTCTCCCAATCCATCCCTCCATGAAATGGTCCTCCCAAGTTCTCATGAGATGCAAATGACTCATCCCAAAAGGAAGAAATAGATCCAATGAAACAATCATGGTTTTCCCAATGTTCTCCCTAAAATATGTAGCATAATGAACATGGAGAATCTCTCTCCCAAAGGGCACATACAATGCTCCCATCCTCCATCCAATAATTGCCATAAAAATAATAATTACATCATCAATGTATGGGATCAAAACCAAGTACATATAAACATAAATATGAAAAAATGGAGGTGGTTCATAGTCCCACACGTGGAACCAGTGTAGTAAATCTCTTGACTGCATCAGATATTGATATTGTAAGTGGTTTTCCCACCACTTACTTGATTTCCAAGTTTTCTGACAAGTATTGGAAAGGTGAGAAATGTTTGGTTCCTTTGGAGTGCACTTGGACTAGTAAATCATCTCCCTATACCCTCCAAGGGAGTGGCCATGTTCATAAATGTTTATGGCCCAAATTTGGCCATGAAGTTTATATGGAAGAACGCTCGTCCTTGGAGCAATGGCTTGCATATACATGGTAAAGGAATGAAAATATTCATCAAATAAAACATCATGTACATAAACATGTTCCTTACCAAAAGTTTTGCTCATACAAATGGAGTGGTCCCTATATAGATCCCCTTTCATTCCAAAAGAGAAAAGAGGTGGTTGTGATAACTCCTCCATATATTTATGTATCTCTCCCATTTCCACATGATCCATGCATCTTTTCAAATGTTGATATAGTTCCTCCTCAAAGCCTTCCCAAGTATAACCCTCCATGATGGTTTTGTAGGCTCTCATGCAATAAGTATGGCTGAAGAGAAAATCCTCATGAGCTATTTTTAGTAACTTCTCCTTGAGCTTAGAATCTCTGGATAAGAAGATCCTACCATGATAGTAGATGAATCCATCTTGGACTGAATAGCCCTCTTCATGTAGCTGGTCATCAAGTATCATGCATGTAAAAATATCCTTGGAATAATCCACCAACAGCTGGGATTTCCAATAAGGATCTATCTTCCATAGTTAGAGCATTGATGATCTATCACAAATAACATCTGTCATATGGTTGCCTTTTTCTTTGACATTTCCCATGCAAAAGGTACATATTGGGATGTTGCTAACATCTCCTTGTTTCTCTTCTTGCAGCTGCTCATGCTCAAGTAAAGGTTGAAGCCTTTGGAGGTTAGTCTCCCATAGGAAGATATCATCCATCAAAAACCTCCTGAGTTTTTCCAAAGCATGCATGAGTGGCTACCATATTTTACCATGTCTGGAATATTTCTCTCCAAATAAGAACATCTTCTGAGCCTCCATAGTCAAGGAATAGTCTCCCTGCCCCATGATGGTGTCATCCTCCAATCCTGCAGCATTTCTTCTCAGCGCAAGGTAATATGTGAGAGTGGTTAATGAGGATAGTGCAAGAATATCCTCCTCCTCCTTGAGTCTACCCAAGACTCTCTGCACTGTTTCATAACCCTCCAATGTGCCCACTGCTCCTAGGTATATGAGTGGTGCAACATAATGTGAGACATATCTCACCAACTGTGGATCAGGTGGTCTCCATGGTGGTATTCCATAAAAAACTTATGTCTCATGGGTCAACCTCATATGCATAATAGATGGGACTACCATGTCCTCGCTTCCACTATGCAAATCCAACTCTATTTTTGTGTGGAAGCTTCTTGATAATTGGGTACCACTCCTATTGATGCAAGGGTCCCTCTAATTGGATAAATTTCTCCATCCTCGCCTCGTGGTGGTGGTGGATTATCTCCTGCTATTCCAGTGTTATGACCCCTTTTTGGTTCTTCTTCTTCTTCCTCCTCATCATTTAAGAAGACCTCTATGTAGTGTGCCTTTCCAGCTACACAACTATGTCTGTGTGTCAATGATTCTTGGCATGTGAATCAAAGCTTCCTTATCCTCAAGTCTCTTTGGACATCATCACTAAGAGGTTTTTATTTTGGCTCTCCTTTGAGAAAGGAGCCTTCTCATCTTTTCCCTTTGATGGAAAAGAGGGATTTTTCTGAAATGTTGCCTTTTCTTTTAGTAAGGCATCTTGTAGATCTTTATCCTTTTCAATGTCATATTAAAGGGTAGTGGGCTTGGTAGAATTAACCAACCCATAAAGATGTTCTTCTAACCCATCAATGAACATATAGACCCTTCTTGCTGCAAATAAATCATGAACCATAACAAAAAGTTTTAGAAATTCAGAAATGTAAGTTTCTAGATTACCTGATTGTTTGAGCTTTGCTAGCCCCATGAATGGTGCCTCGGGATCTCTTCTATCAAACCTCTCCACCAACCTCCTTGTGAACTCTGAATATGCAGTCACATTTGCATGACCTAATGTAGACAAGCCATGGAACCACCAATCATGTGCTTCACCCTCAAGGTGCAACGTTGCTATCTTAATGGCCTCCATCTCTGCTAATTTTTTCAACTCGAAGTATATTCCAAGCTTCTCTACCCATGATTTAGCAGTGTATTTATATGACCCATCAAAGTTGTGTAAGAAAAATATGCCCATTGTTTGGTCTAGATCATGATTCTAAATGAATCCTCCACCTCTATTGTGATGCCTAGGTCTCCTATTTTCCTTAATCTAAAAAAATTATTGAAAACTCAAGTGGTCCTTCAATCTCTGAGATTGAAACTCATACACCATGAAATAGTCTTCAAGAGTTTCTTGTTCTTGAAACCCTTCATTTTCCACCGCTTAGAATATAGGCATTATAGAGTGTTGGGAAACTTGTTTCTGTTGCACTGGTTGATCACTCTAGTGATGAGAAATGTTGGAGCCTTCACCATGTTGAAAACCTTTAGGGGATTCCTTGTATATATCCATCCTCATATCATTTATTTCTCTAGCAATGTATTTCATAGCTTTGAGAAGAATCTTAGGAAACCCTTTATATTCATCTTCTCCTGATAAAGGGGTCTTACCCTTGTCTTATTTATCATTTGTATAATCAAACTTCTGGTGTCTTATTTTGAGATACCTCTTCTCTCTATATGTGAGAGGGTCTCCTTCCTCAGATAACATTTTGGATTTTCAAGATGCACAGGTTTTGCCAAGATTATGATCTGATACCACTATAATATTCCGAAATGGGAGAAACAAGAATATAGTGCAAAATACTGGAATAGCAGTGTATAACATCATATAAAATCAAGAGGCCAATATGGAGACCTTCTAATCATTATAACAGTATAAAAATATGCATAATAAATGGGCCATAAAGCATAGAACAAGATATAACAAGCCTCCAATGGAAAAAACCCTCAATAAGAGGTGTTGCTACTATATCAAAATGTCAGAGACACTGCTACAATGAAGATTTAAAATAACCGCTACAAAAATGGAGTACAAAAAGGATATTTTGATGATATTTGCCACAATAGATGAAAAAATAATGATCTGGGCTTTATACAACCTCCAGAAAAAAACCCAAAAGGGTCTCTGAGAAAAACACCCAATAATACAGTGTGACCTGCAACCCTATTACTGAAAGTATGCTACAGAAAATGACTGAAGAGTAAATGGCTTAAGCTAAAATAAGGATGAATGTGCTCTCCTCCAATGAATCCTATGGATGAAAGGTTGGCCCTTTCACTCAAGAAATCACCTCCCAAATCACCTACTGCAGAAACCCCTGCAACTCCTCCCTAAAATAACGCAGATCCAAACTGATACTGCATTGTAGGGGATAAATATACTATGGCCTGATGCCAAAGGTGTCAATAAAACTCCAGTGCCTTCTTTACTAACCTCCAAAGAGAAAGGGACATCCCTCCAATAAGGTCTAGCTTAGAAATCTCCAAAATCAAACCTCCACAACTTCTTCCCTTCAACACACACACAAATCCTCAATCGAAACTACATTGTACATTAAGACTAAAGCCTTGGCCAAATGTCTGATAGTAGAATGTAGTGCAAACTCTACCAAGAGGCTTCTCAAGGAAAGAGGTGGGATATCAGTAACACCTTGTGCTAAACGGAACTTGCAATCTTAGCTAAATAGCGAAAGAAAGCTATATGTCTAAACAAACCATGTATCAAAACATAAAACTGTATCAACATAATGAAATATGGTTTCCATCCTCTTCCTTATATAAGAAATGAGCTTTCTAACCCTAAGCCCCATCCATTAATGACACTACTTCCATGCAAAGAGTCTCCATCTAAAATTGTGTTGTCCCTCATTGAATGCCACTACTCCATGACAACGTTGTTTATTTGGTCAAAATTGACCCACACAAGGTGTTCCAGCCCCTTTTCACACGTAAGGGTGATCAATTAAGCTGCCAAGGTGTCTTTTTTTCACATTGGCATTTATTTATTCATTATTAAGGATATTTATGGATCTCCATTATCCTCTTATTCATTAAATAGAAAGAAAAAGAAAAATTTAATATTCCAACTAGCTCATGGCTAATTGGGAATATTGCATATACATATCCTTGAGAAACTATTACTTTTGGTGCTCTTTCTTTAAATGCTAAACTATGAGACTATGGTTATTATTCTTATAATATTTATGGCTCTTGTCAATTTTTGAATTTTGAATCTATGTAGTGAAATGGAACTTTTACAATTGGCCTCATTGTTTTGTTTCTAGTCGATAGGTAGTGAAACTTATGCAATATATGGTATCTAGAAAGCTCGCAACATCACTGAATGAATGAAAAAACTAATGATAATATAATATTACTAAGTTCTTATTAGTTCTTCTAAGAAGTTGTGGAACCATTTGCAAAAAGTGTGGAGGAAGAACACCGCCATGAGTGTAAAGGCATGGGAATGTGGAGGTGCAACATAAAGATGTACAACATATAATTTACTTTTATTAAAAAACTTAAATTCTTTTCCTAACCGAAAAAACTATTTCATTATTAACTATTACAATTATTTTGCTAATATATCAATAAAATAATACATAACCCTTGGACTATGTATTTATAATTTAGTGTTGGGGGATTGACCGTTGGAACCATAGGCATCAATTATCTCCTTTTTCATGTTGTTATTCCCTTGGATCCCGGTTCTTTCCACCACCCTCGTCAGCTTGGTGTTTTTCATTCGTGCATGTTATATATTTCGTCACTCCTAGCTCTTTCTTGGGTCGTTTATGTGATACATTTCCACTTTTGTCTCTTCTCTGGAGGTGTTCCTCGAAGGCATTTCATCATTCCTATTTAAAGCTCGTTGGCTCCATAGGTCTACATCGCTATCATTGTTTGTTTGCTTTTCTAGTGTGGTTGATGTCAATGTGTTGTCTGGGTGATCTAGTTGCTTTCTGCTTTGCCATGGTTTCCTCAGTTGGCTTACATTGACATTTCTCTCCTCCACCATATTCCCGATATTCCTCTGTTGAAATTTCATGTTTTTGTGTGTTTAAGTGTTGCTAATATGTTGTTTGCGAGCCTCTAGACCATGTTTGTTTAGTTTCTAGATTATTATCAATACATATGTATTGGGGGTTTTGACCCTGTAGTTTATCATGTTTTGGCTGATGGATCTTCTGAGCTTATATGTTGGAAAATCTGAATAGTTTTTTATTTATATTTTTTTTATTAGATATTTTGAGAGATCTGGTCTAATTCTCAGTAATTCTCCTTCTCTAAAACATATATCTAAGATTCCCTTTTTCTAAATTATATATGAAAAATGTAATTTTATTTATTGCGCCGAGAGGCGCTCTACATCCCAGTATATAGGGATGTGTAGATGTAACGTGTGTAATGTAAAATTTTGATATGTCAGGCTCAATATATAGAGATGTGTAGATGTAATGTGTGTAATGTAAACTTTTGATATGTCAGGCCCAGTATATAGAGATGTATAGATGTAATGTGTGTAATGTAAACTATGTGTAGATGTAATGTGTGTAATGTAAAATTTTTATATGTCGGAGTGTATATAGATGTGTAGATTTCATGTGAGTAATGTAAAATTTTGATAAATTTACCACTTTTATACCATGGGCCAAATACCATATTTATAAAATAGGTATGGTAAATAAATAAAATATAAATAAACCATATATATGGTAAATAAATAAAAAGGATTTTTATATTTACTTCATAATCCTATTTATATTTATGAACATCAAAAAGTGGTTTTATTTAGCTGGATCCTCAGCTAAATACCATGGGCCAAATTAAAGTACACTACATGCATTGCCTATCTCAGGTAACAATAAACATGTAAACATAAATGTAAAAATAATTTTTAATTTTTAACATTTAAAATTTAATCTAATTAATCTAATTTTGGCCCTAATGAAAAATCACCTTTCTCCCTACATATATAAATTTAACACAGTGGGCCAAATACCATATTCTTCTATTTCTCTTCCATTTTATATTGGAGGGAAAAGAGAGAGAGGAGGAGAGAGGAAGGTATATAGGAGAGATGGAAGGATTGAGAGATGGAGTTGGAGGGGGAGAGAGGGAGGGAAGAAGGAATACATAGAGAGTGATAAGTGGACAGAGAGATGAAGTGACAAGGGAGAAATGGAGAGAGTGTGTATATGATTTGGGGTGAGATAAAGAGATAAAAAAGGAGATATGGAGAGAATGAGAGAGGGAGGGATATAGTAACATAGTTGGAGGGTGAAGAGAGAGGGAGATATATAGGTGGGAAAGAAATGGAGAGAGAAGAAGGAAGAGGGAGGATGTGAGAGAGTGGAGAGATGGAGGGAAAGAGAGATATAGTTCGAGGAGGGAGATAGGGAAGTAGATGGTGATTTATAATCCTATTTGATTGCTTGCACTAGATGTATTTATTTCAGTGTAGATGTTGATTTCTGTGTATAGGAGGAAAGATGGAGGGAAAGAGAGATGTAGTTGGAAGGGGGAGATAGGGAAGATGATTTCTTGCACTCGATGCATTGCTTTCAATGTGGATAGTGATTTATAATCCTATTTCTCTTGCACTATATGCATTTATTTTAGTGTAGATGTTGAGAGAGAGAGAGAGAGAGAGAGAGAGATAGTTGGAGGGTGAAGAGAGACAGAGATATATATGTGGGAAAGAAATGGAGAGAGAGGAAGGAAAAAGGAGGATGTGAGAGAGTGGAGATATGGAAGGAAAGAGAGATGTAGTTCGAGGGGGGAGATAGGGAATTAGATGGTGATTTATAATCCTATTTGATTGCTTGCACTAGATGCATTGATATCAGTGTAGATGTTGGTTTATAATAGTATTTTATTACTTGCACTAGATCCATTGATTTCAATATAGATGCTGATTTCTAATCTTATTTGATTACCTGCATTAGATGCATTGATCTCAGTGTAGATGTTATTTTGTAATCTTATTTGATTGTTTTCATTAGGTGCATTGATTTCAGTGTTGACGTTGATTTCTGATTTGATGTACTTGGATGTACATTGATGGTACATTAATTTTAAAGTGACTGGATTAAGATTGTGCATTGATTCCAGCGTAAGCACACAAAATTATTAAAAATGTACATTAATATTATTATTTCTAATCCTATTTGATTGCTTACACTAGATGCATTGATATCAATGTAGATGTTGGTTTCTAACCTTATTTTCTTACTTGCACTGGATGCATTGATTTCGGTGTAAATACATAGAATATCAAACTCTAGATCTAGAGTTATGTATTTACATAGGGAGCAAGAAGTGGAGAGAGAGAGGGAGTGACAAGGGAGAAATAGAGGAGTATGTGTATGTTTAAGGGTGAGATAAAGAGAAAAATAAGGAGAGATGGAGGGAATGGGGGGAGAATGAATGAGGGGGGGATATAGTAACATAGTTGGAGGGTGAAGAGAGGGAGAGAGAGGGAGATATAGAGAGAGATAGATGTGGGAGAGAAAGGGATAGAGGGGAAGGAAGAGAGAGAGTGGAGAGAGGGAGGGAACGAGAGATGGATTTGGAGGGGGGAGAGAGGGAAGATATTTATTGCACTCAATGCATTGATTTCAGTGTGGATGGTGATTTCTAATCCTATTTTTCTTGCACTATATGCATTGATTTTAGTGTAAATGTTGAGAGAGAGTGTGTGTGTGTGTGTTATGGGGGAGGAAAGAGGATTGGAAGGCAAAGAGAGAGAGAGAGAGAGAGAGAGAGAGAGATAATTGGATTGCAAAGAGAGAGAGAGAGGAAAAGATAGAGGAAGGTAGGAGTGGAAGGACAAGAGAGAGAACATAAGAGAGAGGAAGAGAGTTATGGGGGAAGAGTGAAAATTGGAGGGAAAAGAAAGAGAGAGAGAGAGAGAGGGAGAGGAGAGAGAGGAAGGATGAGAAAGAGGAGGAGAGAGGGAGGGAGATGGAAGGATGGAGAGATGGAGTTGGAGGGGGAGAGAGGGAGGGAAGAAGGATTACATAGAGAGTGAGAAGTAGAGAGAGAGATGAAGTGACAAGGGAGATATTGAGAGAGTGTGTATATGTTTTTGGGAGAGATAAAGAGATAAAGAAGGAGATATGGAGAGAAGGAGAGAGGGAGGGATATAGTAACATAGTTGGAGGGTGAAGAGAGAGGGAGATATATATGTGGGAAAGGAATGGAGAGAGAGGAAGGAAGAGGGAGGATGTGAGAGAGTGGAGAGATGGAGGGAAAGAGAGATGTAGTTTGAGGGGGGAGATAGGGAAGTAGATGGTGATTTATAATCCTATTTGATTTCTTGCACTAGATGCATTAATTTCAGTGTAGATGTTGATTTTAGTGTAGAGGAGGAGAGATGGAGGGAAAGAGAGATGTAGTTGGAGGGGGGAGAGAGGGAAGATGATTTCTTGCACTCGATGCATTGATTTCAGTGTGGATGGTGATTTCTAATCCTATTTTTCTTGCACTATATACATTGATTTTAGTGTATATGTTGAGAGAGAGAGAGAGAGAGAGAGAGAGAGAGAGAGAGTAACATAGTTGGAGGGTGAGGAGAGACGGAGATATATATGTGGGAAAGAAATAGAGAGAGAGGATGGAAGAGGGAGGACGTGAGAGAGTGGAAAGATGGAGGGAAGGAGAGATGTAGTTCAAGGGGGGAGATAGGGAAGTAGATGGTGATTTATAATCCTATTTGATTGCTTGCACTAGATGCATTGATATCAGTGTAGATGTTGGTTTCTAATCCTATTTTATTACTTGCACTATATCCATTGATTTCAATATAGATTTTGATTTCTAATCTTATTTGATTACCTGTATTAGATGCATTGATCTCAGTGTAGATGTTGTTTTGTAATATTATTTGATTGTTTGCATTAAGTGCATTGATTTTAGTGTAGATGTTGATTTCTGATTTGATGTACATTGATGGTACCTTAATTTTAAAGTGATTGGATTAAGATTTTGCATTGATTTCAGTGTAAGCACACAAAATTATTAACAATGTACATTAATATTTGTGTTATAATAAATGAACCTATTAATATTGAAGATCAAGAGAGACAATGTATGATGTTTGTACAATAGTTCAAGTTAAATATTTAAATGGTTTATTATTTTAATTGTCCTTTTCATATAATCGATATGAAAAGATGACAAAACTAACAAGGGTGACAATAAGAATAGAAAAATAAAATAATTTGAGATTTATCACAATGAATACTATTTGTAATTGACTACATTCTTATTATTTTCATTTTTAATCATTCAACACTATTACATTGTCACTTTGCATTCAAAAACAATATTTCGTCATTAAATTTATTAACAATGTTTATCATCTCAAAAACCTGAGGTAATTAAGAAATTTTTAAAATTAAAATGACCAGATAAATATCAGACATATTTAGCATATATAAAATTATTATATTTATATTATCTGTATTTACATATTATTGATAAAATTAATCATATTTTCGATAGATTTTCCTTGGTTGTGTTGTGGACAGTTTTGTCACCCCCTAGAGACAGTCTAGAGTTGCCATAGAACAGTGCCTAGGACATCTTAATATAGCAAGGAACTCCTCATATAGCTTGGGCTGTCAATCCAAAATCTCACTTGCTATCTCTTGTTTGAACAAGGAAATAAGCTTTGAATGGGACCAAACTCTCTCAGAAGCTGACACAAAGATAAGAATAGTGTAGGGACATTATGTAAAACTCCAATACAAAAGCATCAGACAGTTAAGAGACAACTTACTATAAAGAGGGCCAGTTCAAATAATATATCACAGAAATCAAATATCAGGAAGTGAGTGCAGTGAGGAAACATAGAGAAGATATTAGTTAACATGAGACTGATAGCCAGATACACAACAGAACCGCATAAGGGCATATTAATTTATGAATCCTTATATGACAATGGCGTTTTAAAAGCACCCTCCTCAAGCAAATAATATAACAGAAAACATGGATGAGGTGAACATGGAACAATATATCATAACTAGGCCTATTTAAAGCACTTGACTAATTCCAGAAAGGGCATCAACAAGGATGAATCCTTACTGCGAACTAGTGAGCCACTCGCATTCTAGAACATGATACAAGAAGATAAATAGCATGAAAGGAGATATTGTATTAGCACATAAGAGATATTACATACTGTGAGATACCAAAGACCAGAATCCTCATTACAGTATAACTCCTCCTCACTGAGACCCTACGGGCTCTGAACCTTCATACAGAAGTATTACACAATGTGTACAAAAGCCTTTTCACTGCACAGTTTGCTGATAGAAATCTGGAACCCTTACAATGTCCTATTTTCAGGCCTTTATAGAAAAGATAGAGAATTCTAGAGAAGGAGGTAGATGAAGCACATTTAATGACTCCATTTGAATAAAATGGCGGAAAACAATCGCGCCCATTCTATGAATGACTAACTATAAATGACTGTACTTTACAATATGTCTATAGAAATAAATGCTGGGAGATGAAAATCTCCTTAAAAAAATGACATAAATAATAAAATATATACAATGTTCTGCCTTCTGCTGAAAGTAGGATCTGCTGCCGTAAGAACCCTGAGATAGTCTACAATTCTGTGCTGTACTATCAGCCCTTAACTTTGGATTTGAATCCTGGGTCTTTAATGTAGGGCGAATTTTTCTGGAGGGTTCTGTAGGTCCATATCTTCGTTTTCTTTAATGATGGTCATTTCACACACCTACCCTCGGTTTCTTCTTTAAATTTCACCAGCAGAATGCCGTCCTTCAACATACTCTTAGCCTCTGCAACAGAGACCATAAATTAAAGCGCCTTCTTCTTGCCTTGAGACCTGCAAAACCCATGAACATATTAGAAAAACCAGACTCAGGGGCGTGGGGTGTGGAGGTGGAGATGGAGACGACGTCATGGACATGGACAGGAGACAGGAACACACATGGTGGCAGAAGAAAAACAATGGGGGTTTTGACAAATAGACGAAATACGAATTTTCTACGTGACACAGTCTGGACGTGGGGAAGGAATAACAAAAGATATGGATAAAAACATATGAACACACACACACACACACACACACACACATATATATATATATGCATATGGTGGGGACGAATATTACGGGTGCACGAAATGGAGACACATAGATGTACAATGGACGGGTAGGGGACTGACGTGGCAATGGAGTCAATGGACGGGAGAGACTGTATCCTGTGCCGTTGGATTGCAAACATAGATCAACGGCTGATAATCGATGGGGGCAGCACGATGGTGGGCCATATGACATAGCGAACATGAGATAATGGGTGAGAAGCTCTGGAGAATATCCACCGTCGGATTGACATCGCCAGATCTGACAGTTCAGACGAATTCCGCTGCCCGCCGATTGTGTAGACTTTAACACGCGGGGAAAGCGGTTTCATGGCCTGTAA
Source organism: Pinus albicaulis (assembly GCA_034641835.2). NCBI lineage: Eukaryota > Viridiplantae > Streptophyta > Pinopsida > Pinales > Pinaceae > Pinus > Pinus albicaulis. Next base: position 1,785,200,708 of record CM076578.1, read on the forward strand.
CAAGGACACACGACGCTTTTTCTATGGAATCGCTGCCCCTGCGGTAAATACCGCCGTTTCGATGATAGTGGTGTGGGAGTTACCACCAGTTTTCTACGTGCGGGGCCCTCCACATAGGGCGATTGCCGCTCCGTTCATTTGACTTCGATCGGACGGCCACCATTGCACCCGAAATATAAAACGATAAGCCCTTCTCCTTTTAGCTTGTGGTTTTCGGGCTCCGGTCATGTGATGGTGACATGAAAGGGGCTAAGGCCCTGGGGCTTTGACTCAATATAGTTTTTAAAGTGGGTTTTAAACCTTTGAATAATGCATTTTAGGCGAAGATAGTAAAATCAAGCGGGAGCATCAGGATCTTATGTCACGGCAGAGGTCTGAAGGATATTCGAAAAAGGTGGCAGACCAAAAATTTACGTGCAGGGGTAAATAGGTACAACATCATCTCCTTCTGGGGATGGCATGATCATCCTTGGGCATGTCGATAACATGCAGACCACTGAATACTTCATTCTGTTTTTCAAATTCCCCTACGCTTCCGTTTCAGGTAATTTCTAGTATCCTCTTCTTTATGAAAATAAAAACTAAAACAACTTATATACAATATAATACAATCGGGCACCCCTGCCTGGATTAGAATTGGAAGTATGGCTTGAGAAATTGGCCATTCACAGGGGCATCCAATAAATCACCCTGTAGGTTTTCTAAAGAAAAAGTGTTGTTTCTTCCTAGCTTCACTATTTTAAATGGCCCAAACCACAGCGGATCAAACTTAGCATGTTTGCGCTTTTCTGCTCTGTCAACATCCCATCTGAGAACCAGGTCACCAATTTGGAAGTTCCTATCCTTTGCATGCTGATCAAAGACATTCTTCATTTTCTCCTGATATTCTATCAATCTCTGATCTACCTGGTTCCGTGTTTCCTCTAGTTCAATCAATTGATCAATTCTCCTGATCATGTTGTCTAGTTCATCCTAGCTTTCCTGCATGAAGCGTGCCACTGGAAATGCCAATTGCACAGGAAACACAACTGCTCTCCCATATACCAGCTCATAGGGAGATTTCCCTGTTGCTCTTTTTCTTGTTATCCTATTTTCCCATAGAGCAAATTTTAACTGAGTCCCAGTTCTTTTGATTCTCACTTATTGTTTTCTTCAAGGCTCTCACCAGGGTTTTATTAGAAGATTCTGCTAAACCATTTCCCTGTGGATAGTATGCTGTGGAATGAGTTAGGATGATGTTATACCTTTGACAGAAATTCACAAATCTTGTAGATTTAAAAGCTTGTGCATTATCAGTTACAATTCTAGCAGGACAGCCAAACCTAGATATGATATTTTCCTCCATAAACTTCATTATCACAGCATCTGTAGCATTTCTTGTAGGTATGTCTTCCACCCATTTCGTGAAGTAATCTGTGGCTGTTAGTAACCATTTATATTGGCCACTTGACGGGGGATGTATTTTTCCTATAAAGTCTAATCCCCATTTTTGAAAAGGTTCATTTACATGAATAGGAATCAAGGGAAAAGCTGCTAGTTTCTGTCTTTCTGCAAATCTTTGGCACTTGTCACACGCTCTGACCCAAGAAAAAGTGTCTGTATACAATTTTGGCCAGTAAAAACCAGCCTTCAGGATTTTATGTGTTGTAGCGCTCCAGCTGTAATGTCCTCCACATATTCCATCATGGAATTCAGTCAATATATTCTCTACTTCATTTTCTGTGAGGCATAACAGTAATATACCTGAAGGGTCTCTCCAATATAGCTGTCCATTTGCAATCATGTATTTATGAGATTTCATTCTTACAGCTCTGTATTTTATCTTATCACAACTCAGAGGACAGCTAAGAGTTAAAATATATTCAACTATTTCTTTATACCAAGGACTATTTAGGTATTTCATATGAATCTTTTGAGTGGCCATCTCCAGTCCTTGCTGCTCTTCTTCTTTTTCAGATTCTTCATTTTCTATCATGGATAAATTAATGCCCAAAGCTTTCTGATTTGATTCAGATAACATCTTAGCAAGTCCATGTCCTTTAATCAGCTTAGTAGGTTTTATGTCTAAATCATACTCCTGAATTTTTGCAATCCATCTCCCTCTTCTACCTTCATTGTCCCCTTGAACAAGAATGTCTTTGACAGCTGCTGTGGGAACATATGCAGTAATATGAGATTGCAAAACATAAACTCTAAAAGCTTTAAGGGACTTTACCAGGGCATATGCTTGCTTCTCCAATATATTTTATTTCAATTCAGCATCATAAAGTACTTGACTGAAGAAAGCTATAGGCTGTTCATATCCCTCTTCATTTTTCTGCAATGACACTCCAGCAATCGTATGAGGTGAAGAAAATGAAAAGATCATGAATGGCTTACTGTAATCTGGTCCAGCTAACACAGGAGCTTCAACAAATGCCTGTTTTATCCTTGTGAATGCATCTCTAGACTCCTGGGACCATTTTACTTCACTATCCTTTTTCAACATATTGGTTATATGCCTAACTATCTCAGCGTAGTTAGGAATAAATCTTCTTAAGAAATTAATTCGGCCCAAAAACACCTGTACTTCCTTTTTATTCCTAGGCAAAAGAATGCTGTTTATTACTTCAACTCTTTTAGGGTCTATTTTCACACCATCTTTTGTTACAATGTGCCCTAAAAATTTTCCCTCATCTAATGCAAATAAATATTTTTGAGGGTTGAGGGATAGGCCATACCTTCTGCATTTTTCAAAAGTTCTTCTTAAATGCTCAATATGTTCATCATCATTTTTTCAAAACATTGTGATATCATCAAGGTATACCACCAAAAACTTGTCCTGCTCTCCCACAAAGGCTATGTCCATTGCCCTCTGAAAAGTAGCTCCTACATTAATTAATCCAAATGGCATCCTAGCATACATAAAAGTTCCCCATGGTGTAGTAAATGAATTTTTCTTCTGGTCTTCTGGGAATACAGCTACCTGATTATAACCAGAAAATCCATCCATCATTGACATTCTGGATGCTCCCACCACTTTCTGCAGGATGTGGTCCATCTTAGGCAGTGGATAATTATCTTTCAATGATGCTCTATTTAAATTCCTGAAATCCACACAGAGCCTTATTTCTTCGTTTTTCTTTCGAACAGGAACAAGGTTTGCTACCCATTCTGAGTACCTCAATGGCACAATGATCTTGGCTTTCAGTAGCTTCTTGACTTCTTTTTCAATGGAGGGCAGCAGCAGAGGATTTATCTGTCTGAGCTTCTGCTTATATGGCTTTGCATCCTCCCTCAATGGAATCTTATGCTGCATTATATTTACATCAAAAGTTTTTAGGTCCTGATAGGACCAAGCAAAAACATCTTTATAAGATTGAAATAACTTGAAATACTTTTCTTTATATTCTTCTGGGACTCTTTTAGATAATTTTACAATTTTGGGATCAGCATAAGTACCCAGATTCAAATCTCTCACTTGATCTTCTTCTATCACTTTTCTAGGCTGTAATGGAATATCATCTTTGTTAAATAATCTTTCTAGAGGCACCAAACCTCTGGGTATAACATTTCCTTTCAGCTGCAGCACTCTGTTACCTGCTATTCTTTCTTCCCATCTGTTTTCTGCAATATTTTCAACTTCTTCCTCCTCATTATCATCAATTTCCATATTTTTGAATTCTCCCACTGTCTCCATGAATCTCTTCATCTGTTCATCATCTTCGAAAACCTGCCAGTGCTTAATGTTATCTGGAATGGATGGTCTGTAATGTACCTCCACTTCATATCTTAAAAGTGGATTCTGAGGAGGACGAAATGTACTGGCAGCTACAGCAAGAGAATCCGCTATTCTGTTTTTCTCCCGGGGCATGAATTGTATGTTAAATGCTGAGAAGAAATTTTCTATCATGTCCCATACTTCATTTCTATATGCTCCGAGCCGAGGATGTTTGGTTTGGAATTGATTTTTGATCTGTCTTACTACCAGCTCAGAGTTTCCCAAGACTTTTAAACGTTGAATGCCCATGTTTCTAGCTGTTTGCAGTCCCAATAATAGTGCCTCGTATTCGGCTACATTGTTGGTAGCCTCATATTCCAGTTTGAAGGAAAGTGGCACCCATTTTCCTGTAGGAGAAATTAGTAACACCCCTGCTCCATTGCCTTCCCTTGAATTTGCTCCATCAAAATGCAAAGTCCAAATTTCTGATTCCTGATCTCCTTTAAGTTGCTCAGCTTTAATTTGACCACAAAGGGGCTCATGAGCATAACTTTGATTTTCTTCTAACATCAAACACGAGAAGTCTCCCTCTTTGTTATAAACTGGAGAGTTCTCTGAGCAGTCAGCCTTAGTTACCATTTTAACAAATCTAGTCTCGCTGTATAATATCCTCTCTTGACCTCCAAAAGCTGGGACAGTAGCATATGTTAAATCCAATCTGATTGACCCCTCAATCTTTGTACCCCAGGACCTTGACAGCAGCATGCCAAAGTGGGCTGGGATATCAGCAACCACAATGTCCATGACCACACTCTTTGTTGGGATTTGAGCCAAATTTACCACCAAATCTTTAATCATTCCCAAGCATTTAACCCTTTTAGAATCAAATGAGTATAAATCTTTGTATGGTCTTGTAATCTGCAGCCCTAGTTGCTCCATGACAGACAGAGGCATAAGATTATGGGAAGCCCCAAAATCTAACATACAATTATGTAGCAGTAGGTCATGAATGACTAGAGACACATAAAAGGGAGGAGTAGAAAGATCTATCTCCTCGACATGTGGGCCAAAGACTACCATGGGTCTTTCTTCTTGAAGATTTAGACTATCGAGCGCAATTGGTATTTCAAGAGGAAGCATAAAGGAAGTAACTTGAGACTGGTATACAGGCTGTTTTAATAATTCTGTTAAGGGGACTAGAATCTTAATCTTCTCAAGTTCTTTTTGCAAATTGAAAGCAGATGAGGGATTTTCTATCACAACTTCTTTTGGCTCCTTATTTTCAACAGAAGACTTGACTTCTTTTGACACTGGCTCAGCATTAGGAGGATTGACTATTTTTGAAGAAGACCCTAAAAGCTCTTTCATTACTGAACATGTGGATGAGGGTAAAGTTCCCTCGCCCTTCCAGGATGCAAGGGAGTATTTAGAAGATTCTTACCTTTTTCTATGTTTATCTTTGTTGTTGATTCCTTCTGAGCAGATGCCTCTTTCTGAGGTAGCTCCTCTTCTTGATCTTGAGTTCTGGTCCTCTTCCTTGAAGATCTGAGATCATATTTTACATTGAATTGTGCTTGCATGAAATTAGCAAATTGCTTACAATAATGATCAAACTCTGCTTCTTCGTATTCATCTTGCAAAGGGCAATCCATATCATCATTATTTGAAAAAGCGAGATTTGAATCTTCTAATCCATAAGCTGCATCTTCAGTGGAGTCATCTGCTGGTCCTTCCAGGTACAGGGGATGAGGTACCTGGTCTTCTCGTTCTTTTTCTTCTCTTGGAAATATCTGCAATGGTGGCCTTCTATACTTAGGATTGTATCCTCTATTTGGAGCATTGTAATAGTTCTTGGGAGCTGCATTCTTTGCTTCCAGTTCAAGCTTGACTATCTTCTTTATCATTTTTCTTATTTCATCCATTTTATCTGAATATTTTTCCTGACTAGAGGTGGAAACCTCTTCTTTTGCTCTCCTCCTAGTATCCTGTTCAGCTTTTCCCTTTAATTTGCCAGTGGAGGCAAAGTTTGCTTCCAATTCTAGAGCATCTAATTGTGCATCATCCAACGTGGCAGGTTTCCTTTCTCTCAAGGAGAATACAAAGTCAAAATCAAAGGCTGCTATGAAGATTATCTTGGCAGCAGCTTCATGGGGCTTCATTTCAGGAGGCAGGATCAAATATAACTTGTTGAATATTTTAATGAATTCTGACACTCCTTCATTTTGTTTCTTCTTCATGGTATTAAATTCAGTGAGAAAGTGACCATGATCTTTCTTTTCTCCCCACTTTCTGAGAAAAGTATTCTCCATGATATCCCAGGTGGTTATTGAACAGTTCCCCAATGTCTTGAACCATTTCCTAGCTTCCCCTTCCAAATACTTCACAAACAATCTCAAGACCACGTCAAGGTGTTCAACATTTAAGTTCTCTGCAAAAGAGCAGAAAGTCTCAAGATGTTTCTGAGCATCAAATTCATTTTCACCATTAAATCTTGGCAGAATCTTTAGATAATCCTGTGGCATATCATTTAGCACTTGGGGTAAGGCCAGTGGAGCATATTTTTTCAATAGAAATTCAGGAACCTTAGCCATTGGGGGAGGTGGGGGTTGAGCAACAGTCTGAGAAACAAATGAAGGGAGAGGAGTAGGAGGAAGTGGAGTATGAATACCAATGGGAATATATTGCATAGAAGCCTGAGGTGTGGATGGGAATAACTCACGGTTAACAACAACTACTTCTGTGACCTCTTTAATTTCTTCAGCCTCGAAAGCAAGATGAGAATCTTCTTCAATCGGGGCACTTCCTCTTCGAGGAGTTTCCGAGTAAAACTCAGGATTTTCTGTTCTAACTTCTTGAGAAGAAGAGGGCAGATAATCTTCAATGGAATATTCAGGATTTTTAGCACGAGCTGACTTCCTCTCCTTCCAAAATCTTTTATGAATGATCTTCTCTGGGTCAGACACGTAAGATACTTTCTACTGAGATGTATCTGACCTCAAATGCGGCCTACGAGGAGCCAGGACTACCAATAAAATTTATCAAATAAGGACCAGTGGAGTCGCCAAGGTGAGATATGCGCAACTCTTCAACTCTCTGTGCTCACCTAATTAGAGAGTGAAAACAATTTGTAGAGGCCCAGGGAAACTGATATTCTTGAATTCGGTCCCCGGCAACGGCGCCAGAAAGATGTTGTGGACAATTTTGTCACCCCCTAGAGACAGTCTAGAGTTGCCATAGACCAGTGCCTAGGACATCTTAATATAGTAAGGAGCTCTTCATATAGCTTGGGTTGTCAATCCAAAAGCTCACTTACTATCTCTTGTAAAACAAGGAAATAAGTTTTGAATGGGACCAAACTCTCTCAGAAGCTGACACAAAGATAAGAATAGTGTACGGACATCATGTAAAACTCCAATACAAAGGCATCAGACAGTTAAGAGACAGCTTACTGTAAAGAGGGCCAGTTCAAATAACATATCACAGAAATCAAATATCAGGAAGTGAGTGCAGCGAGGAAACATAAGGAAGATATTAGTTAACATGAGACTGATACCCAGATACACAACAGAACCACATAAGGGCATATTAATTTATGAATCCTTATATGACAATGGCGTTTTAAAAGCACCCTCCTCAAGCAACTCATATAGCAGAAAACATGGATGAGGTGAACATGGAATAGTATATCATGACTAGGCCTATTTAAAGCGCTTGACTAATTCCAGAAAGGGCATCAACAAGGATGAATCCTTACTGTGAACTAGTGAGCCACTCGCATTCTAGAACATGATACAAGAAGATAAATAACATGAAAGGAGATATTGTATTAACACGTAAGAGAAATTACATACTGTGAGATACCAAAGACCAGAATCCTCATTACAGTTATAACTCCTCCTCACTGAGACCCTACGGGCTCTGAACCTTCATACATAAGTATTACACAATGTGTACAAAAGCCTTTTCACTGCACAGTTTGCTGATAGAAATCTGGAACCCTTACAATGTCCTCTTTTCGGGCCTTTATAGAAAAGATAGAGAATTCTAGAGAAGGAGGTAGATGAAGCACATTTAATGACTCAATTTGAATAAAATGGCGGAAAACAATCGCGCCCATTCTATCAATGAATAACTATAAATGACTGTACTTTACAATCTGTCTATAGCAATAAATGCTGGGAGATGAAAATCTCCTTAAAAACATGACATAAATAATAAAATATATACAATGTTCTGCCTTCTGCTGAAAGTAGGATCTGCTGCCGTAAGAACCCTGAGATAGTCTGCAATTCTATGCTGTACTATCAGCCCTTAACTTTGGATTTGAATCTTGGGTCTTTAATGTAGGGCGAATTTTTCTGGAGGGTTCTGTAGGTCAATATCTTCGTTTTCTTTAATGATGGTCATTTCACACACCTACCCTTGGCTTCTTATTTAAATTTCACCAGCAGAATGCCGTCTTTCAACATACTCTTAACCTCTGCAACAGAGACCATAAATTAAAGCGCCTTCTTCTTGCCTTGAGACCTGCAAAACCCATGAACATATTAGAAAAACCAGACTCAGGGGTGTGGGGTGTGGAAGTGGAGATGGAGACGACGTCCTGGACACGGACAGGAGACAGGAACACGCATGGTGGCGGAAGAAAAATAATGGGGATTTTGACAAATAGACGAAATGGGGATTTTCTACGTGACACAGTTTGGACGCGGGGAAGGAATAACAACAAATATGGATAAAAACATATGAACACACACACACACACACACACACATATATATATATATATATATATATATATATAAATATGGTGGGGACGAATATTACAGGTGCACGAAACAGAGACACATGGATGTACGATGGATGGGTAGGGGACTGACGTGGCAATGGAGTCAATGGACGGGAGAGACTGTATCCTGAGCCGTCGGATTGCAAACATAGATCAACGGCTGATAATCGATGGGGGCAGCATGATGGTGGGCCATATGACATAGCGAACACGAGATAATGGGTGAGCAACTCTGGAGAATATCCACCGTCGGATTGACATCGCCAGATCTGATGGTTCAGACGAATTCCGCTGCCCGGCGATTGTGTAGACTTTAACGCGCGGGGAAAGCGGTTTCATGGACCGTACCAAGGACACGCGGCACTTTTTCTATGGAATCGCTACCCCCGCGGTAAATACCGCCGTTTCGATGACAGTGGTGCGGGAGTTACCACCGGTTTTCTGTGCGCGGGGCCCTCCACACATGGCGATTGTCGCTCCGTTGATTTGACTTCGATCGGACGGCCACCATTGCACCCGAAATATAAAATGATAAGCCCTTCTCCTTTTAGCTTGTGGTTTTCGGGCTTCGTTCATGTGATGGTGAAAGGAAACGGGCTAAGGCCCTGGGGCTTTGACTCAATATAGTTTTTTAAGCGGGTTTTAAACCTTTGAATAATGCATTTTAGGCGGAGATAGTAAAATCAAGCGGGAGCATCAGGATCTTATGTCACGGCAGAGGTCTGAAGGATATTCGAAAATGGTGGCAGACCAAAAATTTACGTGCAGGGGTAAATAGGTACAACAGGCTGCACACGACTGAAACCAGCCTAGATCCATCTTAACTCTGGATCTATTAAGCACCAAGAGGGATCAAATCTCTCAAGGTGCAAACCTTTCCTCAAGTTTTGCACTAAAAAAAAGAGGTTTGCACCTCGAGAGATTTGATCCCTCTCGGCGCTTGACAGATCTAGAATTAAGATGGATCTAGGCTAGTTTTACATAAATAATATTTTAATTTTTTTTTCATGGGAAAAACGTTATAGATTAGTGTTGATATGAGTCACATTAGAGACTATGTAAAATTTTATATAGCCTCTCCACTTTATCTTTGAGACACATAAATTGCATTGTTTATGAGTGAGAAAATTCTTTTCAACATTTTCCAAAATGTAGAGGGCCGAAAAAATCTATTTGAACCTTTTTGTTTTGTAACCCTATTCACATAAAAATGCATTCTTTACTACCCATATAACCCTTATCAATGTTAAATAAATACTTAATAATTTTAACATCAATCACAAAATGAGACTGTTGTGCTTTACATAATATGGCTCAGTAATATAATACTTGTAATACAACGAACTAATGTTTTTTAATATATTACTCTACGGGAGTTCTAAGAGTTATTTAAACGAATGTGTAATTCATGAGTTACTTTCACTTATTGCATTGAGATGTGAGGATGTGAGTTGGAACAATTTAATAGATGTTATAGTATCACAAGTTTCATTAATTTCATTGTGCCGATTTCCCAAGTGCAAATAAGGTTTTCATTATGCTTCCTCTACATTCTCGTCAATTTGTTCCTCCATTTTCATGTGCTCCATAAACAAAATGTTATAACTGTTGCATGTGATTTATTTTCGTTGTCATCGGGGCATGACATTGAATTGGCTTTGTATATGAAATAAGAGCAATATATTGGTTTTAAATTAATTTCAATATTTTGTTGAATATGAAGGTGGCTAAAGTATCGCACTATAATATAATATCAAAAAGAATCAACATGTGTGCTACAATTTTAGATCTATTTAATTGCCTTCGTCACAAATAATAATAAGGATCATTGTGTTCTTCGATTTCTTCGTAGTGTGAAGATGTAAGGAAGAATAACACTTATGTGAAAATTGCAGAGCTACAAAGGAAGCATGTGAAGAAGCAGGAAGAACAACGTATTACATAAATTATTGTGAAAATGGATCATTCCCGAATAACAACAAAGCACATACCCCTGGCTTAATTACGACGATAGGCATAGCCCCCTATTGGAAATAGCTTATTTTATGATTATGCTAATTAATATTTTTGATTTGATGGTCTAGATTGAAAGATGCCGGTATATTCTAGTCGTCGCCACTAAATCAATGAATGAAATTCAAAAAATTAACTTTCTTGCATATATAATCACATGTTTAAACCATACTTAAATTAATTTTTTACAAAACATGATTAAAAATTTACTATGCCATTTATTGACCGCCACCTATCAAATTAGGATGAACTCTGAAAAGATATGGATACCATGTGGCAAACATGAGATACCATGTGGCTGGTAGACACTGCGCATGCTGGGGCCATTATCCTCACCCGGTGCCATGTGCAACGAATTCCGCACAATGATGGCACACGTGGGAAGTCTCCATTATGGGAAGATGAACTAGAGCATTATCGTGCGTTAGGTTAAGGATCATTGGCAGAGTGGAGCGTTATCGTGCATTAGGTTAAGGATCTTTTTCAGAGATGAATGGAAAATCACTATGATGGACGAGTTTCTATGCGTAGATCCCTTGGATTCGGTGCTACACAGCTTCAACAAATGGGCCAAGAAGGCTGAGAATTTGGCCTCAAATGCCTGGACCAACTGTAAGTATAAATTTAGAAGCTTCTCTGAGGTTCTTGCGTGCTTGCCAGCGTTTTCAATTGACGGATTATGTTTAAATGTAGTGAAAATTGGGCATAGCGTACTAGATGTGGCATGGGGGAAGCTGAGCTTGGGTGCCAAGGCCATAACAGAAGGCGGCTTGGAAGCTTTATTCCGGCAGGCCTTTTTCGTCTCTCTAGAGGAGAAATTACGAAAAACATAAGCCTGTTATATGTTGACTTCCACGGGCCCTGTTGCTGAAACTCTGTACATTTCGACCATGAAGATCGCCTTCTGCAGTGATCGCCCCTTGTCTTTCACCGCTCCCTCCAGAGAGATGTCATGGAATTACCACTGGGTGAGTGGTAGCTACATTCTTGAATCCTATAATAGTAATTCTTGATTTCTTGAAATTGGACAGTAATTCTTGGTTTCTTGAAATTGAATCATAATTTTTGATTTCTTGAAATTGAATAAAAATAGTAATGAAAATGAATGAAGGTTGTAATTTCTTTTCCGATTCTGAAGGCTTTGAATCCATCAACCAACAAATAGAATTCGGCTGAAAAATATATTCAGATCATGATGGTTGACTGTCGCGAGTTTTGGTTCATGGGATTCGTTAACTACAAGAAAGCGGTGTGCAACCTGCAGGAATCAACTCATCAGATTCAATCTACTAAACTTCCAATTCATACGCATCATCACAGCTTCCCACGCGTATTAATTTTAATGGTGGCATAAAACTGTATTCCACAGCTGCCACGTCTTTAATATCAATCTCATCATGTTTCATTCGATTCCATAAACACATTTGGTAATTAGTTTAAATTAAATTTGAAATTGAAATATATTTTTCTTATATTATTTTATATTAGAGTATATTTTTATATAAATTTCTTTTATAATAATCATATTAATGAAACCAAAATTTTAAAAATAGAATATATTTTATTAATCATAAAAAAATAATATAAAATTGTATTTTTCAATTAAATTTTTATATTATGTATTATATTTATATTCATAATTTTTCATTTATTTATTGTCTGTAGCACTAGTTTGTTTTCTATACTCACTTTCTTCATGTTTTAGCAGCAACGCTGGCAGTGGACTTGAGACGCGGAAGATGGTAGTTACGTAGTGGCTCTAGCCATGCAAATTTCACACATAGATCATGCGTTGAAGTTCAATTTTAATAGCAGTCATTTTTTTATATATTATTTATGTTATGAAAATAAATTATTGTAAAATTTATATAATTCCACACCGAATCTTAATTTCTTGAGTTTTGATACCATTCATTTTTTTATATATTATTTATGTCATGAAAATAAATTATTGTGATATTTAATAAATTTCTGAATTTTAACTTTAAAATTGAAATATAATCTTAGTACCCTATATTCGAAATGAAAAATAATTTCAAATTTTCTTATTATTTATTTAATTTCTATTCATTCATATATAAAAGAAATTTTCATTTATTTATGGTTTGCGGTACTCATTTATTTTTTATAGTCACATTACTTCTGTTTCACAGTCACGCTTGGTAGTTGATTTTAGGAGCGGAAGATGATAGTTACGTAGTGGCTCGCGTGATAAATTTCACGATGGTTAAGACTTCAAATCTACGGGAAATTCATGGTTTTAAGATACCACCACCACCACGTGTTGATCAATGAGTGCAATCGCGTTCAAATGCAATGAAACCATTTACTGTCATGAAGATGTCCGAAACTACTGGTTTGGTTTTTGAAACTCCTTTCACAGTTTCATCTTCTGGTTCCGCTTCAACTCGTGGTTCTGAACTTCACCTTTGATTCGGAATTCCTCTCGCGCACTTAATGCAATGCTCAATTCATTGAGTCACAATTCCACTCACTTACCTTTCAAACTATGCCTTCACTCAAGGTTCCACTAACACTGGTTTCAATTTGACTGAACATTGGAACGAAAATTTCGGTGTAAATAATAACAAATTTTCTTACTATTTGTAGAAATAATTAAAAATCTTATGCACTTTTTTATAAATAGTATTTACAAATAGAAACTACTTTTATAAACTGTATTTACTTATTGCATAGTTCCTATTTTTCTTTTTGTTCAATTGGTTTAATTTATAAACTTTAACTATTTTATAATTTTTCTTCATCTTCGAATGGTTTAATCTATAAAATTTAACTATTTTATGTTTTATTTTTTTAAATTGTTGCATTTTGTCTTTAAAAATATATCTTAAATAATGAAAAAATCACAGTATTATTGTAACCTTTTAATGAATTAATTAAATTATTTATTTATTAAATAGTTCATAAGAACATATAGTCATATACCATAAATAGAAGTTTTGAAAAATAAATAATTTTTTGGAAACATTTAATTTCATAAGTTTATATATAATAAAAAATATTCTCATGTTAATTTTAAAAAAATTGAAATTATCATTCCTAAATAGACTACAACTATCAACATAAATACATCACTACAGCTATACACATAAATACATTTCTGGTATATACTAACAAAAAAGTTGCAGTAAATCTCTTAAATATTATCAATAATGTTTTTCAATAAAAGGAAAAACAGAAAAAAATTATTGATAATATTTAAGAGATTTTCTGCAACTTTCTTGATGGTAATTTTGAAGTAATTGATCGAAAAACCGTAGAACATAAGAGATCATATTGAAGGGCTTGGCATAAATAGGAGAGGATTGCTTGTCACAACGAGTAGAGGATTGCATTATCTAGGATTGTGAATTGAATTATACTTGGTAGAGGTTGTATTGTTAGGCTTTTGGTAGTTCAACCTGACCTTCGATTATTAGAAGTTGGTCAAATTATTCAATTACTATTTAAATGTTTGATTATATTCCTAATGTATAGGTATATATAATGTTTGGAATTTCATTTAAGTTTTCTAAATTAATAATTTATAAAGTTTATTTAGATATAAGGTAGAGATTTTTATTTTTTTTAATTTTATTCTGACGTTGTATTTAAGTAATAAAATTGAAAGTTTAAATTCTTATGCATTGAACAAAATAAAAAAAATTGAAAATTGAAAATTTATTTATAGATTTATATAGTTATGGTAATATGTATAATATATATCATAAATTACAAAAAATATTTTATGGCGTTTATTATATTTTAAAGCTAGTGTAACTATATAAATTAAGTGGGTAATAAAATATAGGCATAAATTGTAATACAAATAAAAAGGCTTAATTTATAATATGTACCATATTTTTTTTAATATATAACTTGATTAGATATACATTTTGAATGGTACCAGTGGTTAAGAATATGTTTTTCCTTGTAAGAGGTCACAGGTTCAAAATGTTTCCTTAACCTTCAAGCCCCTTCGTACCATTCGGAGTTCGCTTAGATCGGTTAAGGACCCAGTTTTCCCTAAGGATAGTAAAGGTGTTTACTTGATTCCGTGTGCTTGTGGGACACCTTACATTGGGGAAACTGGTCAATCCATTAATCAAAGAATTCGGGAACATATCGCTGACCTCAGACATTGTAGATCTCGGTCCTCTGCCTTGGTAGAGCATGCCGAAAAGACAAATCATCATATATGTGTTGAGAATGCTGAGGTTATTGCAAGGATTGGCCATTTCCACCACCACAACTTAAGGGAAGCCTTGGAAATTGAAAAGAGGAAAGTCAACCTTAACAGGGATGATGGATGGAGTGTCAGTAGATGCTGGATTTCCGCCCTTCACTCCTAGCTGCCCCCTTTTTCTTTTTCCTCCTTCTGTGCTCCCTCTCCTTACCGTTTTCTTTCTCTTTTTCTGTTCTTTTTTATTTATTTTTATGAATTTTAACCGTTTCATTTTATCTATTTATTTATTTATTTTTTTAAATATATTTTTATGATTTTATTTAGGTATGAAGTATATTATATAAAAACTTATTTACTTATTTTTATATTCTTTTTTACTATTTGTGTTTGGTTAGTTATTATTTATATCTTTCGTATTATTGTATTTATTTATTTTATTTATTGTTTTTAAAAAATTAAAATTTTTCTTTTTCTTTTATTTTATTTTGTATTTTTATTAATTTTTATTTAATTATTTGTTTTTATTTTTATTTATTTATTTATTTTTATATTTTATTTATTTATTTATTTTTATTATTTATTTTTTATTTTTTATTTATTTTTTATTTATTTTTATTTTTTATTTTTTCTTCTCTTCATAGTAATAAAAAATATATATAAATGTATTTATAAGAAAATTTCTTTTTCAACATTATATCTATTAAAAAATCTTTAATATTAAATGAGAATTAAATTATAACCTCAGTATAAAAAAAAAATTATTTAAATTAAATATAGTAAAATTTAATTTAATTTGAGAAAATTTAATTTAATTTATTATTTTAGTCAAACTAGCCGTTATGTTACAACAACTAGATGGAGCTTTCCTTGGCTATTTAATTAGGTTTCTTCATCAGATTTCTCATCTTGTCCTGATGATGAACCACACTTGCTGGTTCGAAACGCGTCGACAAAAATTTCTTTTATGTGATTTTCACCGAAAATTTCTTATAAACAATAGGAATAGAGTGCAATGTATGCCTTTGTAAAATTGACTCGTATGCCAATTTTGTATGTGTAAAAAAAAAATATATATATATATATATATTTAACCATATAAATTTAGACTTATTACTACTTATTACAAATTATACGATAAATAGTTTTGGAAAACTATAAAAATTATTTTTTATTATCAATTTAACTAAAATAACAAAAATAATTTACCATAAATATTAATTTATAATTTGTATATACTATTTTAAGGGAATATTAGTTGTATTTATCTTGGGTTTATATGATTTTTGTTAATTAAATATTTTAATATTTGGTAAAATGGTGGATATTTTTTGCAAGGTAAATAGTTGCTTATTGGTTCACTTGTTTTAAAAATTGTTTATTTTTAAAATACATTTTAGGTAACAAAACTGATAATTGGTTTTATAGGTTAAAAATTATAGTTGCATTTTCAATGAGGGTGGATTTACAAAATCGAAAAACAAAAATAGTTTTCAAAAAAAAATATTTTTATTAACATTTTGGATTAAAAAAGAAATGTAGAGTTGAAAGTTATACATTTAATCTCCATTGAATATTGTAATTTTTTTAACAATACATAAAAATAGATGGTTGAGATTTATCTTCAAATAGTTGTTTTATTTTTGTCTTTTTAACTATTGTAATAATATTATTCTAGCTCATATGATTTTATACATTCTGTATATGTGCATTTAACTATATTTGTAGATGGAATATTTTCATATCTATATTTCTTATTCTATTCACCATTGATTGAAAATTGTTTTGTTGATATCATATCTGTTTTCTTTTATGTTAGGTGATTTCCTTGTTTTGTCATGGATCTAGCTATTTGAAGTTGTATTCCATTTGAAATTCTTGAAATTTTCTTCCTTTGGCTCCATTTGAAATTAATTTTATTGATCCCTTGACTTTGTTAATCAATTAACTTTGTTAATAATTTTTATTTCTAATACTAATTTGTTGGGTAATGGTGCTCCCTTGGGTTCACCAATTCCTTTGGTTTATAATATTAAACCCTTGGTTTTATTAGTTATTTTGGTTTATAATATGAATAATAAATCAATGTCATCCATGATCAAATGTCAGATTCTGACAAATATTGTCTCAATATGAAAATCACCCATGGCCAACCATGGTCATAGTTGGTCCTATGTCGCATTGTCACAATAAGTGTCTCAATGTTTAAATCAATTCCCTTGGGTTCACTAATTCCTTTGGTTTATAATATTAAACCCTTAGGTTGATTAGTTCTTTTGGTTTATAATATGCATAATCGATTAATGTCATCCATGATCAGATGTTACATTCTGACAAATATTGTCTCAATACGAAAATCGCCCATGGCCAACCATGGTAATAGTTGGTCCATCGTCGCATTGTGACAAAAAATGTCTCAATGTTTAAATCAATTTCCTTGGGTTCACGAATTCCTTTGGTTTATAATATTAAACCCTTGGGTTTAATAGTTCTTTTGGTTCATAATATTAATAATCGATCAATGTCATCCACGATCAAATGTCACATTCTGACAAATATTAGAACAAATATTGTCTCAATATGAAAATCACCCATGGCCAGCCATGGTCATACTTGGTCCAACGTTGCGTTGTGACAACAATTGTCTCAATGTTTAAATCAATTTCCTTGGGTTCATGAATTCCTTTGGTTTATAATATTAAACCCTTGGGTTTATTAGTTCTTTGGGTTTATAATATGAATAATCGATCAAAGTCATCCATGATCAAATGTCACATTCTGATAAATATTGTCTCAATATGAAAATCACCCATGGCCAACCATGGTCATATTTGGTCTGACGTCGCATTGTGACAGCAATTGTCTCAATGTTTAAATCAATTCCCTTGGGTTCACCAATTCCTTTGGTTTATAATATTAAACCCTTGGGTTTACTAGTTCTTTTGGTTTATAATATGAATAATTGATCAATGTCATCCATGACCAAATGTCACATTCTAAAAAATATTGTCACAATATGAAAATCAGCCATGGCCAACCATGGCCATAGTTGGTCCAACGTCGCATTGTGACAACAATTGTCTCAATGTTTAAATCAATTCCCTTGGGTTCAAAAATTCCTTTGGTTTATAATATTAAAACCTTGGGTTTATTAGTTCTTTTGGTTTATAATATGAATAATCGATCAATGTCATCCATGATCAAATGTCACACTCTAACAAATATTGTATCAATATGAAAATTTCCCATGGCCAACCATGGTCATAGTTGGTCCAATGTCGCATTGCGACAACAATTGTCTCAATGTTTAAATCAATTCCCTTGGGTTCACCAATTCCTTTGGCTTATAATATTAAACCCTTGGGTTTAATATTTCTTTTGGTTTATAATATGAAAAATCAATCAATGTCATCCATGATCATATGTTGCATTCTGACAAACATTGTCTCAATATGAAAATCACCCATGGCAAACCATGGTCATAGTTGGTCCAACGTCACATTGTGACAACAATTGTCTCAATGTTTAAATCAATTCCCTTGGGTTAACTAATTCCTTTGGTTTATAATATTAAACCTTTGGGTTTATTAGTTCTTTTGGTTTATAATATGAATAATTGATCAATGTCATCCATGATCAAATGTCGCATTTTGACAAATATTGTCTTAATATGAAAATCACCCATGGCCAACCATGGTCATAGTTGGTCCAACGTCGCATTGTGACAACAATTGTCTCAATGTTTAAATCAATTCCCTTGGGTTCACCAATTCCTTTTGTTTATAATTTGTTGGGTAATGAGTTTCCCTTGGGTTTACGAATTCCTTTGGTTTATAATATTAAAATCTTGGGTTTATTAGTTCTTTTGGTTTATAATATGAATAATCGATCAATGTCATCCATGATCAAATGTCACATTCTCACAAAGATTGTCTCAATATGAATATCACCCATGGCCAACCATGGTCATAGTTGGTCCAACGTCGCATTGTGACAACAATTGTCTCAATGTTTAAATCAATTCCCTTGGGTTCACCAATTCCTTTGGTTTATAATTTGTTGGGTAATGATTTTCCCTTGGGTTCACCAATTCATTTGGTTTATAATATTAAACCCTTGGGTTTATTAGTTTTTTTGGTTTATAATATGAATAATCATTCAATGTCATCTATGATCAAATGACACATTCTGACAAACATTGTCTCAATATGAAAA
Organism: Pinus albicaulis; assembly: GCA_034641835.2. NCBI lineage: Eukaryota > Viridiplantae > Streptophyta > Pinopsida > Pinales > Pinaceae > Pinus > Pinus albicaulis. The sequence goes on from CM076578.1 coordinate 1,785,219,608, forward strand.
TCACCCATGGCCAACCATGGTCATAGTTGGTCCAACGTCGCATTGTGACAGCAATTGTCTCAATGTTTAAATCAATTCCCTTGGGTTCACCAATTCCTTTGGTTTATAATTTTTTGGGTAATGATTTTCCCTCGGGTTCACCGATTCCTTTAGTTTATAATATTAAACCCTTGGTTTTATTAGTTTTTTTGGTTTATAATATGAGTAATTGATCAATGTCATCCATGATCAAATGACACATTATTACAAAAATTGTCTCGATATGAAAATCACCCATGGCCAACCATGGTCATAGTTCGTCCAACGTCGCATTGTGACAACAATTATCTCAATGTTTAAATCAATTCCCTTGGTTTCACCAATTCCTTTTGGTTTATACTTTTTTGGGTAATGGTTGTGATCCAGGTGGATATTGGTGGTCACCCGCCTATTCCACTTGGGGCTCCACCATTGTCTATTTCAGTTTTTCAGTTTCGGCATAGTTTACTATTTTTAGCAGTTTTTCGGGTCCTAAACTTCTGGAGCCGTTTTGAGGCCCTAAACGACGTTTTTTGTGAAAACGGAGAGTAACATGGGCCCATGGACCAATGTTGCTCGTTCCAAATTTTTAGTCCTCGGATAGATATTTCTAACGAGGTATGGTATGCGTCAAACGAAGATCGTATGCCAAAGTTACGCCCCTGGGAAGTTGAAACACCAATTTACCCAAACGGGGCCCATAGTTTTGGCGCTTCATCTCCTAGGGTTAGGGCTTTGGCTGTTTAGGATTTCCCATTGTTTCTATATGATAAATAGGCCCTCGAGCCTCATTTTAACTTAGTTCATAGGCCTGTAGCCACCACATATCTTCTCAGAGATAGCTGCCAGTGCCCTAGCTAGTTTTATTTCCATTCTGTCTGTAAGAAAATTTCAGTTCTTTGATATTAATGAAATGAAGTGTTATTTCCGCTGCATCTCTGTATTTATGTTTATATGTTTATTCTGTTGCGTTCCTGCATAGATCCAGATCAGGTTGTCCCTTGGGTTCACTGATTCCTTTGGTTTATAATATTAAACCCTTGGGCTTATTAGTTCTTTTGGTTTATAATATGAATAATCGATCAATGTCATCCATGATAAAATGTCACATTTTGAAAAATCTTGTCTCAATATGAAAATCCCCCATGGCCAACCATGGTCATAGTTGGTCCAACGTCGCATTGTTACAGCAATTATCTCAATGTTTAAATCAATTCCCTTCGGTTCAACAATTCCTTTGGTTTATAATATCAAACCCTTGGATTCATTATTTCTTTTGATTTATAATACGAATGATCGATCAATGTCATCCATGTTCAAATGTCATATTCTGACAAATATTGTCTCAACATGAAAATCACCCATGGCCAAACATGGTCATAGTTGGTCCAACATCGCATTGTGACAATAATTGTCTCAACGTTTAAATCAATTCCCTTGGGTTCACCAATTGCTTTGGTTTATAATATTAAACCCTTGGTTTTATTAGTTCTTTTGGTTTATACTATTAATAATCGATCAATTTCATCCATTATCAAATGTCACATTCTGAAAAAGATTGTCTCTATATGAAAATCACCCATGGCCAACCATGGTCATAGTTGGTCCAACGTCGCATTGTGACAAAATTGTCTCAATGCTTAAATCAATTCACTTGGGCTCACCAATTCCTTTGGTTTATAATATTAGACCTTTGGGTTTATTAGTTTTTTTGGTTTATAATATGAATAATCGATCAATGTCATTCATGATCAAATGTCACATTCTGACAAATATTATCTCTCGAGAAAATAATCTTCATGGCCAACCAATGGTCATATTCAACATCGCGATTGTGACAACAATTGTCTCAATGTTTAAATCACCCCCTTGGGTTCACCAATTCCTTTGTTTTATAATATTAAACCCTTGGGTTTATTTGTTCTTTTGGTTTATAATATGAATAATCGATCAATGTCATCCATGATAAAATGTCACATTATGAAAAATCTTGTCTCAATATGAAAATCACCCATGGCCAAGCATGGTCATAGTTGGCCCAACTTCGCATTGTTACAGCAATTGTCTCAATGTTTAAATGAATTCCATTACGTTGAGCAATTCCTTTGGTTTATAATATTAAACCCTTGGGTTTATTAGTTCTTTTGATTTATAATATGAATAATCTATCAATGTCATCCATGTTCAAATGTCACATTCTGACAAAAATTGTCTCGAATGATAATCACCTATGGCCAACCACGGTCATAATATCCAACATCGATCGAAACAATTTGCCTCAAGTTTAAATCAATATCCTTGCTCCCACTTTGTCTTCGCTATAATATTAAACCCTTGGGTTTATTAGTTCTTTTGGTTTATAATATGAATAATCGATCAATGTCATCCATGATCAAATGTCACATTCTGACAAATATTGTCTCAATATGAAAATCACCCATGGCCAACCATGGTCATAGTTGGTCCAACGTCGCATTGTGACAACAAATGTCTCAATGTTTAAATCAATTCCCTTGGGTTCACCAATTCCTTTGGTTTATAATATTAAACCCTTGGGTTTATTAGTTCTTTTGGTTTATAATATGAATAATCGATCAATGTCATCCATGATCAAATGTCACATTCTGACAAATATTGTCTCAATATGAAAATCACCCATGGCCAACCATGGTCATAGTTAGTCGAACGTCGCATTGTGACAACAATTGTCTCAATGTTTAAATCAATTTCCTTGGGTTCATCAATTCCTTTGGTTTATAATTATTAAACCCTTGGGTTTATTAGTTCTTTGGGTTTATAATATGAATAATCGATCAAAGTCATCCATGATCAAATATCACATTCTGATAAATATTGTCTCAATATGAAAATCACCCATGTCCAACCATGGTCATAGTTGGTCCAACGTCGCATTGTGGCAACAATTGTCTCAATGTTTAAATCAATTCCCTTGGGTTCACAAATTCATTTGGTTTATAATATTAAACCCTTGGGTTTATTAGTTCTTTTGGTTTATAATATGAATAACTGGTCAATGTCATACATGACCAAATGTCACATTCTGAAAAATATTGTCTCAATATGAAAATCATCCATGGCCAACCATGGCCATAGTTGGTCCAACGTCGCATTTTGACAACAATTTTCTCAATGTTTAAATCAATTCCATTGGGTTCACCAATTCCTTTGGTTTATAATATTAAAACATTGGGTTTATTAGTTCTTTTGGTATAATGAATAATCGATCAATGTCATCCATGATCAAATGTCACACAAATATTGTCTCTATATGAAAATCACCCATGGCCAACCATGGTCATAGTTGGTCCAACGTCGCATTGTGACAAAATTGTCTCAATGCTTAAATCAATTCCCTTGGGTTCACCGATTCCTTTGGTTTATAATTTTTTGGGTAATGATTTTCCCTTGGGTTCATGAATTCCTTTGGTTTATAATATTAAAACCTTGGGTTTATTAGTTCTTTTGGTTTATAATATTAATAATCGATCAACGTCATCCATTATCAAATGTCACATTCTCACAAACATTGTCTCAATATGAAAAACACCCATGGCCAACCATGGTCATAGTTGGTCCAACATCGCATTGTGACAACAATTGTATCATTGTTTAAATAAATTCCCTTGGGTTCACCAATTCCTTTGGTTTATAATTTGTTGGGTAATGATTTTCCCTTGGGTTCACCAATTCATTAGGTTTATAATATTAAACACTTGGGTTTATTAGTTTTTTTGGTTTATAATATGAATAATAGTTCAATGTCATCTATGATCAAATGACACATTATGACAAACATTGTCTCAATATGAAAATCACCCATGGCCAACCATGGTCATAGTTGGTCCAATGTCGCATTGTGACAATAATTGTCTCAATGTTTAAATCAATTCCCTTGGGTTCACCAATTCCTTTTGGTTTATAATTTTTTGGGTAATGATTTTCCCCGGGGTTCACCAATTCCTTTGCTTTAGAATATTAAACCCTTGGGTTTATTAGTTTTTTTTGTTTATAGTATGAAAAATCAATCAATGTCATCCATGATCGAATGACACATTCTGACAAAAATTGTCTCGATATGAAAATCACCCATGGACAACCATGGTCATAGTTGGTCCAATGTCCAATTGTGACAACAATTGTCTCAATGTTTAAATCAATTCCCTTTGGTTCACCAATTCCTTTTGGTTTATAGTTTTTTGGGTAATGGCTGTCCCTTTGGTTGACCAATTCCTTTGGTTTATAATATTAAAGCCTTGGGTTTATTAGTTCTTTTGGTTTATAATATGAATAATCGATCAATGTCATCCATGATAGAATGTCACATTCTGAAAAATCTTGTCTCAATATGAAAATCACCCATGGCCAACCATGGTCATAGTTGGTCCAACGTTGCATTGTTACAGCAATTGTCTCAATGTTTAAATCAATTCCCTTGGGTTCAACAATTCCTTTGGTTAATAATATTAAACCCTTGGGTTTATTAGTTCTTTTGATTTATAATATGAATAATCGATTAATGTCATCCATGTTCAAATGTCACATTCTGACAAATATTGTCTCAACATGAAAATCACCCATGGCCAACCATGGTCATAGTTGGTCCAACATCGCTTTGTGACAACAATTGTCTCAATGTTTAAATCAATTCCCTTGGGTTTACCAATCTTGTTTATAATGTTAAACCCTTGGGTTTATTAGTTCTTTTTGGTTTATAATATTAATAATCGATCAATTTCATCCATGATCAAATGTCACATTCTAAAAATATTTATAATAATCACCCATGGCCAACCATGGTCATAGTTATCCAACGCCACATTGTGACAAAATTGTCTCAATGCTTAAATCAATTCCCCTTGGGCTCACCAATTCCTTTGTTTTATAATATTAAACCCTTGGCTTTATTAGTTTTTTTGTTTATAATATGAATAATCGAATAATGCCATTCATGATCAAATGTCACATTCTCGACAAATATTGTCTCAATATGAAAATCACCCATGGCCAACCATGGTCATACTTGGTCCAACGTCGCATTGTGACAACAATTGTCTCAATGTTTAAATCAATGCCCTTGGGTTCACCAATTCCTTTGGTTTATAATTTTTTGGGTAGTGATTTTCCCTTGGGTTCACCACTTTCTTTGGTTTATAATATTAAACCCTTGGGTTTATTAGTTCTTTTGGTTTATAATATAAATAATCGATCAATGTCATCCATGATCAAATGTCACATTCTGACAAACATTGTCTCAATGTGAAAATCACCCATGGCCAACCATGGTCATAGTTGGTCCAACGTCACATTGTGACAACAATTATCTCAATGTCTAAATCAATTCCCTTGGGTTCACCAATTCTTTTGGTTTATAATTTTTTGGGTAATTATTTTCCCTTGGGTTCACCAATTCATTTGGTTTATAATATTAAACGCTTGGGTTTATTAGTTTTTTTGGTTTATAATATGAATAATCATTCAATGTCATCTATGATCAAAGGACACATTCTGACAAACATTGTCTCAATATGAAAATCACCCAAGGCCAACCATGGTCGTAGTTGGTCCAACGTCACATTGTTACAACAATTGTCTCAATGTTTAAATCAATTCCCTTGGGTTCAACAATTCCTTTGGTTTATAATATTAAACCCTTAGGTTTATTAGTTCTTTTGATTTATAATATGAATAATCGATCAGTGTCATCCATGTTCAAATGTCACATTCTGACAAATATTTTCTCAACATGAAAATCACCCATGGCCAACCATGGTCATAGTTGGTCCAACCTCGCATTCTGACAACAATTGTCTCAATATTTAAATCAATTCCCTTGGGTTCACCAATTCCTATGGTTTATAAATTTGTTGGGTAATGGTTTTCCCTTGGGTTCACAAATTCCTTTGGTTTATAGTATTAAACTCTTGGGTTTTATTAATCTCTATTATTTTTAATATTTCCCTTGGCCTTATTGATCCCTTAGGTTTTTAATATTTATTCCTTGGGTTCACTGAGTCCTTTCGTTTATAATGTTAAAGCCTTGGGTTTATTAGTTCTTTTGGTTTATAATGTTAATCACACATTCGGTTTATTACTCTCTTGAGTTTAAAAAACTAATTCTAAGGGTTTGTTAATTTCTTGGATTTTTCAGTTTAAAATATTGATTCTTAGGGTTTATTAATCTCTATTGTTTATAATATTCATCTGTTAGGTTTATAATATTTATCCCTTAGGTTCGCTGATCCCTTTGCTTTATAATATTAAACCCTTGGGTCTATTAGTTCTTTTGGTTTATAATGTTGATAATCCTGTTGGTTTATTAATATCCTATGTTTATAATACTGATTGTTATGGATTATTAATTTATTAGGTTTTTTAGTTTAAAATATCAATTCTTACGGTTTATTAATTTCTTGTGTTTTTAATATTGATCCCTTATGTTTATGATATTTATCCCTTGGGTTCACCAATTCCTTTGGTTTATAGTATTTAAACCTTTGTTTTATGATGACATTCAGTTTCTATTATTAATTATCCCTTGGGTTTATTAATATCTTCACTTTGAAATATTAATTGTTAGGGTTTATTAATCTCTCCGGATTTTTGTTTTTAAATATTGTTTCATATGCTTTATTACTCTCTTCAGTTTAATATATTATTTCTTAAAGTTTATTACTTTCTTATGTTTTTGGGTTTAATATTATTAATATATTAATATATATTATTAATAAATATTCTAATATTTATTAATAATATTATAATATTATTAATATATTATTAGTTCCTTTGGTTTATTAATAATATAACCATCTATGATATTAATATATTAATAAATATTATTAATATATATTATATATATATTTCAAGTTAATATAATAAAATTATTATATATAATATTTATTTATTGATATATAAATTAATGTGATGGGTAGTGGATATAGGCCTATCGGTGTAGATCAACCACATTGGTAAATGTGGTTGTAAGTCTATTTTATATACACCTAGCAGCGTATATCAACCACATTAGTAAATATAATGTGGTTGTGCTAGTATATGTAAAGACTATGATGATTTGCATCTATCAATCAGGTTAGTCCATGCTGCAGCCATGAGAACTATTGTAATCGGTATGTGGATGTTAACATTTGTCTACTCGCTTATTATTCCTCTTATTAAATAAGTTAAGGAAAAGTTTTATTCTGTCCATCACATATAAAAAAAAAAACAAAATTAAGCAAAGGTTTTAAGGTACAAAAGGTTTTGCCATCTTATTGGCCTCTTTTCGAGGCAGACCATATATTATGTTGTTTTTAACCATATTTTTTTACTGTATATGTTAACAATGTAGATTAATACCAACATTAATCTATAGTATTAGATGTTATGTTATTTTAGCAATCCTTATGCTATGTTATTTTGGCAGCTTCGAGTAATTACCATATTCTATAATGCTAAGCTAAAGCAAGTGGTGCATGTTATTTCAGTGCCAGGTGATGCATGTTATTGCGGTGTCAGGTGGTGCGAGGTGCTACAGTTTCTATAGTGGTGGTGGTGTGGCTTATACAAAACGAGAGCCTTCTCAGGGCCTTACAGTGTTGAGAATTACAGTTTTGGGCCTTCGGACCTTCACATTCGGCATTCCTTGAATGATCCACCCTACGAACCGAGCCATGTAAATCGTTGTAGTCAGAGACAAGATTCAAATTAGAGGTTCAGCGACTTTCCAGTCAGATAGAGATTCGGTCTATGTTTGAACTACGGGACCAAACATCGTGTGTGATGTTATGCATGAGGAAGAAAATCTTGGGACTAGAAATGGATATGCTTCATGAATACAATTATGGTGCAGAAATCTCTACAATAAAATTTAGTATTTGCAATAAAATTCAATATTTCCCTCTTCTGGCTTTCAATTTCTCAGTTCTATGATTAATAAATTTCTTTACCGAACTGGAAAGGGTTACTAACTTGTGGTTTCCTCTTCTTTCAGCTCTTGGCACTCAGAGTGAACCCACACACCTCTACTCTTACAGATTGTCAATCCCACCCTGGGTAATGCATTAAACTACTATCAAGCCGTGAAAGGTATCGGGTATCATGCTAAGAGTACTTAATTTTTGAGTTATTGTTTATGTGTTAATATTGCAAACAAAAAAAATGCTTTCATGAATAAATTTATTGTGTAGAAATATCTGCAATAAAATTCAGTATTTGCAATAAAATTCAGTATTTTCCTCTTCTCGTTTACGATTTCTCAGTTCTATGATTTATAATTTTCTTTATCAAACTGGAAAGGGTTACTAACCTATGGTTTCCTCTTCTTTCATCTTATTCCCCTTAGAGTGAACCCACACACACCTCTAATCTTACTAACTTTCAATCCCCCAGGTAATGGTTTTAGGAGTCGTGCTCTGTTCTTATTTTTTTCCATTCCACCTCTACTCTTACAGACTATCAATCCCACCCCAGGTAATGGTTTTAGGAGTTGTGCTATGTTCTTATTTTTTTCATTTTATTCTTTGTTGCTCTTCTACAATCAAGGATTTCATTTTTATGATGATTGTTATTCTTAAATAGGAACAGTTAAAAAAAATGAGAAAAGAAGTCATGGACACTTATATATATATATATATATATATATATATATATATATAGATATATATATATATATATATCAACAAACAAGAAGCATGAATAAGTCCCTGCTAGCAATTCTGATTTCTTCTTCTACTCTGGCGTATGGAGAGGATCCATACACTTTAATGGATTAATGAATTTGTTCCTCGATGGATCATGGAGAGATACACCGGCGCTGAGATAAAGTACCAAGAATACCTATACCTTTCCATGACGGATGACATAGTGATGGGAATACCCACCCAAACACATGCTATACCAAGGGGGAAAGCATACCCAAACACTTGCTCATAGATGGGAAGACATACCTAGAACCTGGAACACCATTTAGCCTTAAGAGATTTGTGCAAAGGATAACTAGTAGATTTGGTTCATGATGGGTGATGAAAAGATAGAGAAATAAAATAACTACATGAGTGTCTTTTGTCACGATCCATGTGATCCGACTACCTTGGATGCTTTGATCTGATATTATGTTTTTTAATTGAATTTTTCTTATTACTCAAAGTTTTACTACTCTCGGAAGGGACATTCTCCCTCTATAGCTATCGTTGTTTTATTAGTAACAAAATTCAAATTTCTTTATACAATGATTTGTTGCAAGTATCACATATACATTTCTTTTATTTGATAAAAGTGCATAAAAACCATTGAAATAATACTTTGATTAACCATGCATGTGATAGAAATTCAAGTAACATTGATGAGGGCTTCTCCTAATCTTATAGTAATTCCCATGGCTAAAAAGTGTATAAATAACATCAAAGATCACTTTTTTAACCATGAATTTGATGAGAAATCGAGTAAAATGGATGAGGGTTTCCTCCTAGGTTTATTGTAATTTCCTTAGGGAAATCATATTTTTGGATTTCTAATTACTAAATTAATAAATAATTACACCATTTTTTATTTTTTATAAATATTTTTAATTATAAAAATTATTTTGATTTTTTATTAGTTAAATGTGTAACGTAAATATTTTAATTATTTTTGAAAATTATTTTTGCAAATTTAGTAGATATTTTTATAATTATTAATTTTAATTTTTAAAATTATATTATTTCTATATTTTGAAAGTGGTTTTATTATATCGTCGTTGTTATTGTTAATGGTTATTATGCCGGAGATATTGAGCCCACCTCTATGGAAGGCGATGGGAGTTTATAAACATGGGGCACAACTTTCCCCAACGTACATGTGCATGAAATGCACTAAATGGCCACCATTGACTATTTATTTGTGGCAGAAGTTCAGTTTTCGGAATTTTGTGAGAATGTATGGAGCAAATTTGTGGTTCAGCCAACGATCTCCCTACCATCGATGGCAATTATTCACCCTTTCACTAACAGGAAACCTTATGCGGAAGTTCCCAATACTCATATGGTTTGGTATTTTCATGTTGTGGTGTTGAGGAACAGGTGGTCGATGGGAATTGGAGTGGGTCGTGTGAAATTCCTGCAGTTTCCTCAAGCGGGGTGTTGGAAGTTTTCGTCGATTCACCTTTTTTACTCATAGCTAGGCGGTACAGGTCGCTTCCTGCTTAAGCTTATTTATTTAAGTATTTGTTTTCTTGGGTCAGCTGTATTATCTTTTTGTAATTCAATCTGTGGGTTAGGTTGGGATGTCGGCAATACATCAGCTTTTCTCTCTTAAGTGAGATATATTAATGTTTGATATGAGGGATTTTTTTTTTTTTTTCAATTTAGGGAATTTTGTTCCATGAGACTTTCTTTGCTTTCATGGTATTATTCAGTTATGAATGTATTCTACAAAACATTTCTTCAAGGAAAGGTGAGGGTTTATATTTGGTTTATTATTTTAGGGCCTCTTGGCTTTATCATTGTAGACACTATTTCAATTGGGTCATAGTTGGGGTTGGTGGTGCCAAAGCCATGGAAATGTCCTAGTTGGATCTTTCTCTTGATTTTTTCAGGTCATTGTCATTATAGCAATTTCTACAACTTCAGCCCCATTCTTGCAACCATGCCCCTTGGACAACCCATGTGTTGCAGGCGAGGAGTTGAGGGGAAGCAACCGCAAGGTAAATGAAGAGAAATAATTTTTTTCTTGGGATTCTGTTGCTACCTATTTTAATGATGTCCCTCTAGAGACAAGAAGAGAAATTTGTAATTGGAAACTCAAGTTGGAGTGAAAAGGAAAGCCCACTCTACCTTTGAAATCATGGATGAGGTATTTTCTTGGGTACCAAACACTTGTTACACAAAGGGATGGAAGAAACATTATTTGAACATTGTACCTTTGCACTAGAATATGAAGAATTTGTTTGGCTTGGTCTTAATGAATAAGCATATTGAAAATATAAAATGTTATATTGAAAGTATAAAATGTTATTTTTTTTATAGGACAAGAAAAGGATGTTGAGGAACCAACCGTTCACCTTTGATAGGTTAGATCCAAGGTTAGCCCATGTAGAGGGACACATACAATGCGAATCTAACACTACGGTGCCTCCCAGATCAAGTGCCAAGGACCTTGTGTCATATGTTCTTATGAATGTGAATGATGCATATGCTTGTTAAATTTTTAGTTTTTTGTTGTGTCTAATTAAGACAGCCAAACATGAAGGGATTTTTTCATCTTTTGCAATCTAAATCTAATAGTATGGTTTTTTTACGACTAAAGTTACTAATTAAAGTTTTAGTTTATGGATACTTTCGTATCCCAATAAAATAAGAAATAAATCCTCTCCTGAATAGATGCAACAATCATATAATTTTATGTTTATTTTTGTAATATAAAATTTTAATTTAAAAAAAAAAATTATTAGAAAGTTAAATTTTTCTATATACTCAAAAATATTTTTAAAAAAATATAAATTAATAATTTGATATAGTTATATTTTTAATATTTTTCACTTCGCTTTTCTAATTGAAAAAACTTATCTTTTCCTATCAGGACAATGCACCAAGGAGAATTAAGAGTTCTCTTTTTAAATCACTCACTAAGAATTAAGACTTCTCTTTTCTTAATCACAATATTCCACTAACATTATATGCGAGAGGAATTAAGTACTTTTAGGATTCGATGTGGGAGATAAAGTTTGAGAAGCGGCAACCGCATCGAAGGAATATGCCCTCAAATGACCCAATCGTTGTTAAAAACTTTAAGACACAGGAATTCTTCCTCAAACGAGAGAGTTGGGGACAGATCTTGATAGAGACAATACACTGAATAAAAACATATGTGAAATTTTATTGCAGAAAAAATCAAATAAATTTATTCACAGTATTATAAAGTAAAACAGAGTGGTTGTGGTAAAAATCAAACATTAAATTTACAAAACCATATCACAACCAATCAATTAACTACAAGTTTCTCCGCAATTTCTCGCTCCCTCTTTTTTCTTTCAGACTTACATTCGTCACACTACTAAATAGTTGTACATAATTGTCATCTCAAACAATAAATATATAAGACATTAATTCATGAGAAGTCAAAATTAATACATAGATGAGAGAACATGATTTTCTGAACTTGTGAATAGTAAATAACAATTGAAGAGTAAATTCTTGCTTGTGCATTTATACCAATCATTCATAAATTTCTATTTGACTTTTAATTATTTAATCTATTGCGAAATGGGTTATTACACTTCTCTTGAGAACTCCATTTAAATGATGTCTTTTCATGCAAACAAAATCCACAACTTACAAATATTTACTTCAGGATTGGTTATTGTTAGTAAATTTAATGTCGTGGTTGAGATTAATTTTCTGGCACTCCCCCTTAATCACAACTGCCGTCATTGACCATTCCCAAACAATCTCTGAGATAAACAAAATTTCCACATTTCAATGGCTTTTCTTTTGTACTGTAGTGCTCCAACAAAATCTCACCATTGCTAACTAATTCTCTTATAAAATGATATTTAGGATCAATGTGCTTTGTACTCTTGTAAAAAACATAATTCTTTGATAGTGAATTTACGAAAATTTTGTCGCAGAAACTAGTTGGTGTTCTCTCTTTTTCATGGCATAAATCCCTCAACATTCTTCTGATACAAACAACTTGACACATTATTTCTATTGAGGTTACATATTCAGTTTAGGTTGTTGACAATGACACAATCAATTGCTTCTTGGAGGCCCATGAGATGGCTCACGAACCTAAATGAAATAGATATCATGACGTGATATTTTTGTCATCAACATTTCATGGCCAGTAATTTTTTATGTAACCAAACAACTTAAAATCATCTGTTGTAGTGTACAAAATACCATATTCCTTTTTCCCATTGACATACTTTAAAATCCTTTTGGATGCATTCCAATGTGTCTCCTTGGGTGTCTCCATGAAGCTTGATAATAAAATCACTACATACAATATATCAGCCCCAGTTGCGGTCAAATACATTAGGCTGCCCACCATACCTTTGTATAATGGGGATTTGATATTGCTGATGCAATCTTCTTTGCTCAACTTCAACCACATTACTATCGAAGTTGGTGCAGGTTTGTTTCACTGCATATTAAACCTGTCTAAAATGTGAGCAACACTGTTACCGATCAAATAGGTAACCTAACCTCGAAACGGGAACTCTAGCCCAAAAAGTCTCAAAAAACATGAAAAAACACCAAAAAAAAAAACTGTGTCTTCCAGAACGCACTTGGTTTTTTCTGAAAGTCAAATTTCAACATTTTATAAAATTATGGTAAAAACAAAATTCTTTATTGAAAAAAGGATTGAAAAAACACCCCAAAAACAAAAAGTGTGTATTCCATAACGCACTTCATTTTTTTTAAGGTCAAATTTCAACATTTTATAAAATTATGGTAAAAACAATTTTTTTTCTTGAAAAATGGATTGAAAAAACACCCTCAAAACAAAACCAGTTGATGCTGGAATAACAAAAAAAAAATTTGTGTCATACTTTTGACATTTTTAAAAATAGAAGTAACATTTTTTAATTTTTAAAATTTAAACATTAAAAAAAAACCTAAAATTTAAGAAAAAAAAATAAATTTAAAAAATAAAAACATTTAAAAGCTTAAAATTTAAAAATATATGAAGATAAAAAAAAATAAAAATAAAAACAAAATAAAAATTTTAATTCAAACATTAAAAAAAAACCTAAAATTTAAGGAAAAAAAATAAAAAATAAACAAAAAAAATTTAAGATTAAAATTTAAAAAAATATAGAAATTAAAAAAGAAAAATAAAAACGAAATAAAAATATCAAATTTAAAAAAAAAAAAAAACAAGTTAAAAAAAAAGGAAATTATAAAAAATAAAATATAGAAATTAAATTTAAAAAAAGAAAAAGAAAATGCTTATTAAATTAAAAAAAAAAAAAAAAAAAATTAAAACAAAAAATTAAATTTAAGGAAATATATTAAATTTTAATAAATTTAAAAATTTTAAATAAAAATATTAAAAAATAGAATACATTTTTTAGATTAAAAGTAAAAAAATGAAAAATTAATTAAAAATAAAAAGTAAAAATAAAATACAATCAAAATATTAAATTTAAAACAATATATATTAAAAAAACAAACAAAGTATAAAAAATAAATTAAATTTAAAGTATAAAAAATAAAATATATATATGAACTTAAAATTAAATATGTATATATATCAGATTTTATTAAATTAAAAAAAAAAAATATTAAAATAACAAATTAAATTTAAAAACAAAAATATTAAAGTTTAATAAATAAAAATATAAACAAATAAATTTTGAAAGAAAAAATAAATTTTAAATATAAAAGAAAAATAAAAATATTGTTAAAATAAAAACTTTAAAAATCAATTAAAAATTGAAAATTGAAAAAAAAAAAAAAAAGTAAAATAATATTAAATAAAAAAATATTTAAAAACAAATTAATTTAAAAAAATTGCGTTTAATTAAAAAAAAAATCTAATTTTCAATACACAATTTTAATTGAAATATAAAAATATAAAAAATTTATGTAATTAACAAAACAAAATTAATAAAAAAGTAAAACATTTAAAAAACAATATTAAATTCAAATAAATTTTAAAAAAAATACAAAATTTATTAAATTTTATAAAATATTAAAGAAAAATTATGAAATTAAAAAAAAAAAATCAATTATATATAAAAAAAAAAAACAAAATTTAATAAAAATTACTAACAAAATAAATTAAAAAAAAAAATTAACACAAAAAAATAATAAAATTTACAAAAAATTAAACAAATTTAAAAAAAAAAACCCAAAACAAATTATATTTTATATAAAAAAATTAAATTAAAAAAAAAAACTAAATATTTTGAAATTAAAAAAAAAAAAAAAAAAAAAAAAATTAATTTTTTTTTCAAAAAAAATCGAATTAAAAAAAAAAAGGTTAATTTTTTTTAAAAAAAAATTAATTTAAAAAAAAAAATTAAAAAATATCAATTAAAAAAAAAATAAAAAAATGGGGCTGGTGGCCGGGAATTTCGAATGGTGGGCCGAGGCTCGCCGCGCACACGGGGTGGCCAGCCGGCCCCCACGCCCGCCCGGCTGCCCGCATGGCGCCGCTCGGTCGGCCCCCGGCGCCCAGCCGCCCACTGCCCCCACCACCACCAAACCTTTTTTTTTTTTTTAAATTTTTTTTTTTTATTTAATTTTTTTATTTAAAATAAAATTTGTTTTGTTTTTTTTTTTATTTTGTTTTTATTTTTTTTTTATTTTATTATTTTTTTTGTTTTAAATTTTTTTTATTTAAAATAAAATTTGTTTTGTATTTTTTTTTTTCAATTTCTTTTAATTTTAAAAAAAAAAATTATTATTATTATTTAAATTTTCTATATATATATATATATATATATATCTTTATTTGATTTTATTTTTACTGTTTATGTTTTTTTTAATTTTTAATATTTTTATTTTAATTTGATTTTTTAAATTTTTTTTTTAATTTCAAAACATTTCAAATTATTTTTTTATTCAATTTTTTTATTTTAAATTCAATTTGTTTAATTTTTTTTATATTTAATATTATAGATTAAAATATATAAATTGTTTTATTAAAAAAAAAAACACACTAAATTTATCTATATTTGTTTTTTAGTTATTTGCACGGGGATTTTTTCATTTTTTTTGTTTTTTAATGATAGTTTTTATTTTAATTTTCTTTTTCAATTTTAATTGTTTTTTTTTTTTAATTTGTTTTTTTGTTAATTTTAAAATTTGTATTTTTTTTCTTCTTATTATTATTTTTTTAATTTAAATTTTTAAATTTTTTTTTTTTTTTTAATTTAATTTTTTTTTATCTAAATTTTAATTTTGTAATTTTAATTTTTTTTAATTTTTTTTTAAAATATATATATATATATATATATATATTTTTATTATATGGTTTTTTTTTAATAAGTTAGAAAAAAAAATTTTTGAGGGTTTTTATTTTTAATTTTTTTGGTCAATTTTTTTTTTTCTTTAAATTATGTGTTCTTTTTTTCAAATTTTGTCATTTTCTTTGATATAATTTTCAAATATTTTTGTTTTTTTTTTTATTTTTGTTTAAATTTTTTATTTTTACGAGCTATTTTTGTTTTTTTTTACATTTTTATTGGTTTTTTTTATTGTTTTTATATATTTTTTTTTATCTAAGTTCTGTGTTCTATTATGAACATGAAAATCACCACTCTAAAAAAAAAAGGTTGATGCAGCATCAATACGTTTCAAAATTAGCATGAAAATCACCGCTCTAAAAAAAGAAAGGTTGATGCAGCATCAATACGTTTCAAAATTAGCATGAAAATCACCGCTCTAAAAAAAAAGGTTGATGCAGCATCAATACGTTTCAAAATTAGCATGAAAATCACCGCTCTAAAAAAAAAAAATTGATACTGCATCAATACATTTCAAAATTAGCATGAAAATCACTAACATATAAAAACAAATATTCATACTTCATAAATAAAAATATTAGAGTGTCAAAAATGTGCACCAAAAAAAAAAATGGTGATTTTGCATCACCACTTTCAAAATCGGGTGCTTTTTATGCTACCAAAAAAAAGCAAGTAACATTGTGGTTACCTATTTCATCGGTAACATTGGTGAGCAACATACTTTTAATGAGATGTAAAAATACCATTTTAAGTTTGCTTCACTTCTATGCCCAAAAAATATCTTAACAAACCCAAGTCAATCATTTCAAACTCACTTTTCATGACTTCATTGAAATCAACAATGGGGAAATTATCACTCCCTGCAAAAATTAAATCATCTACATTAAAAACAACAATAAGAATCCTACCATCACTCTCTTTGATGTAGAGAGTAGGTTCACCATCACATTTTTCGAACTCATTTTCCATCAAGTAAGCATCAATCCTGCTATACCATGCACGTGGTGCTTTCTTCAGCCCATAAAGAGCTTTCCTCAACCTATACACCTTGTATTCACAGCCTTCTACCTCATAACCAGTCGGTTACGCAACATATACTTCCTCTTTCAACACTTCATTCAAGAACGTTGATTTTATGTCCATTTCATGCAATTTCGATTCATGTTGTGCTGCAATTCACAACATTGTATGCATTCTCTCCATCCTCGGGATTGGTGCAAATGTCTCCACATAATCTCTTCCATGTTGCTACTTGTATCCTTTGACAACTAACCTTGCTTTATGTCTTTCAGTATTTCCTTCAACGTTCCTCTTGGTGTTATAGACCCACTTCACTCCAATGACTTATTTTCCTTGCGGAAGGTCCACAAACTCCCATGTGTTGTTATTTTCTATTGCTCCTATTTCTTCATCCATTTCCGCAACCCATTTTTCTTCTTTTACTGCATCTTGTCATCTACATGAAAAAATAATGCAAATAAGGAATTCATACCAGCGCTACTATCAACATCATTTTGCTCATGAATTTCACTTAAATGTATGAATTTTTTCCCTCTTATGCTTTCGGAAGATGGGTTTGTCATGTCACTTGGTGTTGTGCTTGAAATAGATGTACTTGTAGATCTTTGTGGTGTGCTTGGAGAAGCACTTTCTTGGTTGCATGGAAATGTGCTATTATTTGTTGATGATGTCACATGTTGATTACTTTGTTGAGATTGAATAGGTGGAATAGGAGTTACCGTTGAGGAATTACTTGTTGCGATCAATTCCTCTTTGTCTTCATGTGGTTTACTTGTTTTCACATTGATTGTCTCCTTTAAAATTCCATTCCATGCCACCTCTTCTATCAATTTCACATCTCTGCATGTTATGAATTTCTTCGTTGATGGATTTTAGAGCTGGTATTCCTTGGATTCATCACTGAATCCAACAAATTTACATTTCTCCTCTTTTTTTCTAACTCCTTCCTCAACTTAACTGTGACATGTGCTCACGCCACACATCGAAACAATCTCATGTGAGTGACATTATTCTTTCTTATGCTCCATGCCTCTTCAGGAACTATGTCCTTGATGCTCTTGGTTGGAAACCTATTAATGGTATATGCTTCACAAGCGTCAACTTCAGCACAATAATCATTTGGTAAATGCTTTTCTTTCAACATAATCCTTGAAATTTCCATAATGGTGCTATTCTTCCTTTTTACGACACCATTTTGCTGAGGTGTATACCTTGTTGTAAATTTCTTGTGAATTCCATTCTCCTTGCAAAAGCATAGGAAGTCATTTGAGATGTATTCCCCACCTTTTTTCAGTCCTCAAGACTTCAATGTGGTGTTCACTTTGCATCTCAATAATATATTTTTATTGGCGAAAGCACTTAAACACTTCACTTTTCTATTTTATGAAGTAGACCCATGTCTTCCTTGTATAATAATTTATAAAATTAAAAGTATAATGGATGCCCCTATTGATGGTGGTTGCATTGGTCCCCATAAATATGAATGGACAATCTCCAAGGGTGCCTTTGTCATTATTGATATCCTTGTTGGAAATGATTCTCTATGTTTTTTGCCCAAGATGCATCCTTCACATAGGTTGTTATGTTTTTCTATGAGTGGAAGTCCCTTCACCATGCCTTTCCCATGAAACAGATTCAAACCTCCAAAATTGACATGGAAAAATCTTAAATGCCATAACCAATTTTCATATTTAATTTCTTCTTGGAAATTTTTTTGTGTGAAAAGGTCTACATTTCTTTCATCCACTTCTCAATTCATTAATAATTGTGCTTGAGCACCTTCTTCTTTCAAATCTGGTTTTATCTTTAGGCCAAACATTATGTTGCCTCTCATCCAAACTTTTTCAATCAGCTGTCTCGTTGGAGACTTAACCAAAATTGTGCACTCATCATTCTTGAAAAAGACATTGTAGCCATTTTTCATGAGTTGTCCAATGCTTCTGAGGTTATGCTTCAAACCAGGAATAAAATGAACATCTAAAATGTATTTATTCTCTCCCTTATTTGTTAGAATGTCGACTCTTCCTTTTCCCATGATCGAGACTTTGTTATCAGTCCCTAATGTCACTTCATATTTCACACTTTCATCTAGATTGGAAAACATTTCTATGTTCCATGTCATGTAGTTGCTAGTCATGAATCTAGAAGCCATACAACTCCTTGTTTTTCTTCTACTACATTAAAAGCTAAAAAGATGCTATCATGGTTCTCATTTTCCTTTATGAAATTTTCATTTGGTTTGTTACTTATGACATCTTGATTATTTCTACATTCATTTTCATAACGACCATATTTCTTATAGTAATGACATTGAACTTGATATTTATCATACCTCTGACCTTGTGTTTGGTTCTAGCTTGAGTCGTGACTTGGATTTTGATTTTTTCCCCTTCCACTTGAGCTTGATGGGCTACTTCTTCCACCTTTGTGTAGGGTTCTTCTTAGTCCTCTATAATTTGATCTTCCTCGACCTCTAACTTGACCAAATGAAACTTGTGTCTTAAAAGCATGCTCCATTGAGGAGTTTGTTCCTTTGTTCAGTTCATGTTCATGAGAAATCAGTGATGAATGAAGCTCATCCAGTGAAAATTTTGAGATATCATTTTTCTCTTGTATGGCTGCAACAATGGCATCAAATTTTTCTCGCAGGCTTCTCAAAACATTCTCAACTATTCTCCTTTCCTCGAGTGTCTCACCATGAGACCTGATTTGGGTAACGAGTCAAATTACATATGTAAAGATTGAGTCTACATTCTCAGACTCTTTCATACAAGTTGTCTCAAAATCTCTTCTCAGAATTTGTAGTTTTGTTGTTTTCACCTTTTCAATGCCATGGTAGGTTGTGTGGAGGCTATACCATGCTTTCTTGGACTTCGTTGCTGCTAAAATGCTTGGGAAGATACCTTCATAAACTTCTTAAACAATGTAGAAGAGTGCTTTTGATTCCTTCTTCTCCTTATCCCTCAACAAATCCTTATGTGCTTGTCTCCAAGCATTTTCTCGTTCTTGGAAACCATTCTCCACCAATTCCAAAATGTCTTGAGAGGAAAACAAATCGTTCATTGTAATAGCCCAATAATCTTAATTTTTTCCATTATATTTTTGTATTATTCAAGCTTGTGTTTGTTGGTGCCATTTTCACTGTGTAAAAACTTTCTCCCTACTCGTGAATACGCTGAAAACATAATTCCTCCAAAAACTTTTCACCGTCTCTGATACCAAGCTAAAAAATCAAAGAAAATGGAATTATTCCTACAGTAGAGAAAATTAAAACATATGAGTGTTCCTTTAAAAACAAAGTTGGGAAGATTTAAATTAGTTGACTTAGTGCAACTCTAATAGATAAAAAATCAAACAAATTTACTCATAGTAGAACAAAGTAAAACAGAGTGGCTCCAATGGAGCAAAAATCAAGCAAATATACTCATAGTAGAACAAATTAAAATAGAGTGGTGCATTAAAAATGAAAGGCATATAGCTATAAACCAACATTAAAAACCAAAGGCATATAGTTATAAACCAACATTTACCAATAAACCAAGAGTTCTTACTCAGATTACATTCACCAGGATTTGATGAGTAACACATATTAAAACCAAAGTCAAGAGTAAGACATATTAAAACCAAAAAGAAACAAATTTACTCAAAATACAACAAAGTAAAACAAAGTGGTGGTATAAAAACCAAAAGTTAAATGTCTAGAACCATATAACAAGAAGCCAAACTTTATAATATGATTTCTAAATACAAGAAATAATCATTGAGTTCTTACTCACATTTACATTCACGAGGAGGAGTTGCTGTGTAACACAGAGTAAAACCTGTAACACCAATCTTTATAATATGATTTCTAAACACAATAAATAACCTTTACCAATAAAAATAGAGTTTTTACATTTAAACCAAAATTTGTTCCACCATTTTCTCCTATTTTATTTCATACTTACATTTTGGACTTACATTCACCACACTACTAAATATTTCAACAAACAATACATATCTAGGACATTAATTCGTGAGAAAACAAATTTGATAGTTTATGAGAAGACAAAATTAATACAAAATATGGGTGAACATGATTTTCTCGACTCCTCTTAAAAGATGTCCCTGTAAACTTGAGGTATGGTTGTGTCAATAAATTTAAAGAGATGGTTAAGTGATTTTCCAACAATGTAGTACATGTGCCAATAAATTAATACATGTCAAATTAAGACCTGCATTTTTCTTAATCGCAATAATCCACTAACAATTATAGATGTTAGGATTTAAGTACTTATAGGATTCTACGCTGGATAGAAAGTTTGAGAAACGACTACCACATCCAAAAAATGGAGTAGGTCATCAAATGACCCAATCCTAACATAGGAAAGTAGTACATGTCTCAAGAAAGTAATACACTTCAAAATAATAATTAAAAAGTTGGAATTAATTAAATTTAGGATTATGTAATCTATAATATAAAATTTTTAAGAAATAGAAAAAATTATTTTATTAGTGTTTTATTTTTGGTAAAAATTACATTATTAGAATGTTGTAGATTTTTTAAGTTCTAACTATCTACTATGGTTCATTACCGAAACATATTATTGATGAATCACACTGGATAGTTCGAAAAAAATCTACAAAACCATGATACCATAATTTCCCCCCAAAAAAAAAAAAATTAACTTTTCAAAACTAACCTTAAAATTTCATAATTATAATAATTACAATATAAATCTCTTAACAAAAATCTACTAATGTCATAATTGTAATGATTACAATCTAAATCTCTTAACAAAAATCTACGGACAATTTGATGCCAGCTCCAATAGTGTATACTTTTGTTGCACTAACATTATAAGCGTGGAGAAGTAACGAACACCTATAAGATAAAGAGCTTAATGTGACATAACCCATTAAAAAGCTTTAATATATGCAAATAAAAAATGTTAACTAGCGTTTTGGCATGTGGAAGTCCCTTGAAAATTACATTTCTGTTCTCGAAAAAATTATATACAAACATTATATACAATGTAAGTTGAAGGAAAAAAATGTTAGTTGGCTCTATACCATGACATGAGGCGTGGTTCAAGAAGTTTTTGTTAATTATGCCGATAGGCGTAGCCCCCAATCGGAAATCGCTTCATTAGTGATTATGCTAATTAATTTTTTTCATCCGGTGGTCTAGATTGAAAGATGCTGATATATTCTCATCGTCGCCACTCAATCAATGAATGAAATTAAAAGCCATAACGTCCTTACATGTATAAATCAAGTGTTTAAACCCTACTTAAATTAATTTTTTACCAAATGATCATTAAAAATTTATTTTTCCTCTTATTTATCTCCACGTATGAGAGTATGAGGGATTAGAGCGAAATAAGGACACGTTTCAGGTGAGAAAGTTCTATCATTGACGCCGCATGGCATGTGGTTAGCTTAACGTTTCAGGTTTAATCATGGGATTTGTATGGAGGTGGCCATCTCTGCAAACAATAAGAAATATTGATGTCCATCCATCTTCCAATGGGAGCAGCGTTCCACACGCAACGAATTCTTTAATGGCCATTATCTTCGCTTAATGTTTCAGGTTTAATCATGGGATTTGTATGGAGGCGGCCATCTCTGCAAAAAACAAGAAATATCGATGTCCATCCATCTTCCAACGGGAGCAGCATGCCATACGTAAAGAATTTTTTAATGGCCATTATATTCACCCGGTGCCACGCGCAACGAAATCTACAGAGCTATCTCACAAGCGGGAAATGTTACAAGAAGGTGACCCAGAGCGTCACCCAAACGTTTCAACAGAGTGGTTCCATGGATTTGATCTGCCTATCTTCTGTGATGGTTGGCATCATAACGCTCAATTTATTTCAGACCATAAGGCCACCTGGTTTAGAGCAGCCGACGCATTTGGACGCAGAGAACTAGGATTGTGGCTGGTTGGATCGAAGTAAGAAATCCTTTTGAGAAGCTTCACGGCTGTAGAACGCACGCTCTAGACGGTAATATTTAGAATACACATGTGCTATTTTTTATTCAAGTACACTGTAGTTTATTCACTGTGTATTGAAATACACGTGCGCTTCTTTTTTGCAATGTTGGACACTCAAGTGTCAAGTCAAAGCTCTCTTATGTTCATTCTTGGATTGTTGTTTTCATTAGAATTGGTTTCATTTCAAATGTAGTGAGCATTTTGTTATGTTATCTCTATAACCATATTTCTAGCTTGTTTGATGATGCACTCTGATCCAAGTATTTACCACTTCTTCATAAATAAACTAACTATTGCGTAGTCATTTATCTCACTTGCATTGCATTAGTGCATTTTTTTTTAACATATGAAAGTCACTCTGTCCAAAGTCACAATGACTGACATTTAATTATTCATTTTATTTTACATAAATATATATGTAATTTCATATATTATTTTAATTGGCATCATAATTTAATTTCATAGATTCATTATTGATATTCACGTATCTATTCCTTTAAAATGAATACTAAAGATAACTTTGACATGGTATAATAGATTGTAAACCTTGGCTTTAGATTTGGTTAACTTAGATGGTTTGAATTGTAATTTTTATTTTTTTTACTATTTTAATAGGTTTAGATAAAAATTTTGTCTAATAATCTTGTAATATTTATATATTCTATAAATATCAATTACCTCTAAATTGATTTGTTCTCGAAAGTCTTTGTTGGACTTTCCTAAAGTTTATTTCGAAAATTTGATAGTTGTTACGTAGTTGAACTAGGCTCCAAATTTGAGTCATGCTTTTAATGAAACTAATTATAAAAATATTTGATAGTTAACGAGATTCGTGATTGGAGTTATGTTTTTAAATGAAACAGCACATGAGAGTGTGATTATAAAAACGTTTTGATATAAAGTATAGGGGTGAGAGATTTCAGTGATTTATATTATCAAACTAACCTAACATTTCAGAATACTTTTCAATCATGCTGGTAAATAACGCAATAAATCCTTTGCAAAAATCAATCTAAAATATATAACTTGCTCAGGTTTTATTTTGCGATATGTACAGATAATAGTGAAATATTTAATCTTGTTCAATTCAGATTAAGTTTAGATTAACTTAGGTAAGAAAGTATTTTACGTTTACATTAACTTAGGTAAAGAATTATTTTAGTAATCTAAATAGAAATATAATTCAGGAGGGTGGATGACATATGCAGGAAAGGCTGTTTTTTTGAATGCGAAGGGTGGTAAGAAGTATACATCGCACCGCTTTTGGGGACATGATGTTTTCAAGTGAAAGCCAATGATTCCATACCCTTCGCGATGCATGGAGAGACACTGTTTGGAAAACTGCTTAGCGATCGTGCGTTATTGTTCGGACGTGGGGGCGATGCGATATGGATGACAGCCATTAGATGTGAAGGGGTTGATTGGACGACTGTCAGGGAGGTGAGATGATAGGGAAATAGCCAGGGTGGGCCCAATACAATTAAACACGATTTAATCATAATGGAGGCAATTCGATTTGGTGGGGTGAGTTATCAATTAACTATGAGGGTTAATTAATCATTTTTTAATGTGGCGGGGAATCAAGGTTCTTAATTAGTCGCGGTTTTAACTAATTAATCACAATTAACGCAATATTAAGGTTAATTTTCAACCAAAGCGACGATATATGTAATAGTTGGGAGTTTTATATAGTTAAAATAATATGGGAATGGGTTGAATTATATAGTGAATTAAATAATAAAGTTAAAAGTTAATATGAAAATGTTGTTATGTAGTTGAACTAGGCTCCAAATTTGAGTCATGCTTTTAAGGAAACTAATTGTAAAAATATTTGATACTATTTATTGAAATAGTTTTCTTTTTTCCTTTTATTTCAAAATGATAAAACGTAATTATTTATTGACATACTTATAGAATTAGGATTTATTACGAACCTATATTTATATTGATATTTTTTTTTTCTTTATATTCAAATGATAGCGTGATATCATCTCACATTTATGAAATAGTTTCAATTTCATTACAAAATTAGTGCAACTTATTTCATGCAAATAAAAATATAATCATTAAGAATTTGTTTTAATATGAGCTCAAATCTACGAGGTGGCTGACTAAGCCCACATATTAGTCTAGAATATTGTTGTCTCAAATAATTTTGAGGTATTTTTAAGAACTATGGTTGGGTTATTTTTACTTCCATTTTTTTTTAATCTCTTAAGCCCATTTCACATGTAGTAGTTTGTATAAATTTATTTATAGTTTATTGTATATAATTTTTTATGTCGACATAATTTATTCTCGATGACCTGTTATATAACACACAACCTTTGGATGCCTTATTTTTAAGATGATTCTTTTTCACCTGCTGGAAAAAATCTGTCAACATCCGTTTTATTTTAGATTAATGAAATGCCATTTTCATTTAGTATCTGATTCCTAATCTTCACATAAATTTTGAAAACTAGGTGGAAAATTCATGTTTCTCTGCTTTGAAATTTTTTTGTTGTGATTACAACACAGAAAACAAAGTTGATAAAGTAAAACAGGGGATCATTAATGAAATTTCGTTGCAACAAATAAAAAACATCGTGTTCTATGTGTAGATTTTTTCAGTTGTTCTCTGTGGTCATTAAATCTGTGTATAAATTTAGGGTTCAATATATTTATTTTAAAATTTTATAATTTTGGGGTCTTAATACATTAATATTAGGGTTTAATTTATTATTATTATTATAATCAATTTATTATTATTATTATTATTATTATTATTATTATTATTATTATTAAATAAATAAATAATAAATATCTATATTGTTAAATATACAGTAATAATATTATTATCCTTAAAAAATATATTAATATTATTCTATTTCAATTATAATTATATTAATAATAATGATAAATGAAATATACATAAATTGATGATGATGGTGGTGGTGGTGGTGGTTAACGGCCACTGAGACCAATATTTGGTTTATCGGACCTAAAGAAAAGATTTATTTAGTTTGATTTAAGGTTTTATTCATATGCTCAAAAAGGTTGGAGACAAGCCTCCCAAGCTCACTATAATTTTGACATCTTAAAAGGCTAGGAAGGTGAGTATTGCAACAAATATTATGACGTAAAGGATGTAATGTTAAACTCATAATAATAAATATATAATAATAATATTACAAAAATAGCTAATTTAATAAATTATTTATATTATTATTATTAATTTACAATAATAATAATAGTAGTAGTAGTAGTAGTAGTAGTAGTAGTTATGGTGTATGATTTAATTATTTAAGAATTTTTTATTTAATTGAATAATTTTTAAATTATGGTATATTATTAATTATTCTATATTACTATTATTGTTAATTATTTAATAATATTATTAATTGATAATAGCAATAATTTAAATTTATAACTATATTTTTAATATTTTTTGGGAAAATATAATATAGATTACACCTCCCATATTGGAGGAGGAAGTTGTTGTTCCCTTTGTCCCTTGTCATCCTCCCTTTTCATTGTGTAATAAGGTTGACTCTATTGCCATTGTTGAAGTTGAGAACTTTGAAATAAAATTGATGTTCCATTCACCCCATCCTAATTTTATGTACTTGGTGGATGCTCTATGCAGAAGAAACCTTAGGTGAATATTGGTCCCTTACTCCCCCAGGTCAAATTAATGTAGATAACCAAAATATTGGTGCTATATCTAGTTAATTAAAATATATGATTAATATTTCTTAAGCCACAAATCAAGTTTTAAGTTTTGGCTTAAGAAATATAGACATTAATACAGACATAAGAAAAATACTTATTAATATTAATAATAAATTTGTGAGTTCTTTTTAACTACTGTAATAATGTTCTTGTGGGTCATATCGTTTTATACATTATGTATATGTGCATGTTACTATATTTGTAGATGGAAAATTTCTCTTCTATATTGCTTATTCTATTCACCATTAATTGAAAGTTGTTTTGTTGATATCACGCCTGTTTTCTTTTATGTTAGGTGATTTCCCTGTTTTATCATGGATCCAACTATTTGGAGTTGTATTCCATTTGAAATTCTTGAAATTGTCCTCCTTTGTCTCCCTTTATCGGTTGTGATAAAGTTTAGCACTATTTGTCAACAATGGAAGACTGTTTTGCAAAATCCTTGTTTCTTATTGCATTGCAAGCATATCTGTACAAATGAATTTGGATTTATGGTTCCTTTCGTCAATGATGAAGATAATTATTTTGCTGCTGAATACCTTAATCAAAATGGGCGCATATCTCGTTTTCATTTGCGATTCATAGATTCAAGATACAAGGTGGAGTCTACTATTGGACCAATGGTGGTTTTATCCTTACCAACAGAATTGTCCCATTGACGAAACTATTTTGTGATGAATCCATTTACAAAGGCCTTAAAAAACATTGGGCGAATACAAATTGGAGACTGGGGATTCTTTTCATTATTGGAGAATGCGAGCATCAACAAATATGATTGGGTTGTTCTAAAACATATCTATGATATAATTCAGTCTAAATTTTATTTTCACAGTAGTCTTGATAGCGTTTGGCAAAGGGCTGATCTTCCATTTGGTGGCACTTCACCCCCTCAAAATGGAGTGTTTTATAGAAATAAATTGTTTTGGCTCTATCTCGACACAAAGTATGAAGATTATCCTCGATATGGGTATAAAATCTATTGGTTTGATGTAATAAAAAATGACTGGGGATTTTCATTTGTTCCAATCACTAACATTCGATGTATGTCATTGGCAGTATGCAAGAATCAGTTGATATGTCTTGTCAATGATGGCTCCACTTCTGTATGGTCAATTGAAGAAATAGATAATTTTCAAATTGGTCACCCGTGTATTGAACGAAGAACTGATTACTTTGAGGATGATTGGGGCTTTAGATGTAGGTTGTTGGAAGAAATGTCTATAGATATAAATATGAAATGTCCTGGTTATCTTCCTTTTTGAATAGTCCAAGGTGTGGTTCTTATGTGCAAATGCAGTGAAGTTCCTTTCCTATTATATGACATGATGGCTGGCCTTTTCTTCCCAATAGATATTGATAATTCAACTAATCAACAAATGAATGGATTTTGGTCTCCAACGTTGCAGGATTGCAACAATTTGATCGAGTCTGGAAATGTTTTTGCAATTACTCTGCGTATGGATTCTATAGATGAGATTCCACCATTAGATGTGGACATGGAGTCTTAGGCTATTAGCCATTTTGTATTCTCTCTGTCGTCGTGGAAAATATTTCCTTTTTTTTTACTTTGCATACTTTTGGGTATGTATGCTAAGACTATGGATATTTATATGGCTCCATTCTGAGGGGATGTCTTCTATATGTGTATGTAGCGGATGCTGGATATTGAATTCCATTGCAATTTGCTCGAAAATATTTTTTTTTTTGTCCCATTTAGTTCTCTTAATTGCATTTGAATGTGTTTGGATGTTATCCATTTCTCTTTGTTTCTATAATTGTAATTACTGTGACTTATTCTATACATGTTGTTTCCATCAGTTTTTTCTCATTGATGCTCAAACAATGTTATATCTTTAGGTTTTTTTGATGGTATATAGTTCCAAATATTTAGATATATTTCAAATTCATATAATTCTTCAGAATTTTGTTCGATTTATATGGGTTTCCCTTTACAATTATAATATCACACATGAAATTTAATCCTTTTTTGTTTTTCCATTTAAAAAAATCCATTTTTCTTCTTAGCCATTTGGTTGGAAAAATAACGTAAACGATCTCAATTTGTTTTGTGGGTGGAAAAAAATGTGTTCCTTTTTCATCCTTTTCTGTTAATTTATATTGGCTATATTATATCTGTTTCATGTTTATTTTTCTATATCAAATATGTTATTATTCATTGTATACATGTCATTTGAAGGTACAAGCAAGCATACAAGAAAAAGGAATAAGTCACCGACATCGCATGACAAGTCTAATGAAATTCATCGTTTACGGTATCAACAAAATAAGGGCACAATAAATGAGCATAGGAGAGCTAAATATCATATAAGAAAGACTGAAACAACTCTTGAAAATGATTTTATGGTTCCTTGTAGGTATCATACTATGGATGATATCATGGAAAGAACATTTCCGGTTGGTAGTTCATTGCCAGAATATGCTCCTCGTCAGCGTAATTTTGTTTTTCAACGCTCTCCTGAAAATTATCATAATATTGAGGAAACATCTCGTAATAGGGAGGAACATCATATTCATAACGTGGATGAAAATTTTCACCCTAACCCTTCTGTCTCTGCAATTGCATCATGTGAGAAAGGCCAAAGGTTGCAAAATATCCATGGTGGAGGCAATGATGACATTCTATGTGATGACTGGGATGATAGTTTAATTGGCCATTTGTTTGATAATTTGGATCCAGCTAGTTGAAACATCGTATATTCCAATCTCCCTTCTCAAAATAATGTTGTCTCATGAACAGAAACAATCATCCCTGATAGCAGTTCGCGTGGAACAATGGAGGTAATTCAATGATATCTTTACAATTGATGCAATAGTGGTCATTTTATTACATTCCTCTATTTACATTTCTTTAGTGATAAGGTACTTTATTCTCTTGGAGTAAGATACACCTCATTTTAATGGAGTAAGATGCATCTCCTAATCTGAGATTTGAATATGAAGCAGGTCATAACCTTCCACTGCATTATCCTCGAGAATCAAATCGACAAACTAATTTTAATGTTCAATGTGTTTGATTTGATTTTTCTTTATTTGAATTTTTGGTGCATATTTTGTTTTTCTTCAAACAGGACACA
Organism: Pinus albicaulis; assembly: GCA_034641835.2. Classification (NCBI taxonomy): domain Eukaryota; kingdom Viridiplantae; phylum Streptophyta; class Pinopsida; order Pinales; family Pinaceae; genus Pinus; species Pinus albicaulis. The sequence goes on from CM076578.1 coordinate 1,785,249,405, forward strand.
ACTCATTTCAATAGAGGCATACAAATTAACTTTGTAGATGTTCCGTCTACTGATGTTATAAGTGAAGAGGAACCATCACATAGCGTTCATCCAGATCGCCAACAAAATGTAAATTTTGAATGCATTTGATATTTTCCTCCTTTTTTCATTTATTGTTAATTGTATAATTAGAAATCTATCTTTTTTCAGCATTTAGTTTTATAAAATATTTTAATTTGTTTTAACAGGAAACAACTAATTTGAATAGAGGTGTCGAAACTAACTCACCAAATGTTCAATATACTGATGTTAGAAGTGAAGAGAAACCATCTCGTACACTTCATCCACATCACCAAACAAATGTAAATATTGAATTTTTTTTTTTTCAATTCTAATTATTTGGACATTAAATTTTAAAAAAATTTATGCTAAATAAAGCTTTGCATATTATCAGGTTCTAGAAATACAGACCATAAATTTTGAAAGCCCATGTCATAGATCTGTTCCACATGTTTTAAATTTGGGGAGGGAGTCTCGTGGTGCTAAAAATCAAATAAATTTTAGAAGAAATTATACTCTTCCACATAATTCTCCACATCCAACCAATACAAATCATATTTATTTTGATGAAAATATGATTGCAGTGCATAAAATATTTTGAGAAAAGTTAGATATATTGTCAGTTGTCCAAATGTGCCACATCTACAAGGAATGATATCCTAGAATCCACGTTTTGGGAGATCCTAAAGGACCTGTTTGTAGACGATGTAAGAATGAAGGAGGTTCACATCGTTTTTGTGGCTATAATAACATGGATCCTGGCGAGCAACCTCATATTTTAATATTTCTTACTCAAGTTGAAGAAATGTTAATAGCACGTATAAATCCTATTTTGCAAGTGACACATGCTCGAGGTGGACAATATAAGTATAGTGGACACACAATTAGCTTTCCCCAAGATATTTCTATAGTTGCACAAAGTCTTCCGTGCCATGTTGAAGATCTTGACTTTCTAATTGTGAGGAGACATGCTACTCAGTCTAAATATTATGAATGTTATGTAAAAATATCATGCATTATGGATGCATTGCGTTTCAAAATTGAACATGATCAATATTATCGAGATGTTGTAATTGACTATGCTTCAATGAATGCTCTGCCTGAAATATCAACAGATGTCTCCTCCAAGCTAAAATTTTTTGATTGTGACATTGTAGAATCTGAGTTCAATGCAGCTAATAATGAAGGGTTTCCTCTTAACCATTTTCCCTCTCATCCTTTGTATTTTATTGCTCACCTACCCAATGAACGGAGAGAGGTGGAAGAAATTAGAGCATTTCTTGATAATGTTGATTCTTCAGATGTTGATGAAATGGATTGGCCCAATATTGGAACGTCTACAGTGAATGAAGATAATATTGAGGGGTTATTAGATATGGCATTCCCCACATTGTTCCCCACTGGAGATGTTGATTGGTTGAAACCACACATTTGTATTGTTGAACTTCATGAATATGCATTGCATCTTCTTAGATACTATGATGAGAGGTTTGGAAGCCATCCTCGCTTCCGATATTACCTGTTGAACATGATAATGAGGCATTGTAGCCAAGAAACTACTTCAGTTTTTGTGAAGAAAACTTTACATGATACTCACCGATAACAATTGTTGACTTGCGTTAGCAACTTTCTGATTTACCAGATAATAAGTTGGATGATCATCTTATGCGGTTTGGGTCTTCTCTAAGAGGTACAAGGGCATACTGGACTAAATTTCAGGCTGAATTGACTGACATGATTACTCATTTGGGATGTCCATTTGTGTTTTTTACTTTGAGTGCAGCTGACACAAAGTGGCCAGAGCTGCATAGCCTCATGCCTATACCATCACATTCTTGTTCCTTAAATGAGCATCGTATGATAGTTGAAAATGTTTTCCAGTACCCTCATATTGTTGCCACATTTATGCACCATAGATTCAATATATTTTGAGAGGAAGTTATCCAAAAATATCTTAAATCTAAAGACTTTTGGTACAGGTCTGTTTTCTTGAATTTATTTTCTATTCATTGTCAATTTCTTATTGATTTTCCATTCATATTTATCATAGTAACTCTGTGTTCATTTTTTCTAGATATGAGTGGCAACATAGAGGTTAAGCACATATCCATGGTTTCCTATGGTTGCAAGGAGCTCCCAACATGGAAAGACATGATTGGCCAAATGATTTTGATTTGTAACATGCAAAGGGATTCTTTGACAATTATGTAACTACATGGAATCCACGTGAAATACATCATCACAATATAATGGTTCCAATAAGTCTCAATGATGACCCTTGCCTACTGAATACTAATCAGATTTTCTCTTGCAATCCTCATAATGATTATGAAGTATTGTTGAACGATGTCCAAAGTCACACAAAGTGTAGTGTAGATTCTTGTTTGTTCAAAAAGGGCACTATTCTCACATGTCGGTATAATGCCCCATGGGATCTTTCTGAGGAATCAAGATTGTTCATAGATGATCAAGGAAGAAAAAAATATGACCCGGCAAGAAATGATGATAGGCTCAATGTACATAACATTGACCTTCTAACAATGTGGCGTGAAAATGTTGATTGCCAACCAGTGCTTTCTCGGCATGCTGTCCTAAAATATATTGCTAAGTATGCATCAAAAGTAGAGAGAAGGTCTAAAAGCTGTCATGATATGTTAACTAGAATTTCAAATTCAATTTCCTCTGAGGATCATTCTTTATGTGCTTACAGGAGGTTTCTTACAGAAAAAGTCGTTGAACGTGACATTGGAGCACAAGAAACATGTCATATGTTGCTTAAGCTTCCTCTTGTTATGTGAAGTCGAAAATTTGTTTCATTAAATGTTGGAAGAAAGGTGTTTAGGAAAATTTCAAGGTATGGCCTGCACTGTTCATCTGAAAATACATTTGTTCAACATTATCAGAAGAGGCCTTCTTTCCTTGAACATCTATCTTTGATAGAAACAACAAGATCTTTGATGTTTGATAGCAAGCGTAAAAAAGATCCATGGAAGCCTAGAGATGCTCATCCGATTGTTCAGGTCTGGCCACGGTTTTATTCTATTCTTGGTGAGGATTCATAGGAATTTGAAACCTTTTGTTGGACAAAATTTCTCTTGTACAAGCCATTTCATGACATTTCTACAGAGATTGGGCTTTCAACTGAAATTATTGTTGAAAACTAGAGGAATTTCCGATATCGAGCTTGGAATGTTGATTGAAATCCATCAATTGATGAAAATATTGAAGATGGAGAAGATAGTGATTTTGCTAACCAGGAAATGAACCTTGAAGATGATTTTCAAGAGTGGCAACTTTTCTCTCGCTTGGTTCCACAAAATAGTGTCAATGTTTCTGATCTTCACACCCTTGGTCGAAGGGATTTTGATATATCCTTTGACTGGCAAGGTACAACTATTTATGATGATGTGGCCAAAGAAGATATTAATTTTATAAGGAATGCAATATCAAGGGGTGATATTGGTGAACTTTCAAATAGAACATTTGCCTCTCTAGATTCATTGGCAGAAAAACAACGACTTTCTTTTGAAATCGTTTTAAGGCATTTTGCTGAATATGAGATTCGTGAAGCTCTTCTTATGATTATTCAGGGCACTGCAGGCACTGGTAAGTATTTCCTTATCCATTGTATTTCTGAGACTCTTTCTAATCTGTTAAGTAATGGAAAAAGTCCTTTGCTTTTTCTTGCCCCAACAGGAGTAGCTGCTTTCAATATACTTGCAAAAACAATACACTCTTCTTTGAAAATCCTGATTAGAGATATGAAACCACTACACAGTCAATCATTGGCACTATTCCAAGAGGAAATGAGGCACATTTGATATATATTGATTGATGAAATGAGCTTTTTAGGGTCAAGGTTGTTCATGCAAATAGATGCTCGATTACGAGAAGCATTTCCAGATAAAAAGAATTGTCCTTTCAGTGGTAGATCCATGATCCTTGTGGGTGACCTTGGCCAACTACCTCCTATGAGAGATAAGCCTTTGTATATAGGTAATACAACAGGGAAAGTATTATGGAAAAAATTCGACACTGTTGTCACTCTTGACACAATATTTCGCAAATAAGGGAGTAATGAGAAACAATCTTGTTTTCGTCGAGTCCTCGATAAAATAAGAAACACAGAACCTATTCTTGATGATTGGGAGTTTCTTATGTCACGGGCTAATATCAGGTTGCATCCTAGAGAAAGGGATTTATTTAATGCAGCAGTTCACATGTTTCCAACAAATAATTTGGTCTCCTTCCATAACAGACATATGTTGAAATCATTAAATTCTCCAATTGCACGATGTATTACTGTGAATTTAAGGTGTTTAGAAATTAGTGGTGCCAATGATGATCAACTGGACTGTGAATTTTTGTTGTGTCATTCCTAGTGTGTTATGTTGACATGTCATTTGTGGGTTTAAGCTGGTTTGGTGAATGGTGCACTTGGGTATGTGAAGGAAATATTTTATATGCCTAACTCTAAGCCACCTGAGCTTCCAATGTTCACAACTATTAATTTTGATAAGTATGTTGGTATTCTGTTTGATGCAAGAAATCCAAACATTGTACCTATCACACCAGTGATAAGAGGAAATCGAAAAAAAGTTCCTTTAAAGATGGCATGGGCTCTTACAATTCACAAGTCACAAGGTTTGACTTTAGAGCGAGCATCAATTGATATCGGGTATAGAGAACAACAAGGCCTGACCTTCACAACCATATGAAGAGTGAAATCAATAGATGGTTTACGCATTGCACTGCCTTTCTCTTATTAGCGTTATGCCAAGATGAATAATAGTGCATATGTTACAATTAGGAAGAAAGAAGAGGAGATATTAAAGTCCATATCGCTATGATATGCAAATATTAATATAATAATAATGCTTTTGATATATTAATGAGATGTCTACATTTATCAAATTAGTACTATTTTGGAATGTTGTTTACATCGTTTTTGTTGTTGCTTAATTTTTTTGTTTTTATAATGTCATTTTTTGTTATTTTTCTTACAATGGACCATTCACAGGTAAAAAACCAGTTATATGAGCCAACCGTTAAAAATCAAGATGGAATTCCATATCACTGTCACATGTAGCTAATAGTATTCTCACATATTTATAGAATGTTTTATAATTGTTTTTATTGTCGTCTCTTTTTTCATTTAGTATAAGAATTCTTCTGATGTATTAATTAAATGAATACATTCATGAGATGCAATATAGTAATATATCAGAAATTTCATACATATTTTTTCGTGTTGTTCAATTTACCTCATTTTTTAGTCTCTATTGTTCTTTTGTTTATAGTAAACCATTCAAACATATACAACCAGTTATACTAGCCAATCATTAAATTCAAGATTGAAGTCCATATCCCTATTACATGAAACTAAAAATATTTATCAATGTGGTTTTCTAAACGTGTTGTAGTTTGGTTCAATGACAAGATATTTATATTTTTTAATAATATTAGACTAAAATTAATATATACATTGAAATTAATTTAAATACAAATATTGAATTACTAACATTATTAATATTTCATTTTGATATTATGGTAGTTATAAAATCCAAGAATTTTGATTGTGTTTGGGTGATGGAATTCAATAGAAGAGGGGTAAGACTGAGTAGTTCAGGCCATTGGGCTAATGGAGTCAAAGAAAGATGGCTTAATTGGATTAAGTTTCTTAACAAGGGATGTTTCACAAGGCAAGGTAATCAAATAGGGAACAATTAAAGATCTAAAATGGATGGAATGGAATCGAAATGGGTGAAGGGAAATTAAGAATCCTTCAACATATTCGAAAGAGGGAACTTGAATGATTATTAATGAAGAGAAATTCAGAATTCTTTATCAAATAATCAAAATGAATAAACTAGAAAACAAGATCAATTAAGAATTCACTGTTTATAATAGTTCAGAAGAAAACATTAAGAATAACAACGATTGAAAACAGATTGCACTTAAGCACTTTCTGAATTATTCCTTTTCGTTTATCATTCAGATATGAAACACAAATGGTATAATAAACAAGTATAAAACTATAAAACATAAGAGATAGATGACTTATTGATCCTTTGTCTGACTCAAGAATCCTTTGCATCAATTCCTTATCCAACTAGCCATGGAAAATTTGTCCAATAGCACTTTATTCCAAAATAATCAATGTTACAACAAAGTCTAAGAATCCACCCCCCCAATACTCTAATTGAGGGAGTGTTTATACAAAAAATTATAAAAAATATCTCCTAACAAAATGAGATATAATTTAGGATGACTCATGAATATGTTACAAGAAAATAGAGACAGATGGTGTCGTAGATAAAAGAAAAGATAATCGATGTTGTGCTGTTCCATTTTTTTTTATGAATGTGCTGGAGGCAGGCCCTATGATTAGGCTTGTTGTTGTCCTCTTTAGTAAATCTTTGATGGATGCTCTGTTTTACTGATACTCTTTACCTGTACTGATACACTTTGGCCTGTTTGATCTTTGTTTATCCTTTTTATCATGACTTACTGTAGTAAATAATCAAAATTCATGCAAGGATAATTTTTAAAAAATGTTTAACATCTCTTCCCACCATTGTGCTTCTAGTATTCTGGTTCTTTGAAGCTTCCTCAGAGTCTCATCAGTCTCCGTATATCTGAAGAAAGTAGGTTGAATTGGGAATAAGTGTTTTACCTCATGGTCGAGATAAAACACATTTTCCAGATTGTCATGAAGAATTTTTCCTATAGGCAATGCTTTTGCTACTGATGAACTGGTCGATGAACTGGCCTGGTTGTTAGCATACTTATTCAATTCCTCAACATAGCTTTGAAGGCTCATTATTTTATCATCTAAAACTAAAGGACTTGGCAATCCTTTACTCTGCAAAATATCCAATCTCTTTGTAAAAGCATTGATTTATTCTGGCATATCATAGCATCTTATTTCTAGGTTCTGCATCATATTTCGTTTAGTAAAAACCCTTTTTACCTCCAAAATTGTTCTTTTTCTGTCTTGGATGCCTAGCTCTTCAAGTTGATATCTATTCTTGGTATTTAAATTTTTTTTAAGCTTATTGGCTTCTTCAGGCATATTTCCTAATTCTTCTCTTGCCTTTTGAACTTCTTCCAGAGCTAATTTAACTAAATCATTTTGCTCATACATTATTTGGATTGATGGCCAAACATCATTTATTGACTGAGTGATGTTGGCCCAAAGAATTTCTTTAATTTATTTTAAAGGTTTCTCCAATGTGAGATCCTTTTCCAATGCTTTGACCATTTTTTCTAATCTTTTGATGTCTCTTGTTTTTTCTACAACACTCATCTTTGAAAGATCATATTTTTGTTCTAATGTGGTAAATTGTACCTTTGTTTTCTGGAGCTCTGTCACTTTGAGTTTCAATTCCTCCATTGATTTTATTAATTCTTCAGTGCTTAAATTGGAAGTGTTTCCCTGTGATAGTCTTGCTGACTGACTTACTGTTGTTGTACCTGTAATTACTTCTGTTGTAGATGCTGGAATGTTTGGCTGCTTGTCCTTTAATGCCTTTTCAAGTTATTTTTCAGTCTCATTTAGTTGCTCATTAAATTTCAAAAAAAAATCCATTAATTCTTCTTCAAAGTTTTTCTTTATTACCTCAATAGTCTATGGATGCCTTGAATATGGCAACTTTAGCTGTTTCCTTAAGGCTGCAATATCATCATCTTTCTTTTCAATCAAGGATTTTGTAGCCTTAACATCTTTGGGATTATGACCCACTCCAATAATGATTTCTTCCAAAGTCTTTATTCTGTTGTCCTTAGCCTGGGAAGAGGCTTTTTCAAGATGAAATTGAGCGGTAGTATTATCCAAAGAATTATGTAATCTTTGGGCCATCATTGACTTATCAGTCAAAGTGGAGTAAATCATCTCTCCAGTTTGTTTGTGTAGCTCAATTTGATCCAAAGGATGAATATCCTTTGCCAAGACTTCAAAATTAGTTCTGACATAGTCTGCAACTGTTTGAGGCTGCTGTACTTTTCTCTTGAAATGACTCATCACCATTTTACCCTGCTGGATGTCATAGGCTGACATCAATCTCTGTTCATTTTTGGGAGCCATATTTAAATATTCATTATAGACTTGAAGTCTTAATGGATCATTTCTAGCCTTTATATTTATAAATTTCTTCTTAATATCCCAAACATCCTTCACTGGTGGTTTGAAGGAAGATACTTCTGCACTTTATTGTCTTTATAACTCTTTTTTCTGTGAGTCAGTGGATGTCCCACTGATTGTGAATTTTTTCTGACTATCTAACTCTTCTCTCCTCTAACTATTAGTGGTTTCTTGAAAAAATTCTGCTTCTGAGAGTGGATTTAATCTTTGTCTTTTGATACCAGGTTGTTTTGAAGATCCACTGATAGGGGTAGCTGTTTCTACAACTCTTTTTACCTTTTTCTTCATTGAGAGGTGTTTGAAAAATTGAAATTTCTGCCACATTGATCTGAGTAGGAGAAGTCTGTATTTGGGTCTATTCCTTGGAAGTTTCAGGCTGCTCTGGCATTGTAAATTTCTCTGTGACTTGTGTATCAGTCTCCTTTTCCTTCCCTTTGGATGCTACTGTGGCTAGTGCACTGATTTCCTGCAAATTTTGCTGAGAGGTTCCAGTAGAGGAAGGACCAATTCCTGGTCTTCGTACCTGCCCAAAAGAATCCAAGTCAAGTATTTTCTCAAGATCCTTCACAACATTTTCAACATTGACCTGTTCACTATCTTGTTCTACTAGGGTTCCTTCCATCCATTCATCCATATTTGTAAATTGTTCAATCTCTGGAATTATATGGTGAAGGTATGGTGACAATTTGTTTTTCATTCTCCTATGACATATAAAGTTGTTTGGGTCATAAGGTACCCACCATAAACTTTTTTGAAATTTGAGATAGTCTTCTAGAATTCTTTCAGTTTCTTTTCTTGGATCCCTAGAATTACAGACAAAAGGACCTAATTGACTCTTAATTCTGAGCTGAGCCTTTTTATTTGCATTGAAAAAATGGACCATGTCTGAATTTATCATTTGTCTGAAATATTCTAAGGCAAAAAGCCTCATTAGAACATATTTTGGTTGCTTGAAAGGACACAGCTCACACCCATATATTCTAATTTCTGTATTTTTCATGTATAGGTACCAGTCACCTATTCTGTATTTCTTTGAGACTTGGAGAATTTTCTTCATATCATTATTGACCCTAGGAGGGGAAACTCCTGTTAATAAGGTAGTTGCAGGGTGTACAAATAGATCAATGAACGCATTGTAAGAATAAGGAGACTCAGAGGAATTATGGAAAATTGCAGACCAAAAAATTATAGACCTTGGAATTCCTTTGGCATCAAGTTTCATGACATGGAAGGGGAAACGCTCTGATTGATAATAGAGCATGAGATGGTATATAAAAGTGGAATATTCAAAAACTTTTTCATTTTCCAATCTCATGAACTGGTCATGAATTTTATCAGCAATAAAAGAAGCAAAATCATATTTGACAGCAGGGGGTTGTCCAGGAGTAAAAATTGACAACAACACTAGGGTTAACTTATCAACGTATTCACTAGTGTTGAAACCCATTACAGAAGATATCATATTCAATATGAGTCTACCCATATCTGTAAAAAAGGTATATCCATAAGGAGGTGGGCCTTTCGGTGATGTTCTGGTAGCATGAAAGTCTGACAGAGGCGATTTAGCTCTTCTTGGGATAAATTTGTGGATTTTTCAAGTAAATCTCCCATGGAAATGGGATTCAGGGCTTGACCGGGATGGAACTGTAACATTTCATTTATGGATTGAGCAGTTATCAGGAAAAGAACAGTTTGACTTGGGGACATGACTGCTCATTGATTGGGATAATAATTGGCATGGCAGTGATAAATTATTTCGGAAAAAACATGGAATGAAGGTAAAAAATACATTGGAAGATTGGATTCCCATAGTCCCAAAATATCAGAGCCGTTCAGGAAATTATCTCTACATTGGAAAAAGGTTCTGAGAGGATTTTCACTAAGAATGAGGTCTTTTATCTGGAAATCCCTATCTACTAGAGGTAGATAGTCTAAATCTTTATGGGGGGCATTCAGAGGCGCAAAATTCAAATCCACAGGGGTTTTCATTTCTGGTTCTTGTGGATTCAGAAAGGAATTTGGATTTTTGATGGAAAAATGGGCATAATTACAGGTCTGGGAACTTAGGAGTGAAATAAAGACCAAATTGTACTGTGTTTTAGTCTTTCCCTATGGAATTAAATAAAAAACCAAGACTTGCAGGGTTCGACGGGAACTGGGTAAATACTTATTTCCGGGAAGTGAATAGTGATGAAAACAGGTGTAGGCAACTGCTGATGGGTTCTGGATTGTTCATCTAAAATTTTCTCAGAAAGGTGGCGATTGACAATATTCGATAGATGGCTTTGCAGTTTTTTGCATGGGAACACTAGTCGCTGCACGGGATAATGAAAATGATGCTCGTTTATTTGTTTTATTCGCAAAGTCAAAAGTTGGCAGGGTTTTATTCTTTGGGCAGATGACGTATGCAGGAAAGGCTGTTTTTTTTAATGCGAAGGGTGGTAAGTGGTATACATCGCACCTCTTTTGGGGACAGGGTTTTTTCAAGTGAAAGCTAGCGATTCCATACCCTTCGCGATGCGTGGCGAGACATTGTTTGGAAAACCACTTAGCGATCACACGTTATTGTTCGGACGTGGGGGAAATACGATATGGATGACAGCCACAGGATGTAAAGGGGTTGATCGGATGGCTGTCGGGGAGGTGAGATGATAGGGAAATAGCAAGGGTTGGCCCAATACAATTCAACACGATTTGATCATATCAGGGGCAATTCGATTTGTGGGGTAAGTTATTAATTAACCATGAGGGTTAATTAATCCTATTTTAATGCGGCAGGGAATCAGGGTTCTTAATTAGTCACAGTTTTAACTAATTAATCACAATTAACACAATATTAAGGTTATTTTTCAACCAAAGGGGCGGGATATGTAATAATCGGGAGTTTTATATAGTTAAAATAATACAGGAACGGGTTGAATTATATATTGAATTAAATAATAAAGTTAAAAGTTAATATGAAAATGAATGAAAAAGTGCTAAGTATAAAAACATTAGAAGTATGTATTTAACTTATGCTTGTATTAAAGGGTTTTTATGAGATATTGTGCAATTTCTCTAAGTAAAATAGGATTTTACTTAGGAAAAGATTTTTTAGAAGTGAATGAATGACTTATGAATGGGTTTAAGTACTTAGGATTTTCAATTATTGGGCCAAGGATCTGGTCCCTCCAAAAGTCAAGGAAATGCCTTGAGCCCCTTCAATTTTAAAATGCCTTAGTACTTGGGGGAAATTTGTAAAATTTTAGGGAAAAATGAGAAGGGAAGTTAATTATTTGATTTTTTTTTGCTTGAAATTGTTCGAGTGTAATATCTGCCTTTCCCTTGTGATGAAAGTAAATATTAACACATTTAGAGTCATTATCCATCACATGTAATTCTACAACAACATCTACCTACCCTACCTACTTTTAGCTACCATTTTTTCTTCTTTATTAGGGTGCACTTAGACTGGCAAACCCTTATCATACTTTCTTTTCTTCTACATGTAGAAATCTATCTAAGTCTAACCTTATTAAATCCAAGGGCTCATATTAAACTGTTGAGCTCCTTTTATTTGCTCTACCTATCTACTTCTCTGCCAAGATTAAATTATTTGGTCAGATTTTATTCTCTATCTCTAAAACATAAAATTCAAATATGAACAAACCAAGCTTAAACTGTTTGATTGTTCATCGATTGTGGCATAAAATACAAGTTGCACACAATTTGTTTATTTACATAAGAGCAAAAAGTAGTGGCATTTAGACTTGCACACTTTCCTTGGCCTTTCTTTTGGTGGGGTTCATTTTTCTTTTACATTTTTTTCCATTTTTATTTTTTTCACCCTTTGATTTTTCTTTTAGCGTATACACTCTTTACATTTTTTAAAATTTTTTGACTTTTTTTTGACAATATGGAAAACCTTTGCAACAAGGGAAGATATGAACATATTACATAGCCCATCAAGTCAATCATGATATATGACACCTATTGGTATAGGAGCATAACAGGTTCACCAATTCCTTTCGTTTATAATGTTAAAGCCTTGGGTTTGTTAGTTCTTTTGGTTTATAATATGAATAATCGATCAACGTCATCCCTGATCAAACGTCAGATTCTCAAAAATATTGTCTCAATATGAAAATCACCCATGGCCAACCATGGTCATAGTTGGTCCAATGTCGCATTGTGAAAATAATTGTCTCAATGTTTAAATCAAGCATGGTAAACCATGTTTATTCCCCTCTGTTTATAATATTAATAATCACATGCCTTTACTAAATTTTTTTGTTTTTTATAGGTATCCCTTGGCTTTCTTGATCTCTTATGTTTTTAAAATTTTTCCCTTGGGTTCCCCAATTCCTTTCATTTATAATATTAAACCCTTGGGTTTATTAGTTCTTTTGGTTTATAATATTGATAATCCCTTCTGTTTATTAATTAGTTTCTTTTAAAATATTGGTTCTTATGGTTTTATATTTTCTTAGGATTTTGAATTTAAAATATTTATTCTTAGGGTTTGTTAGGCTATTCTATTTTTAATATTGATCCCTTGGCCTTATTGATAACTTATGTTTTTAATAATTTTCCTTTGGATTCGCCAATTCCTTTGGTTTATAATATTAAACCCTTGGGTTTATTAGTTATTTTGGTTTATAATATGAATAATCGATCAATTTCATCCATGATCAAATGTCACATTCTGACAAATATTGTCTCAGTATGAAAATGACCCATGGCCATCCATGGTCATAGTTGGTCCAACGTCGGATTATGACAACATTTGTCTCAATGTTTAAATAAATTCCCTTGGCTTCACCAATTCCTTTGGTTTATAATATTAAACCCTTGGGTTTATTAGTTCTCTTGGTTTATAATATGAATAATCGATCAATGCCATCCATGATAAAATGTCACATTCTGACAAATCTTGTTTCAATATGAAAATCACCCATGGCCAACCGTGGTCATAGTTGGTCCAACGTCGAATTGTGACAACAATTGCCTCAATGTTTAAATAAATTCCCTTGGGTTCACCAATTCCTTTGGTTTATAATATTAAACCCTTGGGTTTATTAGTTCTTTTGATTAAAAATATGAATAATCGATCAATGTCATCCATGATCAAATGTCACATTCTGACAAATATTGTCTCAACATAAAAATCACCCATGGCCAACCATGGTCATTGTTGGTCCAACATCACATTGTGAAAACAATAGTCTCAATGTTTAAATAAATTCCCTTGGGTTCACGAATTCCTTTGGTTTATAATATTAAACCCTTGGGTTTATTAGTTATTTGGGTTTATAATATGAATAATCGATCAATTTCATCCATGATCAAATGTCACATTCTGAAAATTATTGTCTCTATATGGAAATCACCCATGGCCAACCATGGTCATCGTTGGTCCAATGTCGCATTGTGACAACAATTGTCTCAATGTTTAAATCAATTACCTTGGGTTCACTAATTCCTTTGCTTTATAATATTAAACCCTTGGGTTTATTAGTTCTTTAGCTTTATAATATGAATAATTGATCAATGTCATCCATGATCAAATGTCACATTCTGACAAATATTGTCTCAATATGAAAATCACCCATGGCCAACCATGGTCATAGTTGGTCCAACATCACATTGTGACAAAAATTCTCTCAATGTTTAAATCAATTCCCTTGGGTTCACCAATTCCTTTGCTTTATAATTTTTTGGGTAATGATTCTCCCTTGGGTTCACCAATTCCTTTGGTTTATAATATTAAACCATTGGGTTTATTAGTTTTTTTGGATTATAACATGAATAATCGATCAATGTCATCCATGATCAAACATAAAATTCTGAAACATTGTCTCAATATGAAAATCACACATGGCCAACCATGGTCATAGTTGGTCCAATGTCACATTGTGACAACAATTGTCTCAATGTTCAAATCAATTCCCTTGGGTTCACCAATTCCTTCAGTTTAAAATTTGTTGGGTAATGATTTTCCCTGGGGTTCGCCCATTCCTTTGGTTTCTAATATCAAACCCTTGTGTTTTTTAGTTTTTATGGTTTATAATATGAATAATCAATCAATGTCATCCATGATCAAATGACACATTCTAACAAACATTGTCTCGATATGAAAATCACCCATGGCCAACCATGGTCATAGTTGGTCCAACGTCGCATTGTGACAACAATTTTCGCAATGTTTAAATCAATTCCCTTGGGTTCACAAATTCCTTTTGGTTTATAGTTTGGTGGGTAATGGTTGTCACTTGGTTTCACCAATTCCTTTGGTTTATAATATTAAACCCTTGGGTTTATTAGTTCTTTTGGTTTATAATATGAATAATCGATCAATGTCATCCATGTTAAAATGTCACATTCTGAAAAATCTTGTCTCAATATGAAAATCACCCATGGCAACCATGGTCATAGTTGGTCCAACATCGCATTGTTACAGCAATTGTCTCAATGTTTAAATCAATTCCCCTGGGTTTAGCAATTCCTTTGGTTTATAATATTAAACCCTTGGTATGATTAGTTCTTTTGATTTATAATATGAATAATCGATCAATGTCGTCCATGTTCAAATGTCACATTCTGACAATATTGTCTCAACATGAAAATCACCCATGGCCAACCATGGTCATAGTTGGTCCAACATTGCATTGTGACAACAATTGTCTCAATGTTTAAATCAATTCCATTAGGTTCACCAATTCCTTTTGTTTATAATATTAAACCCTTGGGTTTATTAGTTCTTTTGGTTTATAATATTAATAACCGATCAATTTCATCCATGATCAAATGTCACATTCTGAAAAATATTGTCCCTATATGAAAATCACCCATGGCCAACCATGGTCATAGTTGGTCCAACGTCGGATTGTGACAACAATTCTCTCAATGTTTAAATCAATTCCCTTGGTTTCACCAATTCCTTTGGTTTATAATATTAAAGCCTTAGGTTTATTAGATTTTTTGGTTTATAATATGAATAATTGGTCAATTTCATCCATGATCGAATGTCACATTCTAACAAATATTATCTCAGTATGAAAATGACCCATGGCCAGCCATGGTCATAGTTGGTCCAATGTCTGATTGTGACAACATTTGTCTCAATGTTTAAATCAATTCCCTTGGGTTCACCAATTCCTTTGGTTTATAATATTAAACCCTTGGGCTTATTAGTTCTTTTGGTTTATAATATGAATAATCGATCAATGTCATCCATGATAAAATGTCACATTCTGAAAAATCTTGTCTCAATATGAAAATCACCCATGACCAACCATGGTCATAGTTGGTCCAACGTCGCATTGTGACAACAATTATCTCAATGTTTAAATCAATTCCCTTGGGTTCACCAATTCCTTTCGTTTATAATATTAAACTCTTGGGTTTATTAGTTCTTTTGATTTATAATATGAATAATCGATCAATGTCATCCATGATCAAATGTCACATTCTGACAAATATTGTCTCAACATGAAAATCACCCATGGCCAACCATGGTCATAGTTGGTCCAACATCGCATTGTTACAACAATTGTCTCAATGTTTAAATCAATTCCCTTGGGTTCACCAATTAATTTGGTTTATAATATTAAACCCTTGGGTTTATTAGTTCTTTTGGTTTATCATATGAATAATCGATCAATTTCATCCATGATCAAATGTCACATTCTGAAAAATATTGTCTCTATATGAAAATCACCCATGGCCAACCATGGTCATAGTTGGTCCAACGTCGCATTGTGACAACAATTATCTCAATGTTTAAATCAATTCCCTTGGGTTCACTAATTCCTTTGGTTATAATATTAAACCCTTGACTTTATTAGTTCTTTAGCTTTATAATATGAATAATTGATCAATGTCATCCATGATCAAATGTCACATTCTGACAAATATTGTCTCAATATGAAAATCACCCATGGCCAACCATGATCATAGGTGGTCCAACATTGCATTGTGACAAAAATTGTCTCAATGTTTAAATCAATTCCCTTGGGTTCACCAATTCCTTTGGTTTATAATTTTTTGGGTAATGATTTTCCCTTGGGTTCACCAATTCCTTTGGTTTATAATATTAAACCCTTCGGTTTATTAGTTTTTTGGTTTATAATATGAATAATTGATCAATGTAATCCATGATCAAATGTCAAATTCTGAAACATTATCTCAATATGAAAATCACACATGGCCAACCATTGTCATAGTTGGTCCAACGTCACATTGTGACAACAATTGTCTCAATATTTAAATCAACTCCCTTGGGTTCACCAATTCCTTTGCTTTAAACTTTGTTGGGTAATGATTTCCCCTGGGGTTCACCAATTCCTTTGGTTTATAATATTAAACCCTTGGGTTTATTTGTTTTTTTGGTTTATAATATGAATAAACGATCAATGTCATCCATGATCAAATGACACATTCTGAGTAACATTGTCTCAATATGAAAATCACCCGAGGCCAACCATGGTCATAGTTGGTCCAACGTCGCATTGTGACAAGAATTTTATCAATGTTTAAATCAATTCCCCTGGGTTCACCAATTCCTTTTGGTTTATAGTTTGTTGGGTAATGGTTGTCCCTTGGGTTCACCAATTCGTTTGGTTTATAATATTAAACCCTTGGGTTTATTAGTTCTTTCGGTTTATAATATGAATAATCGATCAATGTCATCCATAATAAAATGTCACAATCTAAAAAATCTTGTCTCAATATGAAAATCACCCATGGCTAACCATGATCATAGTTGGTCCAACGTCGCATTGTTACAACAATTGTCTCAATGTTTAAATCAATTCCCTTGGGTTCAGCAATTCCTTTGGTTTATAATATTAAACCCTTGGGTTTATTAGTTCTTTTGATTTATGATATGAATAATCGATCAATGTCATCCATGTTCAAATATCATATTCTGACAAATATTGTCTCAACATGAAAATCACCCATGGCCAACCATGGTCATTGTTGGTCCAACATCGCATTGTGACAACAATTGTCTCAATGTTTAAATCAATTCCCTTGGGTTCACCAATTCCTTTGGGTTATAATATTAAACCCTTGGGTTTATTAGTTCTTTTGGTTTATAATATAAATAATATATCAATTTCATCCATGATCAAATGTCACATTCTGAAAAATATTGTCTCTATATGAAAATCACCCATGGCCAATGATGGTCATAGTTGGTCCAACGTCGCATTGTGACAGCAATTGTCTCAATGTTTAAATCAATTCCCTTGGGTTCACCAATTCCTTTGGCTTATAATATTAAACTCTTGGGTTTATTAGTTCTTTTGATTTATAATATGAATAATCGATCAATGTCATCCATGATCAAATGTCACATTCTGACAAATATTGTCTCAACATGAAAATCAACCATCGCCAACCATGGTCATAGTTGGTCCAACATCACATTGTGACAAAAATTGTCTCAATGTTTAAATCAATTCCCTTGGGTTCACCAATTCCTTTGGTTTATAATTTGTTCGCTAATTACTTTCCCTTGGGTTCACCGATTCCTTTGGTTTATAATATTAAACCCTTGCGATTATTAATTTTTTTGGTTTATAATATGAATAATCGATCAATGTCATCCATGATCAAATGACACATTCTAACAAACATTGTCTCGATATGAAAATCACCCATGGCCAACCATGGTCATAGTTGGTCCAACGTCGCATTGTGACAACAATTGTCGCAATGTTTAAATCAATTCCCTTGGGTTCACCCATTCCTTTTGGTTTATAGTTTGGTGGGTAATGGTTGTCACTTGGTTTCACCAATTCCTTTGGTTTATAATATTAAACCCTTAGGTTTATTAGCTCTTTTGGTTTATAATATGAATAATCGATCAATGTCATCCATGATAAAATGTCACATTCTGAAAACCTTGTCTCAATATGAAAATCACCCATGGCCAACCATGGTCATAGTTGGTCCAACATCTCATTGTTACAGCAATTGTCTCAATGTATAAATCAATTCCCTTGGGTTTAGCAATTCCTTTGGTTTATAATATTAAACCCTTGGTATTATTAGTTCTTTTGATTTATAATATGAATAATCGATCAATGTAATCCATGTTCAAATGTCACATTCTGAAAATTATTGTCTCAACATGAAAATCACCCATGGCCAACCATGGTCATAGTTGGTCCAACATCGCATTGTGACAACAATTGTCTCAATGTTTAAATCAATTCCATTAGGTTCACCAATTCCTTTTGTTTATAATATCAAACCCTTGGGTTTATTAGTTCTTTTGGTTTATAATATTAATAACCGATCAATTTCTTCCATGATCAAATGTCACATTCTGAAAAATATTGTCCCTATATGAAAATCACCCATGGCCAACCATGGTCATAGTTGGTCCAACGTCGGATTGTGACAACAATTGTCTCAATGTTTAAATCAATTCCCTTGGTTTCACCAATTCCTTTGGTTTATAATATTAAAGCCTTGGTTTTATTAGATTTTTTGGTTTATAATATGAATAATCGGTCAATTTCATCCATGATCAAATGTCACATTCTGAAAAATATTGTCTCAGTATGAAAATGACCCATGGCCAGCCATGGTCATAGTTGGTCCAATGTCGGATTGTGACAAAATTTGTCTCAATGTTTAAATCAATTCCATTGGGTTCACCAATTCCTTTGGCTTATAATATTAAACCCTTGGGCTTATTAGTTCTTTTGGTTTATAATATGAATAATCGATCAATGTCACATTCTGAAAAAATGTCACATTCTGAAAAATCTTGTCTCAATACGAAAATCACCCATGACCAACCATGGTCATAGTTGGTCCAACGTCGCATTGTGACAACAATTGTCTCAATGTTTAAATCAATTCCCTTGGGTTCACCAATTCCTTTGGCTTATAATATTAAACTCTTGGGTTTATTAGTTCTTTTGATTTATAATATGAATAATCGATCAATGTCATCCATGATCAAATGTCACATTCTGACAAACATTGTCTCAATATGAAAATCACCCATGGCCAACCATGGTCATAGTTGGTCCAACATCACATTGTGACAACAATTGTCTCAATGTTTAAATCAATTCCCTTGGGTTCACCAATTCCTTTGGTTTATCATATTAAACCCTTGGGTTTATTAGTTCTTTTGGTTTATAATATGAATAATCGATCAATTTCATCCATGATCAAATGTCACATTCTGAAAAATATTGTCTCTATATGAAAATCACCCATGGCAAACCATGGTCATAGTTGGTCCAAAGTCGCATTGTGACAACAATTGTCTCAATGTTTAAATCAATTCCCTTGGGTTCACTAATTCCTTTGGTGATAATATTAAACCCTTGAGTTTATTAGTTCTTTAGCTTTATAATATGAATAATTGATCAATCTCATCCATGATCAAATGTCACATTCTGACAAATACTGTCTCAATATGAAAATCACCCATGGCCAACCATGATCATAGTTGGTCCAACATTGCATTGTGACAACAATTGTCTCAATGTTTAAATCAATTCCCTTGGGTTCATCAATTCCTTTGGCTTATAATTTTTTGGGTAATTATTTTCCCTTGGGTTCACCAATTCCTTTAGCTTATAATATTAAACCCTTCGGTTTATTAGTTTTTTGGTTTATAATATGAATAATTGATCAAAGTCATCCATGATCAAATGTCAAATTCTGAAACATTGTCTCAATATGAAAATCACACATGGCCAACCATGGTCATAGTTGGTCCAACGTCACATTGTGACCAAAATTGTCTCAATCTTTAAATCAACTCCCTTGGGTTCACCAATTCCTTTGCTTTAAAATTTGTTAGGTAATGATTTCCCCTGGGGTTCACAAATTCCTTTGGTTTATAATATTAAACCCTTGGGTTTATTTGTTTTTTTGGTTTATAATATGAATAAATGACGGTTATCCATGATCAAATGCTGACACCATGAAAATACTTGTCTCAATATGAAAATCACCCATGGCCAACCATGGTCATAGTGGGTCCAACGTCGCATTGTGACAACAATTTTCTCAATGTTTAAATCAATTCCCTTGGGTTCACCAATTCCTTTTGGTTTATAGTTTGTTGGGTAATGGTTGTCCCTTGGGTTCACCAATTCGTTTGGTTTATAATATTAAACCCTTGGGTTTATTAGTTCTTTTGGTTTATAATATGAATAATCGATTAATGTCATCCATAATAAAATGTCACAATCTGAAAAATCTTGTCTCAATATGAAAATCACCCATGGCTAACCATGATCATAGTTGGTCCAACGTCGCATTGTTACAAAAATTGTCTCAATGTTTAAATCAATTCCCTTGGGTTAAGAAATTCCTTTGGTTTATAACATTAAACCCTTGGGTTTATTAGTTCTTTTGATTTATAATATGAATAATCGATCAATGTCATCCATGTTCAAATGTCATATTCTGACAAATATTGTCTCAACATGAAAATCACCGATGGCCAACCATGGTCATTGTTGGTTCAACATCGCATTGTGACAACAATTGTTTCAATGTTTAAATCAATTCCCTTGGGTTCACCAATTCCTTTGGTTTATCATATTAAACCCTTGGGTTTATTAGTTCTTTTGGTTTATAATATGAATAATCGATCAATTTCATCCATGATCAAATGTCACATTCTGAAAAATATTGTCTCTATATGAAAATCACCCGTGGCCAACGATGGTCATAGTTGGTCCAACGTCGCATTGTGACAGCAATTGTCTCAATGTTTAAATCAATTCCCTTGGGTTCACCAATTCCTTTGGTTTATAATATTAAACACTTAGGTTTATAAGTTTTTTTGGTTTATAATATGAATAATCGATCAATGTCATCCATGATCAAATGTCACATTCTGACAAATATTGTCTCGATATAAAAATCACCCATGGCCAACCATGGTCATAGTTGGTCCAACATCGCATTGTGACAACAATTATCTCAATGTTTAAATCAATTCCCTTGGGTTCACCAATTCCTTCGGTTTATAATTTGTTCGGTAATTACTTTCCCTTGGGTTCACTGATTCCTTTGGTGTATAATATTAAACCCTTTGGATTATTAATTTTTTTGGTTTATAATATGAATAATCGATCAATGTCATCCATGATCAAATGTCACATTTTGACAAACATTGTCTCAATATGAAAATCACCCATGGCCAACCATGGTCATAGTTGGTCCAACGTCGCATTGTGACAACAATTGGCTCAATGTTTAAATCAATTCCCTTGGGTTCACCAATTCCTTTGGATTATAATCTATTGGGTAATGATTTTCCCTTGGGTTCACCAATTCATTTGATTTATAATAATAAACCCTTGGGTTTATTAGGTTTTTTTGTTTATAATATGAATAATCGTTCAATGTCATCTATGACCAAATGACACAGTCTGACAAACATTGTCTCATATATGAAAATCACCCATGGCCAACCATGGTCATAGTTGGTCAAACATCGCATTGTGACAACAATTGTCTCAATGTTTAAATCAATTCCCTTGGGTTGACCAATTCCTTTTGGTTTATAATTTGTTGGGTAATGGTTGTCCCTTGGGTTCACCAATTCCTTTGGTTTATAATATTAAACCCTTGGGTTTATTAGTTCTTTTGTTTTATAATATGAATAATCGATCAATGTCATCCATGATTAAATGTCGCATTCTGACAAATATTGTCTCAATATGAAAATCACCCATGGCCAACCCTGGTCATAGTTGGTCCAACGTCGCTTTCTGACAAATATTGTCTCAATAGGAAAATCACCCATGGCCAACCATGGTCATAGTTGGTCCAACGTCGCATTCTAACAAAAATTGTCTCAATGTTTAAATCAATTCCCTTGGGTTCACCAATTCCTTTGGTTTATAATTTGTTGGGTAATCGTTTTCTCTTGGGGTTAGCAATTCCTTTTGTTTATAGTATTAAACTCTTGGGTTTTATTAATCTCTATTGTTTTTAATATTTCCCTTAGCCTTATTGATCCCTTAGGTTTTTAATATTTATTCCTTGGGTTCAATGATTCCTTTGGTTTATAATATTAAAGCCTTGGGTTTATTAGTTCTTTTGGTTTATAATGTTAATCACACACTCGGTTTATTACTCTCTTGAGTTTAAAATACTAATTCTGAGGGTTTGTTAATTTCTTGGATTTTTCAGCTTAAAATATTAATTCTTAGGGTTTATTAATCTTTATTTTTTTATAATATTCATCCGTTAGGTTTATAATATTTATCCCTTTGATTCGTTGATTCCTTTGCTTTATAATATTAAACCCTTGGGTCTATTAGTTCTTTTGGTTTATAATGTTAATAATCCCGTTGGTTTATTAATATTTTATGTTTAAAATACTGATTCTTATGGATTATTAATTTATTAGGTTTTTTAGTTTAAAATATCAATTCTTACTATTTATTAATCTCTTGTGTTTTTAATATTGATCCCTTATGTTTATAATATTTATCCCTTGGGTTCACCAATTCCTTTGGTTTATAATATTTAAACCTTTGGTTTATGATGACATTGAGTTTGTATTATTAATTATCGCTTGGGTTTATTAATATCTTCACTTTAAAATATTAATTGTTAGGGTTTATTAATTTCTTAATTTTTTTTTTTTTAAATATTGTATCATATGCTTTATTACTCTCTTGAGTTTAATATATTAATTCTTAAAGTTTATTACTTTCTTATGTTTTTGGGTTTAATATTAGTAATATATTAATATATTTTATTAATAAATATTCTAATATTTATTAATAATATTATAATATTATTAATAATATAACCAACTATGATTGTAATATATTAATAAATATTAAAATATTATTTATTATTAATATTATTATTATATTAATATATATTATATACATATTTCAAGTTAATATATAGTATGTATATAGTTAATATTATTAATATACTAATAAATATTATTAATATATATAAAATATTTTTTAGATTTTAATGTTCTTATTAATATATATATTTCAAGTTAATATAATAAAATTATTATTATATATAATATTTATTTATTGATATATAAATTAATGTGATGGGTAGTGGATATAAACCTATCAGCGTATATCAATCACATTGGTAAATGTGATTGTAAATCTATTTTATATACGTCTATCGGCATATATCAACCACATTAGTAAATATAATATGGTTGTGCTAGTACATAATACTTTGAAACTGAAAAGGGAAACATACATGCATGGTAAAAGATATGACAAGCAAAATGATAAAAGGAATTAAGTTTCCTTTGAATGGCAAGAGAATTTAGGTCTTGTGAGAGTGATCAATTAAGGCATCAAAAGGCAAGCACATTCTTTTCTGGGTGAAAATGAATGGAAGATCCCAACCCTTGAGGCCATGCATTTCGTTTTAGCGTTTGTTTTCATTTTTTTCAAGATTTGGCTGTATTATAATTGATTTTTTTTTAAACATGAAAGATCCGTTTAACTAAATTGCCTTTTTTCCTGGAAAATAATGAAAATTCCAGTCAGATTTTAAGAAAAAAAGTATGTTGCCTTTTTTTCAAGATTTGTCTGTGTAGTATAACTGTTTTTTTTTTAAACATGAAAGATCTGTCTAACTAAAGTGCTTTTTTTAACAGAAAATGATGAAAATTCCAGTTAGATTTTAAGAAAAGAAGTATGGTCATGTCAAGCATACCAAAGGTACGGTCATTACTTGTTGCGATTACGAATGCTAATTTCTATGTACGGGCTGACAAACAAAAATTACTATTAATGCACGACCAGTTGTGTGATTACTATAATATTGTAGCGAGTCTTATTTCAGCTGCCATACCCATTAATGCAGCTAGGCAGCTAATGCCCGCCGTCAGATTAAAGTTGTAGATCATCGTGCAGCGGGCATCATTAATAGGCCTATGGCAGCTGAAATAAGGCTCGCCTATTGAGAATGCTTCTCACTTTATTGTCACTCCGTTAAAAGAAAGGCGTCTCCGACGACTAAATTTTTTTAAGAGGCATATATGTTGAAATTTAAAATAAAAACAAAAAAAATATAATTTTCTAAAAAATATGTTGCGGAGACGCCTGTTTAGCTTGAGGATGAAGTACGGAGCCGTAGGTTATACTTTAGTTAATTTTTTACTTTTTTAGGTGGATTTGATTGGAAATAAGGATATAATCGTGCCTCCTTTGTCATCTCCGTGTTCGATAAAAGTCCACCTGAGATTTAAAGCTCACGTGAAAATTCCGAACCAGATTAAGTTTCATGACAAGTCGGCGTGGAGGCTTTGGCCCTGCATGGACATTATACAAGGCATATGCCATGAGAGTAGGCAGTCATGGTTTGAAAGCAGAAACTAGTGTTACTTCCTTTTCAAGGAAAAGGTAGTTTTGAATTTATGCAGCAAAGTGAACGGTATTGATATGTCTTCACAATTTTACGAAACCAAAGCTATCAAGGTAAATTCATTAGCAATTTAAATGCAGAAGCTAAGACGGCTTCTTTAAAAATAAAAATGAAATTCAAATGGAGTGATGGTACTCACATTTTATTCAAGGCTTAACAACAAGATTGTTGGCCACGCTATTCATTAGCAATTTAAATGCAGAAGCTAAGCCGCTGCTTTAAAACAAAGCAAACATGAAATGGAGTGACGGTAGTCACGTTTTATTCAGCTTTAACAAGAAGCTTGTTGGCAACATAATTCGGCGTATAACTCAAAGGGCCCCCTTGTTCACGTGTTAAACAATTCATTAGAAAGCAACCTCTGCCTAGCACTGTCAACGTCTTTCCAGCGGCTATCGATTCCTTCGGGGCGTGCAGTTGAAGGGAGACTAAGACGGCTGTGGCGTGATCCTACTTGGCCTTCTGCTTATATATACCATTCATCAGTAGGTCTCCTATGCAATGTTCAGTTTCTCTATAGCTGCCTATTTTGTGGAGTACTAGCAAATTAATTCTTCAAAAGCTCACCTCTACCTAGTGCGGTTGCTATATGATCCATGATGTCTAACTGTCAGAAACTAGCCGTTATTGTTTTGTTTTTGCATTGCTCCGTCTCTTTTCTCTACCAGCTACCCACTGTGTTAGTACGATATCTCAAGGGTCAAGGGGGCAACCAATATTTTCCAGTTTATTGGCCCATTAATACTCTTAAGAGTACTAATGGACATGTCTATGCCACCCATGCCATGGCTGCCAGTAAATCTCTCTAGCAGCACACAAGATAGGGCCCATTTATGGGCGCAACCTTCCATACTCTTTTCAAATTTTATACCACGCCCAAAAGTAACCGACTTCCAAACTGGAAAGAGCGCGAAAATAACAAGAAGCGAGAGAGAGGAGAAGAGCCATTGCGGCCAAGATCTTCACAGGTCTGAGAGTGTATGGGAATTACAAGCTTCCCGAGCACTGCGATAACAATGAAGTGCTCAAGGCCCTTTGTGCAGACGTTGGTTGGGTTGTTGAAGAGGATGGCAGCGCCTACAGAATCTCTCTTTCTCTGAAATGATCTCTCTGTATATATATATATATGATAAAAATTGAATTTCCCCCTTTTTGTATCAGGGAATTGGGCCGCCTCTTTCTTTGAAATGATCTCTCTGTATATATGATAAAATGTGAATTTTCCCCTTTTTGTATCAGGGAATGAAGCCTTCAGAATGCGTTAATGGTGTCCCATCGCCCGTGGAAGGGAATAATCCTTGCGGATTATCAGTAGGAGGAGGGGCAGAGAATGGATCTCTGATTCCCTACCTAAAAGACCTCGGATCAGGATGGCTTCCCAATAATGGTCTCCAGAGCATATGCTGCAGTGCACCTGTAACGCCTCCCTTGAGATCTACAACAACAATTAGATGTTCAATTCCATACAATATAAAAATTGAATGGGATAAAGATACCTCTGATGGTTTTCAGTGTGGGTTTCTGAATTCTGCCTCTGCCTCGCCGTTGCAAATGCAGCCACAGCAATCTGCCTTTTTTCCTTCAATTGTCAGGTCGATCCTGCGCCTCCCATGGGGCTTTTCACAGAGCAGGTCCGTGGAACTAGTGCTTATACAAAGGCCGAGGGCGCCAGAGAAGATTCATCATGTTCCCAAATCTGCTCTAAGAATAATCTTGCACACCAGATGACCCTGATGAGTGGTTTAAGCGCATGGAAGGGTGAAAAGATACACGATTTAGTTCGAGATGATGATTTTGAATTGACGCCTGGTTTCCCCTTTGTCAAGGCGACGCCAAGATTTGAAACCTGACCAAGAAAACAATACTGATACTGCTAACTGACTAAACAATATTTACTCTGTAACTGGAGCGACCATCGATGAAAAGGTAAATTTTAGTATATGCATAAATCTGTCTCTGTAAAAATGTAGGGAAAATTTGAAGTGCAAGGATCAGACATCCATCCCAATTGTGTATGATGGGATGATATTCTTCTTCTTCCTTCTTTTTTTTGCAGAGAGTGACGTTCTTCCTTGTCTTTGTCGCAGAAGGTGACATTGATGTTATATATATAATATATTTTTGATCTTTTTTCACCTGTGATGAAATCTGCTTGATGTGTTACATGCATTTTGTTACGTGTGTCGGAATTGTCTTTCATGAACAGTGTTCACTGTAGAGTTTGATTCTTGTTTCTGTGTAGTGATTAATGGGTGTTTTTTGAATTTTGTTTCCATTGACACATTAAATCGAGAATCGGTCTAATGATTATACACGTTTTCATTTTTTTTAAATCTGGTGTTATAATTTTTGGTAAGATCTTGAACTGATTGGTTTAAAATACATTTTTGATAAGATTTTGAACCTAATCTCTTTAAAATACATTGCAAATCACGTTGCCAGGTGTCGAGTATTTTGCACTAGAACTAGGCAATTCTGCCTGAGGGAGACATGGAATATGATTCTCTATTCTTCTTAGGCGGATTTTTTTCTTCGGAATCTCGAATTGAATGAAATAAATAAAACATACTTTAAATTAAAAATTATAAATCAATAATCATATATTTTTAAAAAATCGTTTAAATAAATAAATTTAAAATATAAATTGAAAAAAAATCGTTTAAATAAATAAATTTAAAATAAAAATTGAAAAAAAATCATATAATTAATCTAAATGAAAAAAATTAAAAACAACTTTAAAAAAATAGATTTAATAATAAAGGCCTAGGCATATTAAAGGCCTAGGCCCAACAATAGCTTCTCGATGCATTGCATAATAAATATTTCACTCTCCTATCATCGACTACATAGACTAGAGAGGTTGGTTTTATCAAGACAAAAAGAAACTGTGAAAACAATAAATTTAAAAAGACATTTCATACTAAAATTTTGAAGTGAGCATTGTCTCCTCCTCCATTTCATCTGGAAAGAGATACCCACCACCCATTGTAAGTAAGGATAATTTGCAGAGAACAAATTATAAAGTAAGTGCACCTCTAAGTGTTATAAATGGTGACAAATTCTTTCATCTCATTGTATTTTCGAAATTAAATAATAGTCAATTTGGTTATATAGAATCTAAGAATTTATTTTTATTTTAATATTTCTTTTCTTTATACCCTAATCATAATAATAAAAAGATACTTTTGATTTTAAAAATTAAAATTGATCGCAATCTTATAATATTTTCTTTTAACACTTTATCAAATTACAAAATTCCCTTAAATTTTAATGTGATATTATATTTACTTTCTAAAATAATCTATATAATAAAAAAAGATTATTTATTTATATAAAATATTATATATTGTTGTTTCTATTAAAATATTAAAATTGTTTTATTTTATCAAATTTAAAATATTCATAAATGATTTGATATTAAAATTCATAATAATATTATAATAAAAAAATTATATCATTTAATATAATATTTTTAATTAATTATTAATCAAATAAAAATATGTTTTTATCAATGAACCAAAAGAACTATATGTTTTTATCAATGAACCCTATCCATGTGAATGTAAGAATTCTATGTATGGCTAAACACCCTTAAATTGAATGAGTTTGTTCCACTTATCATTAGTGTGAGTCAACTAAGAATCACCCACACATGACTATCTCATAAATGGGTTGGGGAAATTATCAAATTCATGTTGCAACAATGATTGAATGCATTTCCAAAGATAAGAGTGAAATTGCATGTTGAATAAAGGGATAGTACTATAATTTTATAGTTGTATAGATAACTCTATAGAACCATGTATATGGATGATGACTTCCATGTATGTGCAACCTTTGTATATATGTACATATATGGCAGATGGCTTCTATATATGACACTATTAATATCCTATGTGCATATACACATATGCGCATATACGAAATGTTCTATATATACCCACATATATGGAAGATTCCATATATGTGCATATACAACTATACACATACATGAAAGAATATATAGAATTTGTGCATATATGGAAGTCATCTTCTACATATGCATGCTTCGATATATATGTGCATATATACAGGTAATGCATATATGGAGACCATATTCCATATATACAAACTTCCATAGATATGTGCATAAACAAAAGTCATGAATATAAAGAAGTCATCTTTTGTATACGTGTAAATTTTTTATATGCACACACACACACAAATATATATATATATATGTGTGTGTGTGTGTGTGTGTGTGTGCAACTTCAGTATATGGCTTATGTATATGCACATATTTTATAGCATAGATATGGAAGTGTGTATATGTGGAAGTTGTATTCCTATATGCATTCTTCTATATATATATATATATATATATATATATATATATATACAGAAATTGTACATATACAAAGGTCATCTTTTGTATATATAATATAAAGGGAAATAAAATATGTAAAATTTATTTTTGTATATGTGAAACTTATATATATGCACATATATATGAAACTATGAATATATAGAATATGTCCTCCATATATGCACAACTTCCATATAGACACATAGATATGGAAGTCATATTCTGTATATGCACACTTCCAGATCTATGTTATAGAAGATGAACATATACATAAGCCATATATTGAAGTTGCGCATATATGGAAGCTATCTTTATTATATGCATGCTTCCATAAAATCATGATACACAACACTTCTGCAATAATCTTGGACAAGAACACAAAGTTCCATGATCGAATGAAGCACAACAATACAAAATGCCATGTGATTCGACGTCATGTTGAGACGAAGACAATTGACCTATGCCATTGTTCAACAAGTGAGGAGATTGCATACATCTTAACCAAAGCGCTTGGAAGAGAAAATTTTGAAAGATTTAAAATGATTCTTGGACTCACCAACATCCCTTCATATTAAGCGGGGGGGGGAATCTTGAAACCTAATCCTATGGATTGGGTGAAGTTATAAAATAGTGTAAATATTAAATAAGGAGAGGCGGAAAAATGAAGAGGCACCGGGAGATGACTCCCAAGAGTCTCACCCTCCATGTATATATTTGTGTGCACCCTTAATGAAAAAGAAATTCAATTTTTTTGTGGATTTACCTCCTGGCGTAGCAATGTGCATATACATAAGGTGGCCTCCATATATGCATAACCTATATATATGAACATAGATATGGAATTCATATTTCATATATGCATGCTTCCATATCTATGTGCATATATATAAGTTTCACATTTATAGAATATGGCTTCCGTATATCTCCATATTTTGTATATGAACACTCACATTCACTCACACATACATATATGTGTGTGTGTGTCCAAGATATGGAAGTGTGCATATATGGAAGATGGCTTCCATATATATATATGTATATATACATAAGTTGCACTTCTACGGAGGCAGTCTTCCATATATCCACGCTTATATGTGTGTGTGTGCATGTAAAAAATATACACGTATGCAGAATATGGATTATTTATATGTTGGACTTCTATACATGCACATATTTATGGAAGCGTGGATATATCGAAACTTTTTTATATGTCCTCTAAATTTGTGCTTATTTTTTCTGTACCTTTGGAGGTCCAAGAGCTTTCAGTGGGGAGGAATGATCTAGGGGACCAGTAAAGTGCTGAAAAATCAAAGTGCTCAAAAGTGCTTGAAACTAGTGCCAAAATGTAGATCTTATTTCCCTAAATCCAACATAACTTTAATCCCTTAAAATCGATAGTGTATGCTACGTATATTGCATTCTGATTGTTTTCCTAAACATCTAAAATTTTTGCAGGGTGGCACGTAGGACTGCTGACTGGGCAGGTTGATTAGAAAGGCTAACTGTGTATTTCGAGCCAATGGCAGGCTGCCAAGTGGCCTCACCAAATTGGTTTTCCTTATTATTTTCTTATTTTTTTATGGTTTGTTATGTTGGACCGATTATAGGGTGCCACGTGACCCAATCACGGGCTTCCACATGGCACTCCAATATTGTCTAAAATTTTGGTTAAGGGTCAAATGAGCCTCCATGGGTTCGAATACGAGACATATTTCCAGACAGAGAAGTGCCTTACCAACGTGCTGCAGGTTGTTCTTAACTACTATGGTAGCCAATTGTTATTTAAAATTTCGAAAATTTTGTATTTGGGAATGGGGTCGGGGCTAAGCCCCTATTCACCTCACACCCATGGAACCACAGGTGGAGGAGTTGAGGGCTCGGGGCTTAGTCCCAACGCAAGGCCACAAGGTACAACATATAACCATAATGCAATGGGAGTTTAGTGCTTACTGAAACAATATTGAGGTAAGGTCGTAGATTGTGGCCTCATGAGTTACCATGAGATCAAAAACGGAGACTCTGAAGTGGTCGAAGGTGAAGGGGGCTAACCCTTAGCCCTAGCCAAGGTCCTATGCAGTGGTCGAAACCACGGGTGCAGAAAAACTAACATGTGCGAAAATTTGGGGCCAACCCAGGGTTATGTGGCGGTAATATGACTGTGGCACAGAGGAAGTGGGGCCTATGCCAATAGGGGTGGGCGGTTAGCCCCAACCCCTGGGCACATGGACCCATGTGGCCCTAAGTTTCCACCCATAGGGGTCATTGGGATTTTAAAGAATTCGACAAAATGCACCCAAACCAGTAGGTTATCACCTGTGTTGGGTGAAAATGTCACTTGACGGTTTCAGAAAAAGGCGAAATTTGTAGAACAGTTAGCATGGGAGTGCAATTTGTAGAGCAGTTAGCAACAAAACTTCTTTGGAGAATAACTTTCTTATTTTTTGGCCAAATTGAGCCCAATAAGAGTCCAACTTGGGGGTTTTTACTATTCTGGAGCCATTGGAGACATTATTTATTGATTCTCAACACTTTAAATCCATAAAATCACATATTTGAGCACTTAATGAAAGAGGCCCAACATTGGAAGCTGGACCAAGAGATGTATCCTAAGAGTGGTGAAATCTATCATTTTTTTGTCTTATCTTGTTTTGTATGGTATATTTGTCTCTATTTTTATGTTGCAAACTGAGTTTAATAACCATTACATTTATGTTCTTTTGCAAATTGATCCATTTCCTAAAAGACATAAAATTTAACTTGCATATTTCCTATCACCTTCAAGTTTGTATTTTAGATCATATCCTCTCTCTTTATCTATACATATCCCCTTCTCCCTAATAATGGTGGTAGCTTCATATCTCTCAAGAATAATTTCCAAATGGTGGAAATCAAATAACTATTTTATTCTCTTTTTATATGGTGCTTTGAAAGGAAACCCAGGGGAGGTAGGTGCCAAGGAGGTAGTCTTTCACCCCAGAGGAATTCTAGAAGGAAATCTGGTTTTGGAATTTAAGGGTCATCTCTAACAATATTGTTGAATCTTTAGTTCTCTTCCAAGGCTTAATCACATCTTTCTCTCTTGACCCTCGCCATATCATTTTCTTTGGACACATTCTAATCCTCATTCATAGTATGCATAAGAAGATTTATGCAAAGGATCTCAGAATGAAAACCATACTCTCCCAAATCAAGTGACATGATTGCTACAATAGAGTGCCATTGATTGGTTTCATATCCAAATATTTAAAACTAGTGTGGTAAACACACATTTGCATTCACCTTAGTGAAAAATGGAATTTTCTTTTTAATGAAATACGTGACAATGTTTCAATTACATGACATTTTTAGAACTCCAAGTGTCACCCTCAAACAAACCATCAAGAAACAGTAATGCATATTAAGTATGCATGAGAGGCTTAAGTCACAACATGCTCCCACCCCCACTGCTCACATGAAAATCCTTTGTTGCACCATGGGTAATAAATTCCCTAGTCACATCACATGCAACAAAGGTGGGATTTCCCCTACTGTCATTCCATAGAAGAGGTTGGTTGTAATGCATTTTGATGGTTCTCCTCTAAGGAAATCTCTTAAGAGGGTGGAAGTTGCTTCATCCCTGGCTCCCATTTGAATTCAGGATTTAATTTCCCTTCAAATGTCATCTTTATCTTAATTGCAATAGTTTGGAAAAGAGAAAAAAATATAAGGAATTGTGGCACACAGATGGACACAACTTTGGAAACATAAAGAAGATCTACAAGAAATACACTTTGGAAACTTTGGTGGTTCTCGGAGATCCACTTCATCTCATCATATCTCTTATGCGGTCTCTTCTTTTGTTTATACTCCAATTTCATCAGGCTCACCTTAACAACTTGGGGACCTCTCTGTGCCAACCCAAAACTCAACAATTCATCTTCTACCAAAGTTCAATGAATAAGTTCTAGTCTCCATGCATATTTTATGTTAATGTGTAAGAAAATTGTTATATCATCATCTTTGTGGTAAGGAGTTAAGGCCCACCACTTTAGATTAAAAGGGAATTCATTATTGTTAATTCCTGCATGCATTTATCATTATGACCTAGTTCAAAGGATTTAAATGATTGCATTGGTTGTTGATCATTGAAGGGAAAACTTCAAAACTTACACATTTTGGCACAAAATCATGTTTTTATTTTATTTTAAGCATGTTTCGATTGTCTCTCAGACCCCTAAATCCTTCATGCATTTATTTTTTATCTATTATTTGACATTTTCTATCATAAGGCCTTCCCTCTTTGTCTTCCTCATTCCAATCCCATGTAGCTCAACCTCCATTGTCTCACATCTATATTTACTTGAGCATGGTCAAGACTAGCTATTATTCACCATCCTTTCATACTTTTCTTAGTAGTGATATGTACTATGTTCAACTCCCTTGTGGCTTCTTCTTGCTACACTTATCACCCCCTCCCATTTGACCATCACTCTACTTCGAATTAAGTTTCACCCAAGCACCTCACATGGATCACTCTTCTTCAAATTAAGTTGCACCTAAGAACCTGACATGGTTATCATGAGAGACAAAGATGAGGGGAATATGAATATGAATATGAAGGGTGGGTGGAAATATGTTTCCTTTGAGACATAATAGTTAAGGAAAACATTACACATTGGATTCCAAGCTTGGGAAACACTCGTTCATGATAGATATAGTATATGTATACTATTGACCTCTACTGACATACCAATACGATAAAGGGAAAGGTCATGGTAGAACAAAGTGAAGCAAAAAAAGAGATACCACTCTATATAGATGCTTTGTAACTACAAGGGAGAATCCCAAACTGCAAGGGGACTACCCTCTCCAAGAGGATATTAGATTTGAAATTATCAATGAGTGATGAAGAGAATGGTGAACCTTCAACTCAACAAGAAAATCCCCCCTAGCATAATGGTTGGACTATTTATTTCTATTTTCACACTTAAAAGCAAGCTATTTAACGTCCTTATAAGCTTCAATATGAATCCTATTATAAACTTCAATAACACTTATACGTGTTCCAATGAGATGAAATTAGATAGATTGCAACACACATGACCATTATCAATCTTGAAATTACCAACATAGTCTCGTCTTTGATCAATAATTATTTCACTACAAACTTATATCTTTGTTTACCATTTATTTATTGACCATGTAATAACCACACCTTCTCTATATGGTTATATTTCAGAGTAATAGTTAAGGATTTAAAAATAAAGATAAACAAAAAAAGGTTAGAGATATTAATTATATTAAAAATGTAATATTAAAAATTGAAAAAGATATTATCAGAAAATTTTAATAGAAAATAAAATTAAACAAAATAATTAAATTAAAAAAAATAAATATGAAAATTAAAATTATTATACTTCTTAAACAAAGATAAATATAATAGATTTATTAAAAAAACATTATAAATAAATATACAATTATTAATTAAATTGACTATTGAGTAAGCACCCTTCAAAAATTTGGATGGTTATTTAATTAATTTTAATTGAATATATATCAAATTGGAATTAATTTAAAATAAAATCATGAAAAAAATAAAATAAAAATAAAATACAATAAAAATTAAAACAGTTAAAATTATTATATATTTTAAGTCAAATTAGTTGTTATATCATAAAAAGCTAGTTAACCCTTGTCTTTATCTATTTAAATCTCTTGCCACAAACTAATCTTTTATCTAAATAATATTTTAAAAAATATATAATTTTAATAGAATATTATTTAATAAAAAAATAATAAATAATCCAAAAAGTTATATAATCATTAAATTATTACAAAATAAATTAACAAATATTCCAATTTATTTTTTCAAAAAACAATAAAATTACAATCTAATTTATCTGAAAATTGAAATTACTGCTATTAACAAAAAAAAGGAGCGAAACCCACTATAAGCAGGTTTCCCTTTTATTTTACAAAATGAGCCTGAAACTCAAAGTGTATCAAACTGCAGGTTCATAAACCCGATGGTTCGATCTTGAGACCTGTGGTTAATAGGCCCATTATGCTTCCATTGCGACACTTTGATATATCGAAAGCACTTTTAAACGAAACCCCACGCTTCAATAATATTTTAACTAATTCGTGTGGCTACCCAACATTAAATTATATTGGGGTTGATTTACAAAACAATATACCCCATAACCTTAACCAACAAGACCGAGTCCCACCTAGATGTGCTTTCAGCCAGAACTCAAAAGTGTTCAACTACCATTTATAATATATCGGATCCACAATTGTTATTGACCTCCGAGCACCTCTTGTTCACGAAAACCATTGGATCCTCTTCCCTCGCTATCGGACGATGATCACACTTTTTATGGAAAGAACGTTAACTCCAGAAAAGAATGCGAAATAGGTGGTATCGAGCTTGTGACATCGCTCAATGCCATTTGATCACATTTGTTTTTGGTGAAACTGCATATGGCTCAAAAGCGGTGCGACATCGGTGGGTTGGGTTTTCAAAACCACCTTCCTCTAGCTTACACTCAATGCATCAAACGTGGAATTATCTCTGCGGTTAGACTAATCTTTGCTTCCCTTCTGCAGATTCCAAAAGAGCGCAGAGCTCCACTGTGCTCTTACTGCACACTCAATTCACGATCTAGCATGAATGTAGATCCACCTCGTATGGTCTGGTGCCAATTTAATCCACCATACTCTGTAGTAACTCACAACTCGCAACAATCATGAATCACATCAGGTACTGTGAATTATAATGGCAGCCTGGATCGCTATCGATCTTTTCAGTGATTGATAGTTGATCATACAACCTGACAGCATTAACCTATAAGCCCGAACTATAATTAAACCAGAATTCAACAAACAGATACACAAAAATCATGCCTATGAACTCACAAATTCAGATAAAAATAAACCATACTAAACACAGAAAATCTACACAACAATTTCTCTATTATATACAGAATATCGTTTGAACAAATGTAAGGCATTTCAGCTTGAGCCCCAATTCCATTTCTGGTTACATTGTGTTCACTCCCTCTCTATCAGACATTACAAGCTTGCTGTTTATATATAGAAATTACAAAAGATCATGAATCGCTCAGAAAAATCTTAGTCTTCTACTCGCACAGATGGCAGATCAGTTACATAAATTTCAACATCGGTTTAAAAAAAAAAATCCCCAATTTGCATGACCGTTCACTAATTCAAATATGTCCGGATGCCCTTGCATCATGTTTTCTCTATAGGGAGATTGTAAAGTATCAAGAGAGAGCGTTCATATGCATACCCAAGGTCACTGTTAGGTGCAAGGGTGGCAGATATTACTTTCTTTCTTTTGGTATTTTAATCCTGGTCCCAAAATCCTAATGCAAAAATTAAAACTCGATTTAATGCAAGAATTTGAAAACTAACTAAAGATGTGTGGACTTGGGCCACTTACTCTTTGTTAATTAACCTATGTGTGTGATATCTACTATCAATAATCAACTTATTTAGATGACATGTGTGGATATGGGTGTTAAGTCCCTATATTAATAGTGTAGCCCCTTATTATGTTAGTGTAGCCCCCCTTATTGTTATTATTGTACCCCTGTAACCCCCATATTGTTATTATTGTGCCCTTACATTATTATTGTGGCGGAATGTTTGGTTTGCCAGCAGA
The DNA here is from genome assembly GCA_034641835.2 of Pinus albicaulis. Lineage (NCBI taxonomy): Eukaryota > Viridiplantae > Streptophyta > Pinopsida > Pinales > Pinaceae > Pinus > Pinus albicaulis. The sequence continues at coordinate 1,785,285,996 of CM076578.1, forward strand.
ATAAAGTGGAGACAATTAAGACCCCGGGACTTCTACAACCTTTATCCATTCCAAGTCAGCGTTGGGAGGAGATTTCAATGGATTTTATCACAGGTTTACCTAAGTCTGAAGGAAAGAATGTCACCATGGTGGTAGTTGATAGACTTACCAAGTATGCACACTTTTGTGCATTATCTCATCCATTTAAAGCAAGTACAGTTGCTACTACATTTATGGACAAAATTGAAAAGCTACATGGAATCCCAAGGGTCATTGTGAGCAACAGAGATCCTATTTTTACTGGAAATTTTTGGACGGAGTTATTTTCTTGTTTGGGTACTCAATTAGCTCATAGCTCATCTTATCATCCTCAATCTGATGGTCAAACAGAGATAGTAAATAAATGTTTGGAAGGATATCTTCGTTGCTTTGTATCCGATAAACAAACACAATGGGTCAAGTGGTTACCTCTCGCTGAATGGTGGTATAACACTTCCTTCCATACTGCAGCAAAAATGACCCCATTTATGGCACCTTATGGATATCATCCACCATCGATCACATCATCTTTAAGGGAAAATTCGAAGGTTCAAGCAGTGGAAGATCACGTCGAGCATCAACAAGAAGTTCTCCAACTCTTAAAGGATAACCTGAATTTGGCACAAAATCGAATGAAACAACAGGCAGATCAACATCGCAGCGAGAGAAGTTTTTATATAGGAGATTGGGTATTTTTACGGCTACAACCATATAAACAAATGTCCCTCAAGCAAGCTAAGAAGGATAATAAATTATCGCCAAAGTACTATGGTCCTTACAAGGTGTTGCAAAAGATTGGTACTATGGCATACAAATTGGAGCTTCCTGCTTCTTCGCGAGTACATCCTGTTTTCCATGTTTCATGCTTAAAGAAGGTTATAGGTGAAAATCTTCCAGTTCAAACAATATTGCCAGAACTTGATGAGGAAGGAAAAATCATATTGGAACCAAAAGCAGTCATGGAAACAAGAACTCGACAACTACGGAATCGATCAATTTCAGAGTATCTCATCAAGTGGAAGAACTTACCCACTGAAGATTCTACATGGGAGGATGAGAATTTTATACAGAAGCACCCAGAGCTACTCAAGCGTTGGGGACAACACTTTTTTGAAGGAGAGGGGCATGTTAAGTCCCTATATTAATAGTGTAGCCCCTTATTATGTTAGTGTAGCCCCCCTTATTGTTATTATTGTACCCCCGTAACCCCCATATTGTTATTATTGTGCCCTTACATTATTATTGTTAGGTCGGCTAGGATTACATTGTGGCCCCACTAGGATTATATTATGGCCCCATGGACTCCTATATATAGAAGGAGGGTTTGTTCATTTGTATCATCCAAGAATTGTTCATTCATGTAATGTATTGGAGGTTGCCCCCTCGAAGTGGCTCATTTCTAAGGCGTGAATATCTCTTTTCTTCTCTCTTTGGAGCTGGTTACACAACAATGGGCCACATTTCTTGTCTCCTAATTAAACTAAATGAGTATATCATAGTAAACTAAAAATTAGAATGATGCACTAGCTACACTAAAGTTGAGCTAACACACATGTCTAACAGTCAAGAAATATCAACACAATGTAAAGCCAATTCAAAGAGCACATACAAGAATAGATTCATTAAAGCCAATTAGTTTTTCAAGATTTTTTTCAAATAAATAAAAATAAGAATGATTAATTACATCAAAAAATAAGTTTTAATGTTTAATATTATATTAATAAATATTATATAACAATTTGATATATGTTTTTATTTTAACTAGCCCCAAGGGTTAGCTCAATTGGTTGTGTTCCCGCTTGGAAGTACTCCCAGGTTGAGAGGTCTCAGGATCAAATCTCCTAGATGCCTGCAGGATTAGGCCTCAGTGTTAGGCCGACAGTAGATCCCCTCGGGAGGATTTACTGAGATTCTTAAGACCGTGGATGTAGCTGGTACATGTGTGCGGGCACATAGGAACGTGAACCACCAGGAAAAAAAAAATGTTTTGATTTTAACTTTAAAATTAAATTATTACTATACAAATATTTAATGTTAACAAATAATTCTAATTCTTTTAAAATAACATATTTAATGTTAATTAATAATTCTAATTCTTTTAAAATAAAAATGATGTTATTGATAATAATAATGATGTTATTAATTTTTTTTTACATAGTTATTCATTTAAAATAAACAAATGTTTAAAAGGCCCACAATTTTTTAGGAAAGTAATGTGATGTAATTCCTAGCATATGTTTCATTTTGAAATAGGTAACAACTCTCATCTCATCATAGCATGTCGATGTTATATATATATATATATATATATATTTTCATTCTACGCAACTGGAACGAAATGAACAAATCTTAGTTTCCAATTCTTTTCAATTGTGATTATGTTTTTGGCAAAGTGAAATAAAGCAAGACTTACTTAAACTAAAAATATTAATGAGAATCTGGTTATATAAGTTGAACATATTATATCCGGTTATGTGATGTGGAAATACACCTTTATTTTTGTATTGTATAATTATGTATAGATTGGTGTGATTTTCATTTGATTTCATGGTGTGTTCTTTTCTATGGAAGCAACGTTGTAGATGATGTTTTTCATACACTGGTCGTTATTTTTGAAATCAAGTATAATTTGGCATATTTTGTTTTAGGGAGATTTTATTCAAAACATCAAAAACTATTTTAGAAATCAAGTCTAATATGGCATATTTTGTTTTAAGGATACTTTATTCAAAACATCCAAAACTATTTTAGAAATCAAGTCTAATATTGCATATTTTGTTTTAAGGAGATTTTATTCAAAACCTCCAAAACTATTTTATAAATCAAGTCTAATATGGCATATTTTGTTTTAAGGATATTTTATTCAAAACATCCAAAAATATTTTAGAAATCAAGTCTAATATGGCATATTTTGTTTTAAGGAGATTTAATTCAAAACATCCAAAACTATTTTAGAAATCAAGTCTAATATGACATATTTTGTTTTAAGGATATTTTATTCAAAACATCCAAAACTATTTTAGAAATCAAGTCTAATATGGCATATTTTGTTTTAAGGAGATTTTATTCAAAACATCCAAAACTATATGTTTGTCATCGTGACAAAAAATGATGATATAAAGGCCTTTCTCAACATATTGAACTCCAAACAATAGGATAACAATGTTGACATAATACGATCTATTTAATGAACCATCGTCATGAAGCACCTAGAGTCGATAAGCTTGTCTTTAATTTAGATGCTCGACATAGTATAGTAGTTTGCAAAAACTGCGGAGTAGATTTATTATTTATTTATTTTTATTTAAGATGTAATAATCATTTTTTTATAATATTTTTTGAATTTAAACAATAAATTTAAAAGGACATTTCATACTAAAATTTTATAATGGAATAAATAAAATATACTTTAAATTAGCGAAAACGCGAACTTGGGAAACACTTTTTGGCGGATGGTAGAATTCGAGAGAAATTTTTAATTTCTCGGCTGAGAAAAAAAGTCAACTAAATTTCTCGGCCGAGAGTTTTCAAAACTCTCATCCGAGAGATTTTAAATATTTCAGTATTCTCTCGGACGAGAGTTTTGAAAACTCTCGGCCAAGAGTTGTGGTCACAAAATTCTCGGCCGCAAACTCTCGGCCGAGAGTTAGAAAAACTCTCAGCCGAGAGTTTTTAACATTCAAAAACTCTCGGCTGAGAGTTTTATTGCGCAAACTCTTGGCCGCAAACTCTTGGCCGAGAGTTTTCCCGCGCGTTAAATTGGTTTAAACCTCTCGGTCGAGATTTTTAAAAATTTCTCGGCCGAGAGTTTTTCTCGGCCGAGAGTTTCTGGTCAACGAAAAACTTAGAAAACTCTGCAGTTTTGAGAAACCTGCAACTTTGGAGGGACAGAACACCTACAAAAACAAAATGTTATATGTCGGACCAAGTACCATTAGATTCGTCTCTAAATCTAGCTTTTGATGATGTGAGATTTATGGAGTTTCATTAAAAAATTCAATTTTTTATTAATTTTTCACTAAACTGTGTCACTGTGGAATTTCATTGTTCAAAAAATTGCACTAAATGAAAATTCAATAACTTTCAAATGAGGACACCAAAAAATTCAAAAAAATCATAGTGCACTTCCTCTCCCTGTCTACTTCAAAAGGGTACTCTCATTTTTCTTATTGACGATCACATTGAAAAGAAAATCAAAGGATAATAAAAGGTACTGAAACATCACTGTTTTTTTGTCTTCGTCCATTTCAAAAAATAATAAAAAATAGTGATTTGATCCAAAAATTACCAAAAAATAGTCTTTGCACTAGTGCAATATATGCAGATTATGATGCTATGGTTTTTTTCCAAAAAATGAATAACCTTCCCTAAAAAATGTTAAGGATAATAAAGTGACTATTTATGTTTGCCTGACAATTTGAAGTATATGCAGTTAGTAAACAACAAATTTACCCCTCTATATGTCAATATTTCTTTTTTTTTTAAATATCGGTATGGAGGTAAGACAATTCTCTACAATTCTTGTTTTTATGTCAAAGCATAATTTGCGATAAAAATATGAGTTTAGTGGAGTTGAAGTTGAAAAACATAGAAAATTACAATTTTCAATGTCAAAAAAGGGCAAAAAGTGTTTCCCAACTTCACATTTTCACATTACAAATCAATAATCATATATTTTTAAAAAATTGTTTAAATAAAATACATTTAAAATAAAAATTGAAAAAAAATCATATACATTAATCAAAATGAAAAAAATTAAAAACAACTTTAAAAAAAAATACATTTAGTAATAAAGGTCTAGGCACAACAATAGCTTCTCGATGCATTGCATAATAAATATTTCACTCTCCTATCACCGACTACATAGACTAGAGAGGTTGGTTTTATCAAGACAAAAAGAAACTGTGAAACAATAAATTTAAAAAGACATTTCATACTAAAATTTTATAATGGATTAAATAAAATATACTTTAAATTAAAAATTAAAAATCAGTAATCATATATTTTAAAAAAATTGTTTAAATAAAATAAATTTAAAATAAAAATTGAAGAAAAATCATATACATTAATCAAAATGAAAAAAATTATAAACAACTTTAAAAAATTAGATTTAATAATAAAGGCCTTGGCATCTTAAAGGCCTAGGCCCAACAATAGCTTCTAGATGCATTGCATAATAAATATTTCACTCTCCTATCATCAATTACATAGACTAGAGAGGTTGGTTTTATCAAGACAAAAAGAAACTGTGAAAACAAGAAATTTAAAAAGACATTTCATACTAAAATTTTGAAGTGAGCATTGTCTCCTCCTCCATTTCATTTGGAAAGAGATACCCACCACCCATTGTAAGTAAAGATAATCTGCAGAGAACAATTTATAAAGTAAGTGCACCTTTAAGTGTTATAAATGGTGACAAACTCTTTCATCTCATTATATTTTGGAAATTAAATAATAGTCAATTTGGTTATATAGAGTCTAAGAATTTATTTTTATTTTAATATTGTTTTTCTTTATACCCTAATCATAATAATAAAAAGATACTTTTGATTTTAAAAATTAAAATTGATCGCCATCTTATAATATTTTCTTTTCTTTTCTTTTAACACTTTATCAAATTACAAAATTCCCTTAAATTTTAATGTAATATTATATTTATTTTCTAAAATAATCTATATAACAAAAAAAGATTATTTATTTATATAAAATATTATATGTTTTTGTTTCTATTAGAATATTTAAATTGTTTTATTTTATCAAATTTAAAATATTCATAAATGATTTGATATTAAAATTCATAATAATATTATAATAAAAAAAATTATATCATTTAATATAATATTTTTAATTAATTATTAATCAAATAGAAATATGTTTTCATCAATGAACCAACAGACCTATAAAAAAAATAAAGAATATCAAACTATTAACTATTAACTCTACATAAGTCCTATTTTAGCATCATAAAGAATTGAAAGCTTGGAAAGAACATGATGTGCAGAGGGTTTGTAAACTAATTTAACTTTAATATGTTTTCTTATATAAAAGCGTAAAGTGTAATAAAAAATCAATTTATTTATTTATTGAAATTTAAAAAAATAATTTTAAATAATCTGATATTTTATTGAATTTATCAGATCAGAGAATAAGTAAATAAACATATATTTATTTTTTAAATAAATAAACATAAATTTAAATAAATAAATAAAAACAAATAAATATATTATCTATGCAAATAAATATATTATCCATACAAATAAATAAATTTTTATAATTCATTAAAACTGAATTTATGTTTTATTTTATTTTTTCAAACTATAATTTATACCAATATAAAGAAAAATGTTGTCATCATGTAGTTGTATTTATATTATGGTCTAAATGTGTGTAACAAAAACCACTCCATCCCTTGTTATAGTGCAAAATTTATTTGGATGTATGCTTAATTGGGAAATAAGTGCAATGCTAAAAAAAAATGGAACTTTTTGTGTATCATAGCTACTTAGAATTTGATAATAATTTAGAATTATAGTTTTTAAATGCTGTAAAATCTTATTAAAAATTAACCCAAAAAATATTAGATATCATTTTTGGTATTCCACTACTTTAAGCAAGCAATTTATCTATGACCATTTCCAAGAGAGGTAGTAGTAACTGGCTAATTTATCATGATTTTTGAATAGTCCACTTAGCATTCATTGCATCAGGTGATTGAATAGTTCACTTAGCACTCATTGCATCCGATGATGCTCACAAGGGTGAAAAAGTGAGATTGAATCTAGTGAAGCTCACAGGGGTGAAGAAGTGGGATTGAAACTAGTGAAATGAATCACATAGCGTCAATCATCACTTTCAAGGCTTGCACCTGGTAACCAGGACTTCTGGGGAGGTCACCCATCTCACCAATCTCAGAACAACCATCTCAACCATCTCAAAACTCCTCTGGCTCAAGCTCGGTTAACTGTGGAGTTTTCCCTACAATCAAGACTACTTAACTTGCTATCCCATTTGCAAAACCTTAACAAATATTGTACCTCATGAACCATTAAAAAAACACTATGAAAACCCCTCGTACCAAAAAAATGTTGTTTAATATTTCAAAACATATTTAAAAAATTTTAAATTCCAAATCCCTATATTAAATAGCCACAACAATCAATTTTTCATTTTTTAATTAAAAAATAAAAAATAAAACCAAACTATAAAATATTCTGTTTTAATTTTTATTAATTTATAACCCATCTAATTTTAAATTTTTTATGTTAATATAAAGTTTAAAAAAAAAATTTATTTTCTATATTAATATAAAATACTTTTGAAACAAAACCTGAACATACATAAAAATGATTATAATAAAAGTAATAAAAATTTAATGTAAAAGTTTTATGGGCTTCACGCAGACCCATTCATACTTCGGAACTTCACTGTGCTTTCTCGGTAACAGAAACGAAGGGCGACGTGCAGACAATTACGTACGCCAAAAAAGTTAAATATACGAATGTCTTCTCCTCTTCTACGGATATGGACGACGGTAAGTATGGCATGGGTGGCATGCCATAGACATGGCATGCCCATTAGTACTCATAAGAGTATTAATGGGCCAATAGATTGGAAAATAAGGCTTTCCTCTCAAGGCCATGCTATGGATGGTAGTCGTGCAGAAAAGAATTTGAGCGAGTTAAATAGCGGGTCATCTCGAAAATTGAATGACGTAGCGACCAGAGTTATAGTTGTAGCCAAGGAGAAGGGCAATAGAAATTTTACGACAGTTCAGGACGACATCAATGAAGTTCCAGCAAACAATACGAACTTGATCTTAATTCTTGTCAAGCCCCGCATTTACAAGTGAGTAAAAAATGAACCCACTGGGTTTCATTCAAAAATATGTCCGGGAACATAATAAATCTGTCAAAGAATGGATCCACTAGGTTTCATTCAAAAATATGTCCCAGAACATTATAAATCTGTCAGAGAATGGATACTTATATGCTGCATAGATTTCACAGTAGCCATTTGGGATTTAGCTCGTTTCTTTGTCCGTTTCATGCCTATGATCCTTTCAGAAACACCATATATAGAAAATGAGCTTATTCTACCTATTTTGGAGGGAAAAAATAGCAGGAATTTTACTTCGTTTGGCAGATAGATTCCGAACTAATTTTGGAAAACTATTTGTCATCAAACTTTTTCAATATAACTTTTGATAGAATATTATAGCTATAGATTAAATTATATGCAGAGAAGAGGCTTTTAGGATGGGAAACTGAAATGTGAGTGCCTTAATGTGAATAGGGAGAAGGTGACGATTCCTGCAGAGAAGCCATTCATAATTCTGAGTGGCTCCGACACTAACAACAATGTCATCACGTGGAATGATAATTCTAAATCGAGTGGGGGTACATATTACTACGCAGCGGTGTCTGTGTTCGCTTCAGATTTCACAGCTAGATATATTACAATGCAGATATTTTGTTATTTACTCACAATATAATTTGTGATGTCATAGTCATGAAAGTTGAGATTATTGAAAAGTGTAGAGCTATGGTGCAGAATTCATATGGTCCGGGCGATCAGGCTATGGCGCTGAGGATTTTGGGAGATCTCTGTGTATTTTACGGATGTCACTTTCTTGGCTACCAAGACACTGTCCTGGATGAGAGTGGAAAGCATTACTTTAGTAATTGTTTCATTGAAGGTGCAATCGATTTCATATGCGGTGATGGACAATCTGTCTATGAGGTAAACTAAATACAAATAATCCATTTTTATTGTAAACTGTTATACGCTTCACAGATGATAAACAACGTTGGTGGTTCCTTTTTTGCAGAGATGCCATCTACATACGATCCCTCACTCAAATGGCGCAATTACAGCTCAGGAAAAATCCTCTCCGGGTGAAGACATGGGCTTCACCTTTTTAAACTGCAAAATTACAAGGGTTGGTTTAATGTACCTCGGCAGGGCTTGGGGACATTACTCGAGAGTAGTATTTGCTTACACTTACATTGCTGACATTATATTTCTAGAAGGATGGGATAATTGGAAGGATTCCACAAGAGATTCGTAAGTTATTGCTTTCCATCTCAGTAAATTAAATGCACAGGTCTATGAGTGGACTAGAAGAATCCTGTTCTAATAATGTAATTCCTTTTAATTTTGTATGGGCATGAGTGTGGTTTATGGACCGTAAAAATTCTCTGGACGTGGTGCAACTAATTTTTGAAGTTTCTGATAGCTTCAAAACAATAAGAGAGAATGAAGATTCCCTCTACAACACAGAGTTTTCAAACTTAATTTGCAGAATGAACAGAAACAGTTTAGGAAAATTTTCTTAATTCATAAAAGAATAAAATAAATACAGAATCAACAATCTGATTCTTCCTCCTTGAGAGGGATTCACAAATTAATACAGTGGACTGTAAAAACAACAATGCTGACACAATCTGTCCTCTAAAAATCGTACATACAGTGCTTACAAACTTTGCTGTGTAACAGCCTGTGAGCTACAACAATTCTCTATTTCTCAAAATAACGTTTTAATCAAATAAAACTCGTTCACGGAAAAAAATTTCATTCTTACAATAAGCCTTTGGACTCATTTCTTTTATAAGGCGCAGTTGTAATGAAAAACAATTAAACTGATGCATAAAACCTGGATCTCAAATTATATGAAATCTATTTGATATCCATCATCGCATCCGTAAGTCAATCGGAGAAACAACGGTTCAGAGGCTTTAAGACCCTTTACGGTTTGTGATTGCGATCCTGCGATTGCAATGGTGCAAGGTCCATATCGCATCGGAAGTTGGCTTGCGATCTTTCAATTAGCGATGATGCGATTGCGATCGCATCACATATTTTGAATCGGAAATTCATATTATGGATAGCGGAACATACCTTGTCCCTTTGTGATTTGCGATTGCGATTGTGGTTGGACCACATCGTATCGCATCGCACACTTCAATCGGCCGAACATACATATGTGCGGTACCTTGTTCCTTTTGCGATCGCAATGATTACATCACATCAAAACAATCCATATCAACAAGACACTTATTATAAAACTTGTGATTGCCGCCTCATTCATTAACTCCGCCGATTATATTTGTAAGGCCTTAAACCCTGATTCAACCTGTAATCAAAGCTCTGCATTACTGGCGAGACTTTGAGTCTGAGCCATTAACTCTGCTCTTAAGAAATCGGCTACCGCCTTAGATAAATATCTAGGGCCGATTCTTATTTTCTCTGCACTTCACTGGTGCGGGCTTTCCAATCCTTTTGCAATTGCTTCAAGAAAGTGGCAACCACCTTTGCTAAGGCTTCAATGTGCCGCACTCAAGTCACTCTACAATTACTGCTGATTGATATCAGTAGTTGGAATTAATTTCCAACACTTCCCCTTAATTTCAATTGCTGGGTTTTTTCTGCAAACTGAAGCATTCCCTGAAACAATCAAAGCTTTTCTGCGCAAGTGGTTTTGTGAAGATATTTGAAAATTGATCCTCTGTTCTGCAAAGTTGAAAAACTATCTCTCCATTGTTAGCCAATTCACGTATGAAGTGAAACTTGGTGTCAATGTGCTTTTTCCTTTTATGAAAGACTGAATTTTTTAGACAATGCTATCGCCGAGCTATTGTCACAGTAAATGGTTGTGCCATTTTCTTGTTCATGACAAAAATCTCTGAGAACTCTTCTCAGCCATACTGCTTGGCATGCTGCTACTGTTGCTACAACATATTCTACTTCTGTTTAGATAAAACAACTATCGGTTGTTTCTTGGAAGCCCATGAAACTGCTCCCGATCCCAAATGAAACACATATCCTGATGTGCTCTTTCGATCATCAACACTTCAAGCCCAATCACTATCAGTGTATCCTGTCAATATGAAACTTTCAGAAGAGGAGTATAATATACCAAACCCCTTCATTCCATTTACATACCTTAGAATTTTATTGGCTGCCTGCCAATGAGTTTCTTTCGTTCTTTTCATGAATTTGGAGATTAAGCTAACAACGTGCATAATGTCCGGCCTAGTTGCAGTTAAGTACATAAGGCTGCCAACTATGCTTTTATACAACTTTGGATCAAAATCCTTACTGTTATCTTCTTTTCTTAATTTCAACCCCATTACTGTTGGAGTCACATCTGGCTTGCTGTTCTGCATGTTCAATCTCTTCAACACTGCCTCTACATATTTATCTTGAGAAATGAAAACACCATTTTCACTTTGGTATACTTCAATTCCAAGAAAATATCTCAACAAGCCCAAGTCAGTCATTTCAAACTCACTTTTCATGACTGCTTTAAAATCAGCAATGAGAGAAGCATCATTGCCAGTAAAAATTAAATCATCTACATATAATACAACGATAAGAATCATACCGTCATTCTCCTTTGTAGAGTGTGGGTTCGCCATCACACTTCTCAAACCCCTTCTCAATCAGGTAAGCATCTATCCTGCAGTACCATGCTCTTGGAGCTTGCTTCAGCCCATAAAGAGCCTTCTTCAGTTTGCATACTTTATGCTCTTGGCCTTCAACTTCATAGCCTGGAGGTTGTTCAACATAAACCTCTCATTTTAACACTCCATTTAGGAATGCAGATTTAACATCCATCTGATAAATCTTACATTTGTGTTGTGCTGCAATAGACAACATTGTTCTGACTATTTCCATCCTTGCTACTAGTGCAAAGGTTTCATCATAGTCTCTGCCTTGTTTCTATTTGTAACCTTTAACAAGAAGTCTGGCCTTGTGCCTTTCGATTTTTCCTTCAGCATTGCTTTTGGTCTTACAGACCCACTTAACTCCAATGGCATCTTTGCCTTCAGGGAGGTCCACTAACTCCCATGTTTTACTCTTCTCAATTGCAACAATTTCTTCATTCATTGCTTCAATCCATTTATCATCATTTACAGCATCTTCAAAATGAATTGGGTCATCAACATGACAATACAAAGCGAATAATTAATTCAGACCGGTATTGTTACTTACCTCTCCTTGTTCATAAATCTCATTCATATTTCTGAATCTTGGTCTTCTTGGTGTACTTGAGGTTTCATTCGAACTTGAGGGCATTCCAGATCCATGCAATGTGCTTCTAGAAGCACTTCCTTGACTTCTCAAGGCTATTCATGTTCCAACTTGTGGTGTGATTTTTTGTGCTTGCGTTGGTGGAGGAGGAACCACCGAAGAAGGGTTAACAACTGCTGCTCCTTCTTCTTCTTCTTCGTGAGACAGAGTTGTCTTCACGTTCACAGTCTTTTCTAGACTTCCATCCCAAGTTGCATCTTCACAGAAGTACAAATCTCTACTTATTATCAATTTCTTGCTGGATGGATTATAAAGTTTGTATGATTTTGACTCATCACTGTAGCCAATAAAGACACACTTCTCCCCCTTGCTATCAAGCTTCTTCCTTAGCTTATCCGATACATGTGCATATGTTACACAGCCGAATACTCTCATGTGAGTGACAGTTTTCTTTTGTCCACTCCATGCTTCTTCTGGTATTCTGTTCATGACAACTTTAGTCAGGCATCTGTTTAAGATGTAAACTGCGCAAGTGACAGCTTCAGCCTACTACTCATGCAGCAAGTGTTTTGCCTTCAACATACTTCTGACCATATCTAGAATGGTCTTATTCTTCCTTTCTGCAACACTGTTTTGCTGAGGTGTATACCTCGCGGTGAATTTCTTTTGTATGCCATTCTCTCTACAGAAACGCAGAAATTCTTTGGAGATGTACTCTCCACCTCTATCTGTTCTGAGAACTTTGATGTAATGCCCACACTGCTTCTCAACAAGAGTTTTGAAGTGGCAGAATTTCTCAAACACTTCACTCTTTTGTTTCAACACATACACCCATGTCTTTTTGGTGTAATCATCAATGAAATTTAATACATATTTATCTCCAGAAAATGATGGTATTTGCATCGTTCCACACACATCAAAGTGAACAATTTCCAAGGGTGATTTTGCCCTTATACTCTTTCCTGCTGGTAATCTTTCTCTGTGTTGTTTGCCCAAGATGTAGCCTTCACAAAGGCTGTTCGGCTTCTCAATCAATTGCAATCCTTTTACCATTCCCTTTCTATGCAACATATTCAAGCCTCTGAAATTGAGATGTCCAAATCTCAAGTGCCACAACCAATTTTCATCTTTCACTTATTCTTGAAAGAATTCTTGTGTTATAGCTGTACTAGTTCTTCCTTCCTTCAAATCTGCCCTAGGTTTGAGAGGAAACATTCTATTGTTGATCATTTCCACCTCTACAATGATATTCTTACTTGGAGGTATGTCTCTGATTGTACACACATCATCTTTGAAGAACACATTGTAACCTTTGTCACTGAGCTATCCAATGCTCAAAATATTACACTTCAGACCAGGTACAAAGTATACATCTGGCACAATCATTTGTTCTCCATTTCTTGCTAGGATACTGACTCTGCCTTTACCCTTGACAGATATATTACTATCAGTTCCTGTTGCTACCTCATATTTCACATTTTCATCCAAATTGGAAAACATTGCAATGTTTCCAGTCATGTGATTACTACAACCTGAGTCTAAGAACCAAAAATCTTCTTGTTTGTTTTTTGCGATGTTACATGTTAACAACACAATCTTTGAGTTCTTCTCTTCACTTACAAAATTAGCATTGTGCCTATTATTCGTGTCATTTTTCTTTTTCCTACATTCATTGGCATAATGGCCTAATTTCTTGCAATAATGACATTGGACTTGGGATTTGTCATACCTTCGTCCATGAGCTTGTTGTTTGCTTGAACCTTCATCTTGGTTCTGATTGCAACTCCTTCTACTTGTGCTAGCAGGATTATTTCTGCCTTTGTTTTGGCTTCTTCCACGACCTCTGTTATTTGCTCTGCCTCGACCTCTACCTTGGCCAAAATACATCTGAGTCTTGAATGCTTGCTCAAAAGAGGAATATTTTCCTCTACTCAGTCTATGTTCATGAGACATAAGAGAAGCACTCAGTTCATCTACTGTGAACTATGAGAGATCCTTTGTTTCTTCTATTTCTACCACAATAGATTCAAAACTTGAGGGTAAACTTCTCAAGATCTTCTCTACGATCCTTCTTTCTTCAAGAGCTTCACCAAGAGATTTTATTTGGGTTATCAACCCAATAACTTGAGTGAAGAGAGATTTGGAGTATTTCTTCTTATTTCTCTTCAGCAACTCTTTCTCTGCCTGAGTTAAATCATCAAACTCTTCTTCATCTGCTGGCTCTTCAAAACCATCTTCAACAAATTCCCATAAGTCTTGGGAAGCAGATAAAGCTCTCATAGTTATTGACCAGTAGTCATAATTTTTCCCATTAAACTGTGGGAGGTGGATATTTCCAATACCCATGCTAGTGCTGGCTCCAGCCATTTTTCACTCTTAAATATGCCTCAAAGACACTTGACTGTGTAAATCAAACAATTAAAACAAGCAAGAACTTTCTCTGCCGGAGAAAATCTGCTCTAAAGGCTTGTTACAGCTCCTGCAGTGAAAAACAAACTCTGTTTTGTTTCACTGAGTGCCTAGACTAGCTATGATACCATGTTGAAGTTTCTGATAGCTTCAAAACAACAAGAGAGAATGAAGATTCTCTCTACAACATAGATTTTTCAAACTTAATTTGCAGAATGAACAGAAATAGTTTAGGAAAATTTTCTTAATTCATAAAAGAATAAAAGAAATACATAATCAGCAATTTAATTCTTCATCCTTGCGAGGGATTCACAAAGTAATACAGTGGACTATAAAAACAACAGTTCTCACACAAAATTTCTCTGTCCTCTAAAAATCGCACATACAGTGCTTACAAACTTTGCTGTGTAATAGCCTGCGGGCTACAACAATTCTCTGTTTCTCAAAATAATGTTTTAATCACATAAAATGCGTTCACGGCAAAAAATTTCATTCTTACAATAAGCCTTAGGGCTCATTCATTTTATAAGGCACGGTTGTAATAAAAAACAATTAAACCGACCCTTAAAACCTAGATCTTAAATTATATGAAATCTATTTGATATCCATCATCGCATCTGTAAGTCAACCGACAATCGGCGAAACAATAGTTCAGAGGTTTTAAGACCCTTTACGCTTTGCGATTGCGATTGCGATGGCGCGGGGCCCATATCGCATTGGCAATCGGCTTGCGATATTGCAATTAGCGAGGATGTGATTGCGATCGCATCATAACTTTTCAATCAGCAGTTCATATTACGGATGGCGAAACATACCTTGTCCCTTTGCGATTTGTGATTGCGATTGTGGTTGGACCACATCGCATTGCATCGCACACTTCATTCGGCAAAACATACATATGTGCGGTACCTTGTTCCTTTTGCGATTGCGATGATTGCATCGCATCTAAATGATCCATATCAACAAGACACTTATTATAAAACTTGTGATTGCCACCTCATTCATTAACTCCACTTATTATATTGGTAACGCCTTAAAGTCTGATTCAACCTGTAATCAAAGCTCTGCACTGCTGGCGAGACTTTGAGTTTGAGCCATTAACTTTGCTCTTAAGAAATTGGCTAGCCTTAGATAAATATCTAGAGCCGATTCTTATTTTCTCTACACTTCACTTGTGCGGGCTTTCCAATCCTTTTTCAATTGCTTCAAGAAAGTGGCGACTACCTTTGCTAACGCTTCAATGTGCAGCACTCAAGTCACTCTGCAATTACTGTTGATTGATATCAATAGTTGGAATTAATTTCCAACACTAATAAAGGAAGAGTTTCATGGTCACGTGAACTAAGTAATGATGAGGCCGCTCCATTTTTGAGCAAGAGTTTCATTGAGGGGGAGAATTGGATCAGGAATACTATTTATTTGGCTCCACAACGTGGCTGACATATGATCCCACATTTGTCTCTTTTTTAACAACACCTCCATCGCTCCAGAATGAGAAGTTGATATTTAAAGGTTAACCTGGCTCTCTCGTCTCGAGCAATTGAAGAGAGTGAAGAGGAAACAGGTCCATCAGTCAATTCCTTTCAAGAATTCATTGAATCATATCCTGGGCTGAAATTTGAATGTAGAGGTACACAGCGCGGAGAAGAATGCGAATCAAAATGCCTCATTTCATTTTTTGTGAATAAAACTGCTCTGATCACAAGGTCAAGGCCTCCACTGCCATCATCAAAAGTCTCAAAAGAAAACAGGGGTAGTTGTGGGCCTTTCATTCATGCATTGCTCATGTTTTCAAAACTACCTGATGTAAAGAAAATAGGGGTAGTTGAATTTTTTTGAGAATCTTCAAATATATTTTTTATTAAATTCAATGTAGGAACTTATTGAAATTTGGAAATGCTCTCTGAAATTTTTTCAAATATGCAATCCATTTAAATATTCTTACCTAATTTTGAACCCAAAAAAAAGTAACCTAAAGATTATTTCACCATATTCCATAAAAAAAACTTCAAAATTTAAAATAGATAGACAAGGCCAAAGAAATATCATCAGAGGGCTTGACAATTGCACATGAAAGTGGTTGTTCCAATATTATTGTTCACCATACAACGATGATGGGCCAATTTGACTCGCT
Source organism: Pinus albicaulis (assembly GCA_034641835.2). Classification (NCBI taxonomy): domain Eukaryota; kingdom Viridiplantae; phylum Streptophyta; class Pinopsida; order Pinales; family Pinaceae; genus Pinus; species Pinus albicaulis. Next base: position 1,785,302,590 of record CM076578.1, read on the forward strand.
ACAGAGATGGGGATATACAATGTCAACACGTGGATGGAAATGGCACGTTCAACATCATCATATCAGAGATTCATTGTCGTAGTCAGGTACGTTTCTAAAGTGAATGGTATGTAATGAGTGGTTATTCGTTGCATTATTTCTGTCTTCAGCATTAATTATTAACATTAACACTTCAAATTTCGACGGTTGAATCATGCCAAATCAAGATCGAGAAGGTTTTGCTTAATATAAATGATCCAAAATCACGAGATATTAAAAATAAAATTTGAAATACTTTTTAATGAGTATTAAAAATAAAATTATTATGGTATATAAATTTTTTATATTTTTTTTATATTTACTTTTGGTTCAACTTGTTATTTTTAATTTAATTGACATTTAAGTATCATGTAATTCTTCGTTTTAATTTCTTTATACTCCTAATTTATATTTAAAAGTATATAATATAAAATTATAAAATCAATTGAAATAATAGAGTAATATTTTTTCATGAAAGACAATAATGTAATTTGTTCTCAACTTTTAATGTAACAATAATGTAGTTAGCAACCTACTTATATTCTATCATTAATTATATTTTATATATAAAGATAAAGTAGATCTTAATAGGTTTATTTTTATATATTAATATATAAAATATATTAATATAAAAAAACAAAATAAGACCAATATTTTTTAATCATCTCAACGTTAAATAAATTTGAAATTAAAATAGTTTATATTTTCATTTTTAATGTCTTCCGTGTTAAATAAGATTTAGAAGTTTATGCTATTTTATTTTTATTTGTTTAGGGTCATATATTTTATTAGTTCAAATCATCAAATCAATGATACGTTAAGTGATTGTACATTTAAAACTTTCGCACCTTATTCCTTCTACTTGTTAGATAGAAGAAAATATCAAGATCACACAATAAACCAAAAAAAGTGAAGTAGACAAATCACATGTAGATAACCTAAAAATACAAAAAAAAAATCCAAGAACCTAGAAGTAACATAGTGATTTCGAAGGTGAGTCAGAGTTCACTGATTTAGAAGGTGAGTCAGAGTTGGGTTTTCCTATTCATTGTTCTGTGATGAAGATTCATGGCCTTCCATGTGCGCATATATATATATATTACTTTAATGGAACAATCATTTGTTTGATATGGTTATTCAATTCATCATGTAAAATTGTTGCTAATACTTTTGACAATCTAATCTCTAACTCCCTATAGGCACATAGTGAATTTTATTTACTACCATGCAATACTATCAAGTCTTTCATTTCTCCCCTTTTTGGCAAGATCATGTCTATTTATATACCTTATATATATATATATATATATATATATATATATATATGCCACCTCTTTCCTCCTGCCTCTCCCTCCTCAATTGTTGAACACCGGGCACATCCAGGTAATAAGAGGTTATACCCATACTTATAACTAATTGGCCCATGTGCAAATCTAACATTCGCACTTTATCTATATATTCAACTTAGTAAGGTTAACATAAAGAGTAGAGACACCTCACCCTTTGATTTAACTTAATTTTGCTAACACCATGGTTATAGTGCACATTCCTAGCCACTTATTTTATCATTGTGATATGGCACATAGGATTTAACACAAGTTATGCGCTCATGCCAACCTTTAATTTTCAAACCTTATTAATTCCACCCTCAACTATACAACACCAGGCTTATTAATTATGATGTGTAGAGTACTCTTTACATCGCTCGAGGCTTGTACATTAGGGAATTTTTTAGAAAAATCTCCCCCTTCCACGTGTACCAAACCATCTCCCCATCACATGGCACAGAGGTGGCCCAACCTTAGTTAGCATTCAACGATCATGATATTTCTAGTTGATCTCATGACATTCGTTCACATCTCCTAACCCTAACTCGTCCTTCCTAACACTAAACGTCCCTATGCCATATATGTTTTCCTGTGCATTTTTCCTGATTCCTTTTTGATGTCGAGACCTTAGACAAACCACGATGCTTCATGTCCACCATGGTTGAGGGAAGGTGGAATTTTAATGGTGACGATGCACCAACTCTAGGTACAGACATCTATATAGTTAGGGTCGACGATTTTTTGAGACTCCGAGTTGATATGGTGGTCTTTATATATCGTTGAAGGTCGTTTGGGTTGGCTATCTTAGACTCCCAAAGTAATTCTACTCTGGTCATCACCAAGACAATACTTGGCTCATGTAACTTGTAGTTTGATGGTTCTCTCTAGTATACAGTAAATGTATTAGCTTTCCTATCCTAGCTTGTTCTTTAGAAGGAATTGTTAATTGCATGCTTCTAGAGGGTAGGGCATACCCCAAGTTTGATTAGACTGTGCCCAAATTCCTATCGTTAAACCATCTCTTTATGACAACATTTCAAAGAGAAAATTCAACCTAATGCTGCCATGCATTTTTGCACATGTTGTATGATAACTCTCTTCTAAGACTCATACATACCGCTTTAGATGAAGGGGGGGAATATTGGACACCTAATCGGCTAAGGGTTAAGGTTTGAAGTGAAATAGACAAAGGAATTCCAAGAGACCTCGGAATATTAATCCAAGGGTCACAAGAATGTATTATAAATGTACATCTATGTTAATAAGAAGGACAATTTCATGCTTATCTTCATGTGTTCATTGTCATGTGTGTCTGACAACAACAAATCCATTTTTATATTTTTTCCTCCAATTGTTGTGGCATCAACCTTGTACGTTGTGGAAGGCCAAGAGCAGTAACACTTCCATATTTATAGTTGTGAATGGTAGACTTCCTTGTTTCCATAGTTTTTCTTTCAAATTTTATTTTCACCCTGAATGCCTTCTAAAATGAATTAGGTTTCCAAAGGTGAGCCTCATGTTGAAATTTATCCTTCGAAGTCCCTATGAAGAAATCAATCCTATGCTCTTGTGGAATATAAATTACCCTAATATTAAACTTTTGGAAGTCCCTAATGTGATCCACCATTTAACCATTTTGTTTGAGATTTATCAATTGGCTCTTTGTATCCTCATAATATAATATCATTTCCTGTGTAAAATTTGACCAAGTGGCAAGTGGTTTACAAGAACAAATTCATCCATACCATACAAATTGATTGGGTTCTAAATATAAAGTTGCAATGCGTACCTTTTGTGTGTGTTTCACATCATGGAGATCAAAATATTATTCCATCTATAGTATCCATGTTACTCGATCATTGTCATCAAACTTCCTCCTATAGATCTTTGGAATGTGGTGGTTCTTAAAGTTTATTTTTGTAGCGTCGGATGTTCTCTAGCTTCGAGATTTTTGAGAGAGGCTAAGACGCATGCATTCTCCAAGACCCAGAAATCGTTTGGGAAAATTCCACCCAGATATCATTTAATTCAAATAATTAATAATTTTTAATGTATTCCTAAGTCTAAACTTAGGAAATGTGACTAATTAAAGGATATTAATTAAATCAGTTTTGAATCCTCTAGATAAATATGTGAATCAAGTCCAAGATAATCTGAGCTATTTATTAAGATCTAATGTTGGGTGTTGATGTTTTAACAAGAGATTATAAGAAGGAGCTCGATGGGCGCTTGGACAACATACTTGAGATTTGCAGAGATTGATTTTGCTGGGAGATCGAATTCTTAGAAAGGCAACGCTCAGATGTAACATAGCTACTGATCAAACGAGAAAATTACTTGGTATCAGTTTTTTTGATGTAGCAAAAAAAACACACGATTTTGAAAAAAAAATACTTATAATTTAAAGAAAAAAAAAAACTAACCCAAAAAAAATTGAAGTTAAAAAAAATAAAGATAATTAAAGAATATGATAAAATAAAAAAAATAAAAAAACAAATATAATATATTAATATAAAAAAATCAAATAATTAAAATACTAAAATTAAAAATAATTAAAATTCGGAAATTTAAATTTAAAAAAAAAAAAAAAAACATTCAAATACAAATTTAAAAAAATTAAAATTAAAATTAAAATTAAAATTAAAATTTAAAAAGAAAATTTAAAATATTAATAACATTAAAAATATTGTTACTTCTAAGTTTAAAGAGAAAATGTGGTGTGAGAAAGATTTAGAGGCTAAAATAAAATTAAGATATTATAAGGAGGTCATCAACCCTACTCTAGAAGATCAAAAGTATCTCTCTGTTTTAACTTGCTCAAAGAAAAAAATTAATATAGAGAAGATAAGAACGAAGGTCAACTCCATAGTGAAATGGGTCATGGGACAGTTCCTAAAACACCATGGGTGGAAAGGATCTATCATCTCTATGAGAATATGAACAATGAGAATGAAAATCACTTCCTATTAGAGTGCCCTGCATACACCCACATTAGATCTCAGTTCCACAATCTTTGATGCAATACTGACCTTCCTAGCCTTTTAACATGTCAAAGTTATAGTGACCTTGGGACACTTCTCTCCAAGCTCTTTCAGCATAGGAGTACAAATTAAAAAAAAACAAAGTAATTCGTTTCTTCAAGTCCGATAAACCAAAATTTGGTCTCAGTGGATTTTAACCACCATCATCATCATTATATATATATATTTTTCAATTTTTTCTTTAAATTAAAAAAAAATTAAAATTTAAAAATAAAAAAATAAATTATAAATAAATAAATTTAAAAATATATATTAAATTAAAATAGAAAATAAAAATAAATAAAAAATTAAAAATTAAAAATTAATTAAAAAAATTAATAATAAAAAAAATTGAAAAATGACACATCAGACTTTTATTTATATTTTTATTATATTAAATTATATTATTTATTTATTTAAATTTTATTTACTTTATTTATACATTTTTTAATTTATTTTATATTTTATATTTTATATTTTTGTTTATTTATTTATTTATTTAATTTTTTTTTTTCTTAATTTCAATGTGAAAAATGTTTGTTTGTTTTTTTTTTTAATTTAAAAAAAAATGTTAATTTTTTTTAATTTAAAAATGAATTTTTCATAAATTTATATGCATTTTTTATAAAATTTTAATTATTATTTATTATTATTATTTTTTTTTAATTTAATTTTTTGTTGTTTTAAAAAAATTATTTTTGTTTTCCTTCTAAATTATTATTATTTTTTAATTATTTTATTTTATCATTTTTTTGAATTATGAGATTTTTTTATTATTTATTTTATAACTTGAAAAAAAAAAAAAAAATAAACAATAAATGTTTTTTTTTAACTTAATTTTTAATTTTTTCTTTAAATTTTTTTGTGTGTTTTTTGTTTTGTTTTTTTTTCTTCTGTTACATATATATATATATTTGTAATTTTTTTTAATTAAATTTTTTAATTTTTAGAAGTGATATTTTATCTTTAATACCATACCTAAAAAACATTGGAATTTTATTTTCATAAAAGTGATATTTTATCTTGAATTTCATCCTTGCATTTTCAAGGGTTTTCAAACACACGATAATAGATTATCTTTAATACCATGCATAAAAATTGATGCAATTTTAAGACTTTTGATATTTTATCTTCAATGTCATGTTTATCATTGAAATTTTAAGATTTTTCACAGTCATGATATTTTATCTTTAATGTCATTATTAAAAATTGTTGACAATTTACCCCGAAAAGAAAAAGACGTTATTCCAACATTAACATTTTTCGTTTTCAAGGTGTTTTTTGAACACAAAAAATTGACGACGTTATTCCATCAACAACACCTTTCATTTTTAGGTTGATTTTTGCACCCAAAAAATTGACGATGTTATTTCAGCATCAACACTTTTTATTTTCAATTTTTTGCACAAAAAAAATTGGCGATGTTGCTTCACTATCAACACCTTTTGTTTCGAGGGTGTTTTTTCAATCCTTTTTTCAAGAAAATAATTGGTTTTTAGCATAATTTTAAAAAATGTTCAAATTTGACCCTAAAAAAGGAGTGCATTCTCGAAGACACGGTTTTCATTTTTGGGATATTTTTTCATGTTTTTGAGTTTTTTTGGGCTAGATTACTCGTTTTGAGGTAATAGATGTCGTTTGATTGGTAACTATGTTTTGCTAGAGAAAGATCTAGTGAGATCATTGCAGTCAGGGGCAGAGATAGTAGACCGAAGGAAGTCTTCCAGATCCGAGGAGTGCAAGGTAGAGAAGAAATTGAGAGCCACAGAGAGGTTGTGTAATGTCACGTAGAGGTAGTGTAGAGCTTCAAAGGGAGTTCATTATTTTGTTGGGAGACAGTCAAGCTCTAGTGTTAGAAGTCGGGGTGTGAGTCCGGAGGGCTAGAGAGTCAAGTTTCTAGTCAACAGAGATTAGAAGGAGGAGGTGACGCACCTGCCATAGCTATGACGCAAATATGACATAAGCTAACACAGTTACTACACAGAGACATCGCAGGGAATATCCTCTCAAGTAAAGATGAGTGTCGGATTTCCCGTGATAGTGTGAGATTTTATCACTAACTATTTTTTCAGTATTTCTCTATATCAGATAGCCAATTTGGGCATCCAATGATTTTTACTCAGATTACTACTGCATAATATTAAAACCCTTAGTTGTTGCACCGGTTTTCGCAAGTTGGGTTTTTCCGGGGATGATTGTCAAAAAATAGTGTACTTGTGTGTGTGTTTCTATCTTTCCTTGTTTGTATTTTCCGCAGTTTTTTATGTTGTGTAGGTTGCAGTGTATTTTATTTCAATATTTACTGTGTAAAACTGTAAATAAATTTTTTCAGTAATTAATAAATATGAGAAATATAATCAGTTGTTGCAGTAGGATATCACTAGTGAAATTTTCACATGGTATCACAGTGTAGATAGAAGCCAGATCTTAGTTGTAGAAGGAAACAAAGTTATTCAAGGCACTGCATAGGCAACTTCTCAAAACCCCAAGAGGTTGCACAGTCCAGAGGCCAACATGGATGATTTTTGAGGAAATTTGGGTCTCTGAGTGAGTCGAAAAAGCACAAAATTCCTAGATCGAGATTTTCTAGAGGCACGAGAGTAACAACAAAAACTTCCACGAAGAGCAGATCTTCAGCTGGGACGCAGTCATTTTGTAACAGTACCTAGAAGAATAGTGTGAGGTGGAAAGAAGAGCACACTGGGGGAATTTTTTCCTTAGAGAATTTTGAGTTAGGAAATTCTGATTTTACATGCAAATCAGTAGTAGTCAAGAGCAATTTTTCTCACTCAAGGAGGCGGTGCAAAGAGTTAGTCAACAACAACGTATAGGGATAGATGGAGAATTCAAATTTTTTTAGCGATATGGCATTAGCTAGGTTGATATTTTAGGATCGGTTGGATGAAACATCTAAATATGTAACCTGGAAGGCAAGGATCTCCTTCCTTCTAGATGAGAACGATCTCAAAACCTACATTGATAATGTGGTGTATGTCCCCAGAGATCCATATCAGAATAATATGTACAGGAAATAGATGGCTAAGGTGAAGAGGATGATCCTTGATGGAGTTCAGGATCATGTTGTATCTCACATAGCATCCCTAGGAATGACAAAGAGATGTGAGAGTCCCTTTCCACATTGTATGAGGTATATTCCAAGTAGCAGAAAGATGAATATGGAAGAAAAATTAAGGATCATACATATGCAGAAGGGAGAATGCATAGAAAAATTTCTCCATAGGCTTCAAGGTGTCCGAGATTAGATGGTAGATGTAGGGTCAGTGCCTCATGCTATAGACATGGTGCAGATAGCTCTAAATGAAGTCTTAGAAGAATGGTAAGTGTTTGTCCAAAATATTTTGGGGAGAGAAAAATTTCCAAAGTGGGATAGGATCTGCGAAGATCTGTAGTAAGAGGAGTTGAGGCGAGACTTGGTGAAGAGCACCTTAGAAGGCAATAAGAGTAGTGAGATGAAGGCAGAAGGGAAGGAAGAAGAGAATGCAACTCAGAATAAAGATGGATGTTTTGAAGATCAAATGCTTCAGATGTGGTAAAATTGGTCAATATGCTATCCAGTGTCTACTTAGAAAGAGGGACAAAGAGAAGAGGCAAGATCAACAGGTTGTATTCGCTAATATCGACAGGCGGTCCTCCATATTGGAGGAAGAGTTTGCTATGATCACTAATATATCTCCAAGAGTGAGGTGGGGTGATTTGGTGTTGTAGCCCCATAGAGCTACATGATGGGTAGGATCCTTGAGGAGACCAAGTCTTGGATCAATTTCTTATTATAGTAGACCATAGCAGTTGTAGCAGGATGGACCAGTGACAATAGGTGAAGTCAAGTGCCAAAGTGACAAATTTAGTCGCAAGTAGCATTGTAAACTAAGCAGTGCAGGGCAGAGTTGACAGCACTACAACAATAAAAGTGCAGAGTTAGTAGCAGCGCAGAGGCTTCAATGAAAACGAAAATATTAGTAGTAGTCACGACTCGGTGGCAGATGTGTCATAGTGAACACAATTGGTTCAGTATGATGGACATCTCTCAATTGCTGTAGTAAGAGGTGAGATACAGTTGAAGATGTTGCAGTGCCAATGTAGTAGTTGGCATCAATATGCAGGGTTAACAATAACAAAGATGTAGCACTGCGTAGTAGTTAGTCTGAAGTTAGGCTAGACATCAAAAATGTAGTAGGAGGTGATACAGAGTCAAAGTGATGCTTCAGTGGGTTGCAACACTAGAGCACATTCCTCGCTAAGAGGGAGTGTTTATTTTTGTAGCATTGGATGTGCTCTAGCCTTGATATTTTGCAGAGAGGCTAAAACACATGCATTCTCCAAGAGCCATAAATCATTTGGGAAAATTCCCAAATGATTAATCCGTATTGCGGACAAGACCGATCTCCCTAGTACCAAAATTATCTAGCAACAAACAGCTAAATAGACTAATCTTTCTCTAAGCACATACGATCTAAGAAAATCTTTATAGAGGTGTTAAGGACTTACTGTTTTTCCAGTGCTTGTTTGAAGTTGTTGTTGTCCCTCGCACGCTTGAAGGAGTTTTCCTTGTAAACCTGTAGTCACAAACAAGCAAAATATTACATAGCACCTGTATAGAAACCATCATAAACCATGCTTATCATAGTGATCAAGGAATCTATGAAATAAACCATTGATTGAAAGCTTATTGAGAAAAATGAGTATATTTGTATTAATTTCAAAAGAAGAAAATCCTTACAACCTGAGCCTTGATGTTGCACAGGACTTTCTGGGGTTTGAAGAAGAAATCTCCTTTACTTTGATAAGCTCTGCACTCCTCCAACCAAGACTAATAGAGGTATGTAATCTCTCCTCACAAAAGTCTTAATCAACTGAGTCTGAATCTAAACATCACTTAACTTCAAATATTCTAAAGCTTCAACTCCCTTTGAGGCTACCCAATGCCTCTTTTTATAGTAGAAAAGAAGAGGTTTTTTGTTCCAAGTATGAAGGGATAGAATCCTCCTTCAAAGGGATAAGCTCCTCACATCAAGGGGTTAGTTCCATAAGGTAAGGGATTCATGCACCTCACAAGAGCGGTTCTACCACCGCAAAATTCATTCTAGAAGCTTCCATATTTTACTTTAATTGAGCTTTTTGGAATTTACTAATGCAAAATATATATATATATATATATATATATCATCGCTGAGGTAGGCATTCCCATACTGAGATCAAGACTAACTAATTCGAACTATTCCGATACAGGAATGATTTTGAGTACATCACAGTATAGACATGTGTAAACATAGTATGGACGCAGCCATATGTTTGTAAATAGTCTATTGTAAGATAACAAAATTCCTCGCAGCCTGGATGGTAGAAACTAAATCTAGGTTCTTGATTTCCAAATCTTGAACTAGTACGATTCTATCCATGTGAATGAATGTATCGAATTCGAACATGGTAGAAACCACTTGATTACCAGTCAATGATGTAAATTGTTAACAAGTGTGAGAGTAACCACCAGTAATGTCAATAGCCCTCAAAGTACCTAGTACAATCCATGAGATGTGAATGAATGATATGAAGTTGAACATGTCACAGAATCATTCGATCGTAGGTCAATGATGCAACCTGTCATCGAAGACGAGAAACCTGCCATTGAGCCATGCAGATTTCAAAGTACTGACGATTTATGGATCAACTTCCTAGATAATGAGTTGTCGTCGATAAAAAGTGATCTGTTGTAGGCAACCCCACAACACGAAATCATAGATCAAGTTTTGAAAACATATTGGCAAGGACTGACTCAAGGATGGTCAAAAATAGATGACAGATATTTTGCAAATGAATGGTTTATTTGAACTGTCCTCTTGAACACATAACGACACTGCATATGGTTTGGTGACAATTGACCCAAAGCTAATACCCAGAAACCGGCTGAAGACTTTCAATTGAGGTTTGATTAACTGTTTAGGCAAATGATTTCCCAACCCAGGTGATTGAAAGTGTCGTGTTCAAGAGAGGTTAACTAGATTGTCGAAAAATCAAAATACAACAAACAAGTCCATTTTTCTCTTTTTCCCCCACCATTTCTGGCAAGTACCTCTTTATTTTTGACAAGATTGAGGAGGATAAAATTTTCTTGTTTATAAGCTCATCCTTCGGATGAGTCCAACTTAGTTTAAGATTCGAACCCTAAGAAGGAGTGGTTCATTCTTGTTTGAAAATTAAACAGGTCCTTTACTATTAAATTTTAACGAGTCCAGTATAGGAGAAACTCGGTGTTTTTCAATTTTAGGGAGCCAGAAGAAAAAAATTAAGAAAACTACATGGGTGTAATTTTTCGTAAATTTAGTCCCTCAAGCCCGAGAAAGGATAAAATAATGCGGGAGAGAACTCTATTGACCGTATTTAGTCAACGTATACCTTTTACATAAGTAGTCCATTTCAGTCCGTAAAAGGGGTAAACTTATACTGAAGGGACGATTATTCATTTACTTTAACGAGTTCGAACAATCAAGTACTCGGCAATATTTTCATGTTTAGAGAGTCTGAAAAGGGCTTAAAAGAGAACTCCAATGTTTCGCTTTTTCGTGAATTTTTGAAAGAGTCCGAAAAAGTGATAAAAGTATGCTCTTTGTTGATAAATGATCAATTCTCCTGAAAAATGCAATTTCTACACAAAAACTTGAAACATTACACATAGTTGTTTAAGATGAGTAAAAATTCTTCAAAAGTACCCTTTTTAAAGTGAAAAATAAACAAATTAAAAATTCATCTATTCGAAAAAAACTTATAAAAATGAATTTTTCAATTTCATTTTTACCATTCAAGTTCAGAGTGAAAAGTAGAAGCTTTTGGGTAAAATAGTTCCTGTAAAGATTTTAGAAAATCTGTCTGTCAAAATTGAGAACTGTCAGTCCCAGGTAATCCACAACCTCGTAATCTTGTATTTCATCCATTTACAATTCGTTTTTAGGCTTTATATTTTATTTTTAAGGGAGAAAAATAGTTTAAAAATTGCCCGTGGGGGTCCGCAGGTGACACACATGGTACCTACGGACCCCGAATTTTTTACAAATAAAAAAATTCATGGGTCTGCACTTTCCCCACAAAGCACGTGCGTTCCCACGCACTGTGTATAAAGGTAAAGTGCGGTCCCCTCGCATTTGAATTTGAAAATCAAATTTCTCTTTTTACGCCCAAAAATTTTCAAATTAGATTGTTCTAATCTATCTTTTTATGCTTTGTAGGATTAACAAGATGTTGATTTGGAGAGAACCTGAGCATGAGGACGTGGACTAAGCCACAATGCTCCATTTGCGCACAATGCAAGCATTGAGAGCATGCGGTCTGTATAAATTTTGGGCCATCCAAGGCGTGAGGGCACAGGTAGACCTCCTGAGATGGCTGGTAAACAGGTGGAACGTGCAGGACCAGTGTTTCATTATTGGAAGCCACCGACTCAAAATCGAGCTGGAGGATATTTATTTTCTGACTAGTTTTTCCAAGAGGGACAAACAACTTTCCTTGTTTGGGACTAGCCCAGGTGGCCAAACTGTCGCTAGCCTTCAACAAGAGTTCTGTAATGAAGAAGCAGACCCCAGGGACAAACGGATTGATATAAAAACTATCATCCGTCCCGAGCTAAAAGTGATTGCATTTACTCTTACCAGACTATGTGGGAGTGCCGCATTGCATGTGGCTACCGGTTCCCAGATGCGCATTGCTGTGGACTGTTTTCGCGGCACCATTTTCAACTGGTGCGAAGCTGTGTTGGCTAATATAAAAGGCCAACTAACTAGAGCGAAGAATGGAAAACTAAATAAATTTGGATATGGATCCATAGTTGTCACCTTTGCTCTAGAGAGGATCCCTATGCTAGCTCCATAGAGTATTCCTGTTGATGTCGGTCTTCTTCGAGAACCTAGGATGGTTCGTTGGGTCGCACTGATGGCCCGTCATGGTATTAAGGGCACTAAGATTGTTCAATTTCCTTGTTCATATTTTCGTTGGCTGGACTACAAAATTCTTTTCATAGAGGACTTTCCATAAACCGAAATAGATTTCCGCGATGACCAAGAGATGAGTCCCCCAGCAGGGGAACAGTGGGATGAATCGGGTAAAATAATTTTTAACAAATTTTAAATTCTAATTTTTTATTTTTATTTTTGATCGTCTTGTCAATTAATAACCAATTTTTCTTTAAATACATATGTGGGCCCACGGCGACCAGCCCATCTCCAGCCTTATGACAGAAAACAACTAGTTGCAGCCGCACCAGCCCTAGCAGGCCAATTAGTAGAAATCTTGACTGATTTAGAGCATCATCTAGAGCGTTTGACTCTAGATATTCCGGAGGCAGACATAGATGACATTCCACTCAGATTACAAAGATACGTGATTGGTGTTCCAAGACCTTTTAGGAGGCTCCTGTGCAGGGTGGCTCGGACAGTGGTTTCTTATCGTGTTCACCGTCAGTGATGGGATGATCATGTTGTAGACTCATATTTTTGACCTTTTGTGTTACTATTTTGCCGATCATAAGGTGTTTCCATCCTATGATCGAAGACGATGTATATTTTTTAAAAACACTTCTATACTATGATATATCACTATTTACCGGCTATCTGTGTTCATGTTATGAATGTTGTTTTGTTTTACTGTTTTTTGATCATTGCAAATGTCGATTTATCATAATAGAAGCAATTGCACCTTCTAATGTACTTAAATGTCTTGGAATATGTTGATATTCAATGTAGTCAAATTCACGTTCCAAGAGACGAACTCCTAAAAATAACTGTAATAACATTGGATTTCTAATGGCATAAACCATGTTTCTAGGAAACGTTCATGTTCCAGCTGAGCTAAGTACAGGAAACGTTTGTCCTCTTCAGACGTACCTGGAAGTAATTCTATGGCTAATTTTAGTGACGGAATTTCGCATTCAATCAGCAACACAACTTCCAGACTGTAAATGATTTGAAAGGGAGTGAATCCAGTTGATGTTTTTACTGAGGTTTGATATGCCCAAAGTGATGAAAACAACATGGAATGCCAATTTGTTTTGTGAATACCAATAATTTGTCTAATCATGGTGACTAAAACTTTATTTATAGCTTCGACCAGAACATTGGCTTGTGGATAATATGGAGTGGAACTATCGTGGCGCAGGCCAAGTTGATCTGTCTGTTCAGTCATCATGACATTTTGAAAATGACTCCCATGATCTGTAATAATGGCTTGTGGAAAACCGAACCTAGCAATTATGTGATTAAATACGAAAGTTGCAGCAGTCTTGCCGTCAGCCAAAAATGTAGGCATCGCCTCGACCCATTTAGTAAAATAATCCACTGCTAAGATAATATATGCATGCCCCTCGGCCGAGTGAGGGTTACATGTAATAAAATTGACACCCCATTTCGCGAAAGGACCAACAGAAATTATGGGATGAAGAGGAGCTGGTGGCGCACGCATTTTACGATCAAAAAGTTGACAATTGTGGCATTTCCGGACTGCATAAATACAATCTTTGAATAATGATGGCCAGAAATAGCCAGCGCACAATATCTTTTGGGCTGTGGCATACCCAGACATATGACCGCCACATGCTCCAGAATGGAAGTCATTTAATACCTTTTGAGTTTCTTCATGAACAAGACAGCGTCTGAAAACATAATCTGCTCCACGACGATAGAGTGTATCACTAATGATATTATACTGTTGGGATTGGAAGTGTATTTTCCATTGCTGAGATTATGAAATTTCGAGCCGAAAATATTGGGTTTGGAGATAAACAATAATACATCCATCCCATGGATCGAGAGTACTGATAAGAAACAGAGATTCACCTACAATGGGATCTTCTGCCACAGTTTCAGTATCAGTAGAGGGAAAATCACACATCAGTTCCACAAATACCAAAGATTTCTTTTCCTTGGATTTCTCAAACTCCAAGTCAAATTCCTGCAGGATAACTATCCATTTGGAATACTTGCCCCCTAGCAATTTTTTGGTTAAAATATACATCATAGGGTTGCAATCAGAAATGACTATATTTTTACGTAACAATATGTAGTGCCTAAATCTTTGGACAGCTGCCAATGCCAATTTCTCCACATGTGTATACTTGATCTCGATCAGATGCAAATTCCAACTAAGATAGTAAATCACATGTTCAGTATGAGGTTTGTCTTCCTGAACTAACACCATCCCAATGGTGGAATGAGAAGCAGCGAGATACAAAATGTAATCCTGGTTGTAGTTGGGAGGATGCAATAATGGTGCATGGGTCAGCGCGTGTTTAAGTGCATCGAAATATCGATCAGCGATCTCGTCCCAAAAGAATTGAATATTCTGTTTCAAAAACTAGGTGAAACCCTTTGTAAGCTCGGCATAGTTCGGAATGAACCAACGTAAAAAGTTTTCTTTCCCCTGAAAACTTTGGAGTTGGCGTAAAGTTGAAGGAGTAGGTAATTTAACAATAGCTTCGACCTTCAACGGATCGACAGGAATGCCTGATTTCGAGACAACAAAGCCTAGTAAATGACCCGACTCGACACAAAAAACACATTTGTGTGGATTCAGCCTAATCTTGTAATGCCAACACCTCATAAATATTGTTCGTAAGTGTGTGAGATGGTCGGCCATGTGTGATGAATGAGAAGGTAAATCATCAAGATATGGCTATACAATGTGCTTAATGTCATGAAACGCATAAGACATTTCCATTTGAAAAGTTGCTCCAGTGTTCTTCAATCCAAAGGGCAGTTTGCGATAAGAAAATGTCCCCATAAAAGCTGTTTTTGGCTGATCAACAGGGAGTATGTTTGGATAAATGAAACCTGCACGCAGCAGTTTTTCAACTTCCGCTTTGATAGTAGCAGCTTTTCTAGGATGTATTTGACGTAAATGTTGACGAACAGGTTTGGCATCCAGGTAAGTCTTGATTTCATGTACGACGATCGACGGATCAATTCCTGGCATTTCTTCATAGGACCAGGCAAACACATCACATAATTCTTGAAATAGGGCTTTATAAGCTTTAATTTCATCTTCAGTACAACAAGCACCTATATGAATGTTTTCAATTATTCCTGGTTTTACTGAAATGTCAATTGGAACCGTTTGAGAAATAGTTTCCAAATTTAATTCAGAATCAGGATTTTGCAATGGATTCTGGGGTTCTTTGAAATATTCAGCAGTAAAAATTGAAGCAAAATCATCTTCAAAATAATCTGCTTCAGGTAAAAACAAAGATCGGTGATGCAGATCTTCCCATGGAAAATCATCAACAGACAAAAATTCACGAATTTTCTCATCAGTATGAACAACATCCGAAAATGTCGTTGTGGCTGAAATGGATATAGAAAGTGAATCCTCAGGGATCCCATTCATTGGATCGATTCCGGTTGAAGAGGTGTCGGAAAGTGACTGTACGGCCTGGTATGCAAGTTAAAATGGACTCAAAGGCATCATGCCCTCAATTGAATCTAACTCGGAATTAGAAGGTATGATCCAAGGATCATCAAACATAATATTATTTGATGAAATCATGTGAATAGTTTCAACGGTAGGCGATACATTAGGAGGAGGAAAGGCGAAATTTCCTAGTAAACCAAAATCTTTAACTAATCCTACTCCAACATCCTTATAAGGGATAGTCACTTTACCGACATGCTGGATTGTTTCTATAGAGGTTGGGTCGGAAGAGAAATAAGTTAACTGATCGATTGTGACGATCTTTCCTTGATATGGAAACTTTATGAGTCGAAAGACCGAAGAAACAATAGCAGTCATTGCATAAGACTAACTGCGACCTAGAAGAAGGTTGTAATCTAGAGGGGCATCAACCACTTCCACATCTAGATTTAGGGTTTTACCTTCGACCCCTATGGGTAAATCCTACAAAATACTAAAAGGGTGAAAACCTTGACCATCAAAAGCCTTAAGAATCGTCGGATATTGGTTAAGTGTAGGAGAACCAAGTGATTTCCAACACTGAATCGACATAATACACGTTGAAGCCCCCTCATCAATCACAGTTCGATAGATCGGTCTGTTTTTTACTAACACTGGTATCTAGAAAGCCATCTAATGAGGTAGACGAGGTATACTATTTTCTAAATCGAAGATTATAAGATTAGAATCCTGAACATCTACCGCTCCTATAGTAGACACAATAAATTTACGCTGTGCTGGGCATGATTGCAGCACTTCCAAAGCCAACATTGCTAAAGGGGAAATAGCTAAGTATTCAACAATGTTGTAATTCTGAGAAGCTCTTGTATGTGGATTGAAAGTTGATTTATGAAGAACACCTTTAGCAGGTGGTTTGATTATTAAGTCTGGATTTTGTTTCTCGATCTGTAGCGGACCAGAAATAGGAGGAGGTGTAGTTGATTTATTTTCATTAGAAGATTCTGCTTCCTTCCCATCAACGGGATTCTTAGTACCATAATCTTGCGATCGCGTCGCAATCCTTACATGAGACATCATCAAAATAGGTTCTTATGAGGCAGTCGAAGTGGAACCAACCATGTTGCTATCTTGAGTTGGAAATGGATCCTTCAAGACAGCAGGTTGTTGTGAACCTTTGACGAATTTTGTAACCTCTACACGATGTGGGCATTCCTTAGTGAAGTGATCCTCGTCAAAAATGTAACAAGGGTAACGAGGCTTGCACTTTTCGTCATTGGATTCATTTTTATCACTTTTCTCTTTCGAATTTTTCTTGTTTTTACCCTTCCCTTTATTCTTACTACCGGATTTAGATTTAGTCGTAGATGTCTCTACGACGTGAATGTCGGCAGAAATTTCGGGGGAAGATTCTCCTTTCAGGGAATCTGGTAAGGTTATAATAGGAGAAGAATTCTTTAAAGATTTATTCTTAATTTTCGTATTGACTGTACCAATCATGCCATCAGCAGCATGAGACTCTGAAGGAGCAGCAGCTATTTGACCTTGTTTTGGAAGGTCAGGGATTTTTTCGTGTAAAGTACCTGACTGCGTGTAAACGAGGTCAAGGTACTGAGCTTGATCAATCACTTGCTCTTCAGTAACAACACCATCCTTAGCTACATCTTCACTAATCTTGGGTAACAATGATTTAACAAACCATTCTGCCAAAATTTGATCCGAAATATAAACTTTCACCAAAATCCTTCTACATCGCCATTCATGAATATGATCAGAAATATACGTAGACGTAGATTGCTTAAGTGAAGTTAATAATTCCGTGCCATTGTCGTATCTGACAGGCAGCTGAAAGTGAGTCAAGAAGGCAGTTTCTAACTGACTGAAATTATGAAACGAGCCTTGTGGTAACACAATGTACCATTTGGCTGCAAGACCAATAAGAGTTCTTTGGAAAAGACGTAAGTGAATCGAATCATCAATAATTGAATTATACACACACCAGAGGTGATAATTCATGACATGATTTGATGGATCCTCTCCTGACTTACCTTCAAAATTTGGTATATCACTGGCCAACTTATGTGGCATTGGTAGCCAATACGGATAATGGAAAATCGGATCATTCGTAAGGCGCGTCAAATAAGGTAAATCCAAAGTTGCATTAAATGGTAACTGATGGTTAGGGTCACGAAAACCTTGAGTAGCCAAAGAAGTTCCAGGAGGTGGATACCCAGGATAACTGGGAATTGGATTTGCGTTAGGAATCGTGTAACCTCCTGGAAAACCAGGATTAACCAGACCAAACTGGGGTTGTTGAGGCTGCTGATAAGTGTAGCCAGGGTATGGTTGATACTGATAATTTGGATTTTGTGAACCGGGACCGAATTGAGGATATCCCTAGTACGGTTGATACATGAATTTTGGTTGACTTCTGACAACTGTACTTGTACCGGATTTTCCTCCAGGCATTTGAACCGAAGTCTGAACGAAAGGTCCTGACTGGGGTACAAAGACTTGAGGGATTTGCACAGATTCAGGGATAGACGAACTCGGAATTACAGATACTCCAGAAATAGGTGTTATAGGTTGGACAGATGTAGTAGCAGTTGCAGCAGTTTGAGGCGGAGTCTGAGGCGAACTAGGCCCAGCCTGCTGAACAGGACTAGGTGCAAGAGTTTGAATAGTAGGCTGGACAGGTTGCTGGGTTGGACCAGAAACCAAAGGCTGTCCAGGTTGAAAAGGTAACTGCACATTAGGCTGCATAGGTTGTTGATATTGGGACGGATCCCACACCATATTCATTCCGGGATATTGTCTCGTAGAAGGTTGAACATAAGGACCATAACCTGGTTGAACGTAAGGTTGATACGTGAATGGTAAATTTTCGGTTCCTTGAACAGATGAATGACTAGAAGGCTGTTGGTAACCTTGAATTGGGTACTGACCTTGAGGTTTATAACCCTGAGGTGTGTACTAAAACTAGGGTTGATAAGGACCCTGAGGAGCATATTGAGCTTGGGGTTGACCCTGGGGTGTGTATTATCCTGAAGGTTGATAACCCTGAGGTATGTACTACCCTTGGGGTTGCCCCCCAAAATAATATGATTCCACAGTTTGTCCTGGGAAAAAGCTACCTGGAGGTTGAACCCCAGGTGGTAACTGACTTCCTGAAGGTTGCCCCCCAGGAGGTAACTGACTACCTTGAGGTTGCCCCCCAGGTGGTAACTGATTTCCCTGAGATTGAATTCGAGGCGGTACCTAGCTGCCTTGAGGTTGTGGATTCAGAATATTACCAGACATCATAAAAAAATTCCCTTCATTCGACGTTTCAATTTTAATTCCACTTAAACCAGATGATAACATGCTTTCAATCGGTTGAGGAGCTGCCCCCGAGAAGGTAACAGACAGAGCCTGATATCTTGAAGGAACAGAAGGACCACCATGTAAAAATGATTCCGGTGTCTGGGAAAAGATGGATGACTCTCCTGCCATAACGAATGACAGATAATAACCTCTGGGTGTTGGATGAAATGGAACTCGAGGTGGAGAAAAAGCAAGACCCGGATTTTCTAAAAAAATAGTTAAAGATAAGTACCAAGCAGTAGTTTGAATAGGGTTGTAGAAAATTGATTCACGTTCCCTAAGATGTAATGATTGAGGGGAATTGGGAAGAGATAAATCTTCATCTAGATTAGTGAGTTCTTCAATAGAAATTAGTCCAGATGGAAGATCGCCAGTGATGATATTTCTTACCCTAGGTGAACCAAGATCGCTAGAAGTTGGTGAAATAAATCCTGAAGATTTTTCCAAAATAGAAGGTTCAGTTTCAGGTTCAGAGATTTCAAGTTCGTCAGCCCATTCACTGGCAGGAGAAATACTACCAGTAACTTCAGAAATAGAAATCTTCTCTTGAATGTGTTCTATTACGGGTGTTTGATAATCAGGATGAACCACTATGGATGAAGTTCCAACTTCTATTGATATAATCCTACCGCTACTAGACGATACCAGAGCATGAAGCCCTTCAAGCCGACTCGGTGAATATTCAGGGGGTTTCCCTTGTAGTCTCCGGGATTGTCTCAGAAATTCCGCCACGATTAATTATTTAACTAATCACACGCAAACAAAGAAAATTTCAAAGAAAACACCTAAAAGTCTTTAAAGAAACAAACAGCTAAATCACACGCTTAAAAATCTAGGAGTTCAAACCACACACAAACAGTAACTCCCCATACTAAAAACACTAGTTGGTGGTGAAATCCAACTTAGTAGAAATTTAATATAGAAAGGGCGGTTGGAACAGTTACCCCGACAACCTGCTTAATGAAACAGACTGGCACAAGTTTCCTCACAGAACCATCTTGTGTGAAGAAAACCCCCCCAGAGAGTCCAAGTGAGTCTCGTCGACGTCTGCTCCAGGTACAGTGAGATATTTCCTTCACCGTCACCTTCGGAAATAATCTTAAGATAGTGGACACTAAGGTTACCAACAGTAACAAATATAACTGGGGGAACAATCTACGATCTGATCTCACGTGCAAGGGCAGAGTAGCAAGCTCAATCCCCTTGAAGGTTCCTCGACATGGTTATTCTGAGGTTTACCGACAAGTGACCCCAGGCTCCTCGAAAATGGTTAATATGAGGTTTACCATTTGTAATACGCGAAAAATCTTCTATCTTTCCCAATGAGACATAATTGATTGTCTCAAAGTTTTGGACATGATCTCGTGATTGACTTCTTTAAGAGAAGCTTCCCAGATTATTCAAATTACGATTGGGTTTACTTCCTGCCGCAAGATTTGTCTACTTGTTTGTTTTACTACCTTGGAGAGTTAATTACTCCCTACTCTAAGATACTAGCCTAAGCTATGTTGGTGATAAGAGCCCTAGAAAATAAAAGATTACTAGATGGATTTTAATTAAGCGTTACTTTTAAGAGCTGTTTCTTAAGTCAATGGGTGCGGAAGTGAAACTTTGATCATGTGAAGACCCGACTTCCAAAAACACTAAAAATGAACCTAAAAATGATAATCAGATCATTTCCTTTCAATGAAGTTCTAATTAAGGAAAGGTTGGAGAATGCAATTCTTTTAATGAACAATTCCTTCTTTAAACATTCAGAGAAATTGAAAGAAAATATTTTCGTCTTTTCAGCAATAACTCAAAAATGAAACAAACTATCAAGGCTCATAAGAAAATCCTTTTACTTTCAAACTAGAAGCTACATAACAAGTTTTCTTCAAAAGAGATCTACAAAATTCTATGAAAAACACTCAAAACTATCAAACTAATTCCGTGACCTACCAATTTAAATAACTTATTTGAATTAAAGCTTTACAAATTTTTATTTTTTAAGAAGGTTTTAATTAGTTATTCAGCAAACTAAGGATATATTTTTTCAAAATAACAAACAGATAAAAAACACTCAATTATGTTTTTATATAAAAAATGAAATTCAAAAACCAATAACAAAGTTTCTTTTCGAAGATTTGCAAAGAAACAGGAAATTCTAAATTTCTCAATAAAGGATTACTTCACAATTAGGCCAGATTCAACAAAAGACAAAAGACCAATGTAATCTCAAGTATTTTAAATAGTCAATGCTTCGAATCGCTACAAAGACCAAGTTAAAGACAATCCAAAACGCAAAACTTCTAGAAAATCATCAAAACACCAATACTACTAAGATTCATTCATAGAAAGCTTTTGACAGAAACAAGCATCAATCTGGGCAAAAATAAAAAACTCTAAACTAAAATAAAGATAAACTAAAGAAATAAATCTGAAGGTTTTCAAAATTTTAACAGGGTCCGCAGTCTTGCATAAGGAATAGGTGCGGTACCGCACTATTTACTAAAGAAAAAATGTGAAACTGCCCGCACTGTGAAAAGAAGACAAAGTACGGTCCCAAGAAAAATTAAAGAAAAACATGAAAGATCTCAAAATTTTTAAAAACAGAGAAAACCTAAACTACCCAAGAAGATGTCTATCAATCAAAACTAGGAAAAACATTTCCTCAAATCAAAATAAAAGAGAACCAAAAACAACAAGTTCTTTCCCTAGTGGAGTCGCCAATTTGTTGGAGGATTAATCCGTCTTGCGGACAAGACTAATCTCCCTAGTACCAAAAGTATCTAGAAACAAATATCCAAATATACTAATATTTCTCTAAGCACATACGATCTAAGAAAATCTCTATAGAGGTGTTAAGGAATTACCGTTTTTCCAGTGCTTGTTTGAAGTCGTTGTTGTCCCTCGCGCGCTTGAAGGAGTTTTCATTGTAAACCTGCAGTCACAAACAAGAAAAATATTACATAGCACCTGTATAGAAATCATCATAAACCATGCTTATCATAGTGATCAAGGAATCTATGA
Source organism: Pinus albicaulis (assembly GCA_034641835.2). Classification (NCBI taxonomy): domain Eukaryota; kingdom Viridiplantae; phylum Streptophyta; class Pinopsida; order Pinales; family Pinaceae; genus Pinus; species Pinus albicaulis. The sequence continues at coordinate 1,785,324,734 of CM076578.1, forward strand.
AATAAGCCATTGATTGAAAGCTTATTGAGAAAAATGAGTATATTTGTATTAATTTCAAAAGATGAAAATCCTTACAACCTGAGCCTTGATGTTGCACAGGACTTTCTGGGGTCTGAAGAAGGAATCTCCTTTACTTTGATAAGCTCTGCACTCCTCCAACCAAGACTAATAGAGGTATGTAATCTCTCCTCACAAAAGTATTAATCAACTAAGTCTGAATCTCAATAGCACTTAACTTCAAATATTCTAAAGCTTCAACTCCCTTTGAGGCTACCCAATGCCTCCTTTTATAATAGAAAAGAAGAGGTTTTATGTTCCAAGTATGAAGGGATAGAATCCTCCTTCAAAGGGATAATCTCATCACATCAAGGGGTTAGCTCCATAAGGTAAGGGATTCATGCACCTCACAAGAGAAGTTCTCCCACTGCAAAATTCATTCTAGAAGCTTCTAGATTTTACTTTAATTGAGATTTTTGGAATTTACATGCGCTTTTTAAATCTTACAGGGGTCCTCACCTACAACAAAGATAAAGTGCATTCAGGTACACAGGATAGCTGAACATTGGGTGCGGGACTACAGGCAAGATAGCCAGAAAGTGCGATACCAAAGTTTAAGAGACTTTTAGGAACTTTTTCTGATTTTGAAGGCTTGACATGAGGAACTAATATGTTTAGACTTGAAAAGGGAGAAGTATGAGTTATAATAAGCTCATACACATAGCAGAATGTTAGGATGACAATTTTTAGTGTAACACCATAGCAGTTTTAGCATGATGGACCAATGACAATAAGTGAAGTTAAGTGCCAAAGTGACAAATTCAGTCGCTAGTAGCATAGTAAACTAAGCAGTGTAGAGCAGAGTTGACAGCACTACAGCAACAACAGTGCAGAGTTAGTTGCAGCGCAGAGGCTTCAATGACAACGAAAAGACTAGTAGTAGTCATGACTCGGGTGGCAGATGTGTCATAGTGAACACAATTGGTTCAGTATGATGGACATCTCTCAATTGCAGCAGTAAGAGGTGAGATACAGTTGAATATGTTGCAGTGTCAATGTAGTAGTTGGCATCAATATGCAGGGTTAATAATAACACGGATGTAGCACTGTGTAGTAGTTGGTGTGAAGTTAGGCTAGACATAAAAAATGTAGTAGGAGGTGATACAGAGTCAAAGTGATGCTTCAGTGGGTTGCAACACTAGAGCACATTCCTTGCTAAGAGGGAGTGTTTATTTTTGTAGCATTGGATGTGCTCTAGCCTCGATATTTTGCAGAGAGGCTAAGACACATGCATTCTCCAAGAGTCATAAATCGTTTGGGAAAATTCCACCCAGAGATGATTTAATTAAAATAATTAATCATTTTTAATGTATTCTTAAGTCTGAACTTAAGAAATGTGATTAATTAAAGGGTATTAATTAAATCAGGTGCTAATATTTTAGATAAAGACATGGATAGAGTCCAACCTAATATGAGTGATTGATTAAGGTCTAATCTTGGTCGTAATGAGAGATTATAAGAAGGAGCTCAATGGGAACTTGGAGAACACACTTAAGATTTGTAGAGATTAGTTTTTCTCGGAGATCAAATTCTAAGAGAGGGAGCATCGAGTTGCTAGAGAGAGATCCAATGAGATTGTTGTAGTGAGGACGATCTATAGTAGACTGGATGAATTTTTCTAGATCTAGGGAGTGCAAGGCACAAAAGACATTGAGGGCCATAGAGAGGTTGCATAGTGCAACCCAGAGGCAATGCAAACCTTCAAAGGTAGTCTGTTATTTTGCTAGGAGACATTTCAGATCTAGTGTCGGAAGTCAGGGTGTGAGTTTGGAGGGCCAGAGAGTCAAGTTTCCAATCAGGGGAACATCAGAACGATGAGGTAACACAATTGCTAGAGTTGTGACGTAGGGAATGGGTAGGCTGACGTAATTACTGTGCAGAGAAAATGTAGGGCAGCTCCTCTCTAGTCCATATCAATGTTGGATTGCAGATGACAGTGTGAGATTTTCTCACTAACTCTTTCATCAGTATTTATCTATATAGGATAGCTAGTTTTGGAATCTAACGCTTTGTACTCACATTACAACTACATAATATTAAAACCCTTAACTGTTGCACTGGTTTTCTCATGTTGGGTTTTTTCCAGGGATGATTGTACAAAAAAAATGATGTACTTGTGTGTGTGTTTCTATTTTTCCTGTGTTGTATTTTCCGCAATATCTTATGTTTTGTAGGTTGTAGTATATACGATTTTGATATTTACTGTGTAACACCGTAAATAATTTGTTTAGTAATTAACAAATAGGAGAAATCTAATCAATTTTTGCAGTATGATTTCATTACTGAAATTTTCATAATTAAACCCAACATTGTAGCCTCTAAAATCCTTATTAACATTCCTTTTTTTCCCAATTATGAGTTTCATGGAATACCTTTTTTCCATTTTGAAGCATTTCTTATAGCAGCTTTGTCAAAATTTCCTTCAAACCTTCCATGTATGTTTTTTATCCATCTTTAAAACCTTCCATATCTACTTTTAATCCTTCCATGTATGATTTTGAACCTTTCTTCAAAATATCCTTCTTAGCTTCCATTTATTTTTTGGTTACTCTTTGCGAGAGTGAAATTTATTGCACTTGGTCACGTAATTTTGATATATCATGTTGTATTTCTTCCTCTTCTTCATGCGTTATTTTAGATATTTCTATTTTCTTATTATATGTGTCGTTTTTTTTTGTTTCAAATATTTTCATAATCAAACAATGATATTTATGATTCACTATTCCCTTTGAATCACTTTAAATTGATTTTTCAAACAAAAGTTATGAAAACAATTTTTTTTTTTTAAATGCACACATTTTTCTTGCCTTTTAGGAGCTCAATATTGAAAATTTTGTATCTCTGTAATTTCGGATCTCTGAGGTCTGAATTCCTTCCTGTGGTATCCCTCTAATTCTTCTTTCCAACCCCACAAGTGAGACTAATATTATAGACTAGTTCAGTAGAGAGAAATTGTACAGAGTACCATCTGTCATTTTTTTGACTTTCAGCTTTGAAACTGATACCCAAAAAACTACAGTCCATCGAATTTCAGTTACTTTGATGAAATTCAAATCCAATGCTTGGAGAGAAAGTTATGATTATTTTCCCTAGGTCATCTATTTGAGATGGAATTTTGGAGCTTGCCAAAACCATAGCTTCCTTGAATCATATATCCAAAAATATAGAGAACCACTTTCTAAAATTTGTACATGACGTTCACCAATATTTTAGCTCCAGTTGGTTGGAATTTTAGGTTCTGAAGCTTCATAGAAAATAAATTATAATGAAAATTCCAATATGACCTATTTGAAGAAGAAAAAACCAGATTCCAAAGCCTCGATACCAAATATTATGCAACCAGCTCAAAGAACAAAATAAAAGATAGATAAATGACTTAAAAACTGTCATTTTGAAGGGGAAAACCTCCTTTACATTACATAAATGAACAATTCTGGGATGATACAAATGGTAATACCTTCTTAGTATATATAGGACTCCAAGGGGTCACAATATAATCATAGCCTTCATAATAGTAATAATGTGAGGTCACAAAAATAACAATATTGCGCTTCTATGGGGCACATCAATAACAACATAGGGGATACATAGACACAAAAATAAAAATAAGGGGCTACACTAAGAATAACAGTAATGGGAATACACTAGTATGATAGGGACCTAAGAGTACATGATGTTTATCTGTATTTATATTTATAGATGTAGTGTCAATTGTCAGAACTGTATTATCCAAACCCTTAATTATTTTTGTGTTTATATATTTGGCATCTTTCCCTTTAAATGTCTGTTATATTCTAATCGTTGCAAACTCTTCCGAATCATTTCCACATTTTTTAAGGTATCAATGCTTGTTTTATTTCACTCGTTGCCAAAACCTGAGAATAAGAATCTCTTCAAACTCATGACAAGGTCGTTCAATATTATCCTTTTATGAATAGAAAATATGATTCCCAGGTCTCTCACAGTGGTTATGGTTACACACATTATTATTATTATTACTTGGAAGATCCATTTCCCTCGTCTTGATCAATGCTATAAGCAATATGACATCTTTCTATCTTACAATAATGGCATAGTGCGAATTATAGTAGAGACTTTGTGTTCAAATGGGACATATCAACAACTTTGTTTCCCAAAACATCTAGCTAATGGAAGGTATGAGTGCCCACCTGGTTGCACAGTTGCCACTTTGTCTGGAGTGTCATTTGCATCCATAGAACTACACCCCAAGAAGAACATTCTTCTTCTTCCAACCATCTGATGAAATTGGACATTAGTGGTACTATTGTTGTTCTTCTTTATAAGAAAAGAGTTGTTTTTATTCACGATATGCCATAATAGTTGTCTTGTAAGGTTTTCATCCAATGTGCAACATACACAATGTAAAACCTTATCTATATCCCTCAATAAATAAGGAAAAAATTGAAACAAAAAGATAAAAGCCTATCTATATCCCTCAATAAACAGGAAAAAAATAGAAAATAAAATAAAATTCACATGTATTAAATGAAAATGGAGAAGACTTGCACCTTTTATCCAAGAAATGTAGTTCTATGTTATGGCTCATCATCATGCCAATGAATCCCTTCGCCACTCCTCAACAGGATTTCAGTATCGATTGTGGAGGGAAAGTAAAATATGTTATTCCTAAAATCATGATTGTTGAATAAATAGACTAACCATTAAACCTAATTCCAAAAGACACACTCATTTCTGCTATCTCCCTCTCTCGATATGAAGGCATGGAAGGAAAACGATGAAGGAAATTAGTTAAAATCAATTTCCCATGAGTTAAAATTTTAATTTTTTTTGTTAACTATTATTAACTATTAACTCACTATTAACTTGACCCTATTATTAACTATTAACTGTGTATTAATGTGACAGCACACTATTTTTCAATTGTCTAACATTGAATCTGAAGGTGCATAGTGGTACAAGGTGCCAACTGGAGAAGTCTTTCTCAAAAGGAATGCCTTACAGTATAATTATTATCTATCCACTATTTTCTATATTTAAATCCAATTTTATGAAAAGGAAGATTATTTTTAGAAAAACAAAATTATATTTTAGGTCTATAAATCCAAGTTTGAAAATTTTAATATCATGATTATTCCAATGCAAATCAAAGGTCCCTCTTAATATGTTATATTGAAACATTATGTTAAATGTCAAAATGGTATGTTAATGGTTGTTCACAGATTAATTAGAACACATGCACTCGTAAGAGAGAAATAGTCGTAATGGTAATGTAATTTGCGTATATGTAGGTTCAAGCCACTATATATTTTTAATGAATAAAATTTTAAAATCTAAAACACTTATGATTAGAATAAACTTTTAAAATATAAAACACTTATGATTAATGAATAATGATTAGAATAAACTTTTAAAATCTAAAACACTTATGATTAGAACAAACTTGTAAAATCTAAAACACTTATGATTAATTATCTAATTGATTAAATAAATTATTACATTATTATTAAAAATAACTAAAAATATTTATGGAATGTTGCATACAACAATACAAAGAAAACCAACATCATAAACCTATCCTAAAACTCATACATGTCCACTCCTAATTTTAATTTTGAGTTCTCTATTTATCAAAATCATTGCCACCTTTCGAATCTATATGTTTCACATTTCATTGTTTACCACATTGAATTCAGTTTTTTGGTATGTAACTTTTGCATTGCAACTCTTAATTTGGGCATTATTTATTTATCAAAATCATTACCACCTTTACAATATCTATGTTGTTCACATTTACTTATAAAAAACATTGAATTATATGACACTAAACTATATGGATTGACCTTTAAATGTAGGCATTTAGCTTCACTAATGCTATACTTTCTACTTTCTACTTTCCGAGTTTATCCAATTTTTGTCAATTAATTGCTTATCTCCTCTACTTAATATTGATGGAAAACATAGGTATATTAATGACTTATGTGAAAGCTCCCTTCATCTACATTGTCGGTGGAAGTATATTAGCCAAAGGAAAAGTCAACCAGCATCAATGCTTTTCTAATTCGATGGTTCAGAAAATGTTCATGAGTTAGTCAGACTATTTAAAATTAAAATCATGAACCATTATTTAGAACTATTATCCAAGTGTAAATAACTATATAATTAGAATTACAAGTTCCAAACGATTTCATACTTGTTTTCAAAGTTTTAATGTATAAAGCATCTGCAGAAACAACTTTTCTCTAAATCACAAATAATTTGATGGATAAGCTAACAAGAATTTATCCTCCAATGGCTCGGATTAGATTGTGTACATATATTTCAATTGTTTGGTTCATGAGAAACTTCAAAGTGCTGGGAAAATAATTTCCAAAGGTGCATGCATGGGCTTCCCATCTCATTCTCGATATGAGTGAAATTGCATCGAAAAATTTGATCGATATGAGCCTCATCGTAATTTTAGTTAAAATGCTTCTCGCTTTATTAACGCTCCGTTAAAAGAAAGGCGTCTCCGAGGTTTAATTTTTTTGAAGGCATATATGTTGAAATTTAAAATAAAAAGAAACAAAGATAATTTGCTAAAGAATATGTTGTGGAGACGATTGTTTAGCTTTAGCTTGAAGTACGGGAGCCTCAGGTAGTTGGGTTAAAATGCTATTTAATTTAATTTTGTTTAGGTCAATCTGGTCGGAAATAAGGATATAAGCGTGCCTATTTTGTCATCTGAGTGTTCGATAAAAGTCGACCTGAGATTTAGAGCTCTCGAACCAAATGAAAAATCCTAAACAGACTAAACTTCATAGTAAGTTCGGGTGGAAGATTTGGTGATACATGGATATTATACAAGGAATATGCCATGAGATTAGGCCGTCAATGTTTGAAAGCAAAAACTAGTGTTACTTTATTTTCAAGAAAAGGTTGTTTTGAATTTATGCAGCAAAGTGAACGCGATTAATATGTCTTCACAATTTTACCACTCCAAAGCTATGACGGAAAATTCATTAGCAATTTAAATGCAGAAGCACAGACGGCTTCTTTAAAACGAAAAGCGAAATTCAAATGGAGTAATGGTACTCACATTTTATTCCAGGCTTAACAACAAGATTGTTGGCCAGGCTATTCATTAGAAATTTAAATGCAGAAGCTAAGCTACTGCTTCAAAACAAAGCAAACCTCAAATGGAGTAACGGCAGTCACGTTTTCTTCAGGTTTAACAAGAAGCCTGTTGGCCAAATAATTCGGTGGATAACTCACAGCCCCGCCTTGTTCACGTGTTAAACGATTAATTATAAAGCAATCTCTGCCTTGCACTATCAACGTCTCTCCAGCGGCTGTCGATTCCTTCGGGGCGTGGGCAGTTGAAGTGAGATTAAGACAGGTCTGGCGTGATCATACTTGGCCTTCTGCCTGTCTGTAGGTCTCCCATGCAATGTCGAACTATGTATTTTTTAGAGTACTATCAATTTAATTCTTCAAAAGCTCACCTCTATCTAGTGCGGTTGCTATATGATCCATGATGTCTAACCGTCAAAAACTAGCCGTTGCCGCTTTTTTTCTTGCATTACTCAGTCTCTTTTCTCTACAATCTACCTACTCTGTTTGTACGATATCTCAAGGCCAATGCTATGGACGAAAGTCGTGGAGAGAAGAATTTGAGAGAGTTAAATAGCTGATCCTCTCGAAAACTGAACGATGTAGCGTCCAGATTATAGTCGACAACAGTTCAGAACGCTATCAAAGCTGTTCCAGCCAACAATGCGAAGTTGATCTTAATTCTTATCAAGCTCGGTATTTACAAGTATGTAACAAATGAACCCGCTTGGTTTCAGTGAATGATACGTTTCAGAACATTATAATTCTATGAGGCATAAACTTCGCAGCAGTCATTTGGGTCTTAGCTCCTTTGTTTCTTCGTTTTATGCCTATGATCCATTCAGAAATTCAAATATAGAAAATGGGTTTATTCGGCCTAATCGGGAGGGAAAGGCGTGCAGGAATTTCACTTCTTTTGATGGATAGATTCCGATCAATTTTCGAAAACTATTTGCCATCAAGCTTTTTCTAAAATCAATATAATCAGGATAGAATATTATAGTCATAGATTAAATAATCAGGATAGAATATTATAGTTATAGATTAAATTATGTGCGTAGAAGAGGTTTTTAGGATGGGAAACAGAAATTTGAGTGTCTTAACGCGATCAGGGACAAGGTGACGGTTCCTGCAAAGAAACCATTCATAATTCTGAGTGGCTCGGCGCTCACAACACCGTCATGATGGTTGGAAAATTAACATTGAATTTTTTGCAGATTGCCGATTGATTTACATTTTATCCATTTTTCAAAATAGTAAACTATTAAAGTCTAATTTAAATTTAATGTATGGTTATTAAAATGTGTATTAGCTAGTGTTGTTTCTTCACTCAACCTCTTAATGTTCATAAAATAATGTTGTGAGCCCGTATTCAAATTGTGTCTAACATGTATTAAATGTCTTAGATATATATGTTTTGATTTTTCATGTAAGTAGGGAAATGTAATGTGAAGTAATTTTGGTGGGTGCCTAAAACAAATTATACTATGTGTTGCTCTGCAACATTCTCAATAGGAATAAGAATAGTAGTTTTATTAGTTAAGGAGCCTTAGCCTCCATATAAATGTTCAATGTGTATGTTGTGTTTTTGAATCATAATATAAAGTTTGGTTAATTGCGATTTGATTGTGAAAATTCCACCTATGAGTTTTATGCCATTGCTCCTTATAGTTGGTTTTAATCTTGGCAACAACTCTGTTTACTCTGTTCCAGAGTGAGTAAAATATTTTACTCTTTCACCGTGAGTAAAACTATTTGAAATTTATTTGCTCCTTATAGTTGCGATTTTGATCTCCCCTACTTTGTATTGAAATGAAGACTCACATTATTTAGTTTCCTCCGTTAGTAAAAATTTTTCAAGTTTATTTGCTCTTTATAGTTGCAATTTTAATCTTCGCTACTCTGTATTGAAATGAAAACTCACATTATTTAGTTTCCGTTGTATGGTCCGGATTAAGTGAATTCCTCAACTTTGTGTAAATTTCCATAACTCTATTGTCTTAACTAAAGTCATTTCCACAACTGTGTGTTGGGGAAAAGAGTTTTCCTTCGTCTTAAAAATTCTAACAATCACATTGAATGATAATGCGAAATCGTTTGTATTAAAAATTATAACAATCACATTGAATGATAATGTGAAATCGAGTGGGGCTACATATTACTGCGCAACGGTGTCTATGTTCGTTCTAGATTTCGTGGCTAGATATATTACAATCCATATATTTGGTTATTAAGTCACAATCTAATTTGTGATGTTATGATCGTCAAATTTGGGATTATTGAAAATTATAGAGTTGTGGCGCAGAATTCATATGCTCTGGGCGATCAAGCTGTGGCCCTCAGGATTTCTGAAGATTGCTATTCATTTTATGGATGTTGCTTTCTGGGTTACCAAGACACTATCCTAGATGAGAGCGAAAAGTTGAAACTAATTAATATTATTTTATATTAATGGAGAAATGGTTACACAAGTTGTAACGTATCTCCTTAGTTTAGGATTAGTTCCTACAATTTAGGAGTTTGTTTGCAACTTCCTGATTCTTAGTGATGTACTTGATGATGTAATTTCTCATTCATGAATGTAGAGTAAACTTAGAGTGTTCTCTCTATTTGAGTGTAGTCTCCAGGTGCAATACTCACCTGTGAGCTGCAACTCCTTCTTTTCAATTCAGTCTAATTTTTATCTTGGTATTAGAGCACAAAGTAGGGAGAGCCTTTTTTTTTTAGCATCATTTATTACAGAATTGTAGTGGTGGAGGTGTATATAGAAGCTTTCGTAGAATCAGGTGGATTGCAGTAACACCTGAAGCATAGGTCTCAGATGACTGATCATCTCTGAGCGGAACAAAGGGTTGGCGCGGTTTCACGCGAACATTCGCGCCATTAGCGCGAGTTTGAGGGAAATACCCGCTCCAGCACGCCAAAATACCCTATTGGCGCGGAAATACACGCCATAGTCACGCCAGATTTGGGAGACGCATTGATTTAGATTTGGGCATGGATTTTTCGCTTTCGAGAAGCGCCAACCTCTTTCTCTTTGGGAAGGTCTACAATTTTTTGCATATCGGCCTTGCCCAGTGGTGGCACATTGAAGTTCCTGATTTGCTCGGTGGCAACAGATCAGACTTGCCCGGTGGTGGTGCATTGAAGTTCCTGCTTTGCTCAGTGGCAGCAGATCGGATTTGCCCGGTGGTGGCGCATTTGAAGTTCCTGATTCGCCCAAAGGAGGCAGATTGAACTTGCCCGGTGGTGGCATTTTGTAGTCTCGAATTTTCTCAGTGGTAGCAGATCGGACTTGCCTGGTGGTGGCACATTGAAGGTAGGGAATTTTTTTTCCAGCAAAATAGTGGTCAGGATCCGGTATGTGTTGATTTTTTTTAGTGTGTCTTGCAATTGTTCAGTTGGGTAAAATTATTCATCAGAGGATCATAAAGTTTATCAGTCCAATATGAATAACAGTATAGAATCGTATCTCCACGAGTCTGGAAAACTCGATGGATCTAATTTCACCAATTGGAAATTCAAGATACAAACATTACTGGAAAGCACAAATGCGTGGTCGATTGTTATAGGAAATGAGCCGAGACGAGGAACAACTGCACAAGAACAAGACTGGGATAAAAGGGAGACCAAAGCAAAGGTCATACTAAAGATGTCCATCAAGGACAATATTATCCCACATATTAGAGACTGCACATCGTCCACCCACATTTGGACGACGGCCAAGAACCTATACCAGACGCAGAATACAAACTGTTTCTTGTCACTCAAAGGCAAGTTGTTTGCGATGAAGATGGAGGTGTAATGTCTCTCCGTCACACAACAAAAAAAAAATTCTCTTAATAATAAAATCGATCCATGATTCATATAGTCAATATCAAACTACCTTTACCCCTATATTAGAAGGGTACATTCCTCCCAGGTTAACTATTTGGGTTATTACCCTTGTATCGAGATGTTGTACTGGTCTTTACTATATGTTTATACCTTGCTTTTGGAGTTGTGTTTTTTTTTTTCCTTATTCAACTTCTGTTAGACTTCCTCTATGACTATTAACCTTACTAATATTCTTGAATCCTTAATACACTCATACCTTATACTCTCTTATAGGATATATATATATTTTTTGATCCCAAGACCATTTCGTGAGTTTCTTTATGATCCTTACTTACCTCACCATGTAAAGTTTCACCATGTTCGAATTCGACTTATGTTTTGATATTCTAAGTGCATCGAATTGTCATATAACCAGTTTTAGAGGCATTATATATATCATTGGGTTCATTTATTCATATAGCTCCACGAGCGATGATCCTATGTTAAATTTGCAATTTGTTTCAATGTATCGATTGGTCTATATAACATTAACACTTATGTCATCGGTATGAATAGCTTATGGTTATGTGAATGTATAGTGCATGTTCCTAGATCCTCTACGATATCTCTCGTGCACATTATTTATGGTGAATTTTCTGTATAGGTAGGCACATTAACTTCAGGATATTCTTATTGCGTCACTAGCAACGTCGGTTTAATGTATTGTGGCAATTAAACTTCTGCCAAGTCTCCACGTCATTATACGCATGGTTTCTCTCTTTACGTGGTTTGAATTTGGTTGGATTTCATTGCATTCACGCTCCAGTTGTAGGGATCTACGTTTTCATTTGAATGCCACACCAGCCTACCCTAGGAATAGTGTAGACTACACACCATGAGCGTAAGTACTGGGGAATCGATTACAGAGATTGGTAATTAAATTTTGGACGGCTACGTCTTAATTGTCAATCCCACTGAATCGATCCATGTACACGGTGTAGATATTATGCCACTTGGATGGTGTAGATTTCTCCTATCTCCTTAGGGTTTAGATGTTTTGGTTTTGGAGGCATTTGTATAAATCTCTAAATTATTATCGAGACTGTTCTTTTCGCTCCTCGTTTTTTTTCTTTCCTCTCGGTATCGAGTCTCTGCACGTTGGAGAAGCGAGTCGTTCTCTCCCAGGCTTCAAGCGTTTTTATCTTTCCATTGTGTCAAAACACAGGTATGGCAATCTGAGCACCACGTTACGTTACAGTGGCTTATACTATTACTATTTATGTTAATACACTTCGTTAAAATACAAGCGTTGAGTTTAAAATCCACCATTTCTTATCTATGGTCTTGTTTTCTGTCTAGACTCGTGGCATTTTATATTTGATTTGTTTGTTGAACAAAATCTCTCGTAGAGATTTTTCTGTTTGTGTAGGAGATTTTCATTTATTGATAATGATATTTAATACGATTATCCAATTGTTTCTTGATAGGGCTTACCCTGTTTCGTCTTGGTGACTTGACTGGGGTCGTCCATTTTATGCACCAAATTTTCTTGGCTCGTAGCGAGCAATCACTCCTCAGTAAGCCATCGACCTAATTGAGTAAAATTGTTCTAGAGTTTTAGTTTCATTTTGGGTGAATGTTTTTATAATACACATGTGTTTTTCTTGAAGGTCGTATTTAGTGATAACCCTTTTTGTTTCTCAAGGTAACCTGAGTTTGTTTGATATTCCCTTCACATATTTTATGTTCTGAGAATCCTCCTATTTTCTTATGGTAACAACATCCTCATTCTATTGCAGGTAGGTCCAAATAGCATCGAGGGTTTTTCTTAATTGGTATTTTGTGAATTTGTGTTTCATTCAAATTAATGCCGGTGCGTTCTGAAATTTCAGGTCGGTATTGATGCGTCCTGAGTTAAATTTTGACCAGGCCCTCTCTTGTTATTCTACAAAATTGTCCAGACAATTTAAGTTGTTATTGTCATAGAAGTTTCTATTGTAGTAAATACCTTTTTGCAGAGACTGGGACTGTTTAAATTTTTATTTGGGACACTGAAATTTCCGAAGTACTTATGTTCTGAATTATTATCATGAGATCATGATAATCAATTTCCATAATTGGTTTTTAGAGATGCATATATGTATTTATTACTCATTCGTCTCTATTATCAATAACAAATAAATGTCCATATTTCTATATTCTATTATTTCTCATTATATATTTGTTTTTGTCCAGTAAAATTTTTCTTGAACTTGAATGAGAGATTAATAAGTACCCTGGATTTATATTTCCTTTCTATTTCTCTTCACAATAATAGCATCAGTGAATATATGTTTGTCTATTAAAGGAGTCTTCAAGTTTACAGTAGTGAAGTGACTGAATAATTTCGAGTCCTACAGGTTCTATAATTTTGTGTGTTAGTTGATTCCCACAATAGACTTTATTTATATTCATGGGTTTGAAACTCCATTGTACGAGTTGCGGATATCAAGCAAAAAATTCTATCCAACTATATATGTATAAAATTTTTCTATAGTATCACAGTTCCAATGTCTTTGGTGTTTAGACTAGCATTACTATATTATATAGATCTGATAACAATTAAGTGCTACCTTTTCATAGCTAGTGTGGTTTATAGGCATTTTATATAATTTCTCAATAAGTATGCAGTTGTAACATTCCTTGGTAAAGGATAGTAATCACATAGTTTTATGCATAAATCTCAGTTCATAAGTATTTACAAGTTGGCAGATCTGTTTAATTTTGTTCCCTTGCTATCTGAAGATATCCATAGTACTCAATTCTATATATTCTTTCATTCTATCCTTAGTGTCAAAGGAATTTTATAAATAACCAGGCACTGCTATTTTGGCATCTTTATGTTTGCACCTCACTTAGTTACTTCAGCAGATCTAAGGATCTGCCCTGTATGTATTTAATTCCTCCTACACACAGGTTTTGTAGGTTTCCCTAATATTCACTGAATTAATTCTATATTTTTTTACAAAGACAGATTAAAGTTACATTTTTACAAATTATGAGATAACATAATCTCCAGATTTAAACCAGGAAACTGGTTTAGACTTTCTGGTTGATTTGTCCTCATATTTCTAGTTCCTAAAACTATGCAGATCTGAGAGAGAGTTTAATTACTCTACCCTTCTGTAAATGTATGGAATAACAACACATCAAAATATTGAAAGTAGTATATAGCTACAGTAATTAACTTTTACACTTAACAACAATTAAATTTAATCATTAATGAATACTCTGAGCATACCACTTAGGTACTTGACCAGTCCTCCCAACTGTAGAGTCGCTTTATCTCCAGAACTCACCCCCGAGAAGAGAGCACTTCCATTCTAGACCAACCTCTAATCTGTTCAGGAATAGCTTATTTAAGCATTTTCTCCCCAAAGCCTATTTCTAATTCTGTGTCCAGAATTACAGGATGTCTTTCTTCCTTTTTGCCTAGGCTTCCCTTATTTAGGGATTTTTTTAAAGTTTCTTTCTTCTTTTCCCAGCTTTTTACCTCTTCCCAACTACTCTCCACATCATTGGGGAAACTAGATTTTCCTCAAAATCTAATTTGGAAATAAATTCTTTCAAGGACTTTTTTTGAAAGATTTTTGGGGAAATATTTGCCTCTTTCCATCCTCATGGATTTAGCAAGTGATCTCATAATTTTCATTTTGGTCAATCTGCACAGAATTATTTTATTTATTTTTCATAATTAGATATTTAGCTACATCCACAACATACTTTTCCATTGGGGTCCACTCCCCTCAGGATTAAAGTTAAAATGTCTAGCTTTGAAATAAAAACATAAAATAAGGGTGTTACATATTCCCCCTCTGAAAGCAAACACCATCCTCAATGTTGATATCTAGCTACTAGAGTTCATTTCTTTTCAAACAAAAATGTATATTTTTCCATCATTTCAGCTTCTCTTTCCCAGGTAGCTTCTTCAGTAGTAAGGTGCTTCCACTGCACCTTTACTCTTGCTACCGTCCGATTCCTTAATTCAATTTCTTCCCGCTCCAATATTTGAAGCGGTTCTGGAAGGAACTCCCCTTCTGGTTCCACCTGTATCACATTCCAATCAACAATGTGAGAAGCATCATGTATGTATCTTTTTAATAATGAAACATGAAAAACATGATGAACTTTAACATGGGGTGGTAAGGCCAGCGCGTAAGCCACTGGTCCCACCCTTTCTAACACTTCAAAAGGCCCACAATATCTAAGAGCCAGTTTCGCACAAATTCCAGCATAAAGTGTGCTCTTTTTGGGTTTAATATGCAAATACACATGTTCCCCCACTTTAAATTCTCAATGTACCCTCTTCTTATCATCATAGTTCTTCTGGTGATCTTGTGTTGTCTTGATGTTTCTTTGTATTTGTTTAACAATTCTTTCCATCTCTTGTAAAGCATCTGGTCCCAACATTAGCTTATCCTCAGGTTGGCTCCAACTCAAAGGTGTACGACATTTCCTTCCATAAAGTGCCTCAAACGGACTCATTTTGATGGAGGATTGATAGCTGTTATTATAGGAAAATTAAGCTAAATGCAAGTAGTCTTCCCACTTTGATGGTCTATCCATCACATAAATTCTCAGCATCTCCTCCAAAATCTGGTTAGTTCTCTCTGTCTGACCATCGGTCTGAGGATGATAGGTAGTACTGAAATTCAACTTAGTGCCCATGCCCCCAAACAGACCTTTCCAAAAGGTTGCGGTGAACTTAGCATCTCTATCCGAAACAATCACCTTTGGGACCCCATGGAGCCTTACTACTTCCTTCAGGAACACATCCGCTACTTGGGATGTCCCGAAAGTAGATTTCACCTGTATGAAGTGTGCAACTTTTGTTAAAGTGTCTACTACTACCATCACCGAATCGTGTTGGTATTTGGTTTTGGGTAGCCCTGTTATAAAATCTATAGAAATTGTATCCCATTTCCATTCTGCAATCGGCAAAGGATTTAGAAGACCAGTAGGATGTTGATGTTCAACTTTAACTAGTTGACACTCCATGCATTTAGCTAAATACTCTGCTACTTCCCTTTTCATTCCTGGCGAAAACAACTTCTTTTTCAAAGCTGTTAACATTTTCTGATATCCAGGATGCCCTGCATACGAATGTTTGTGATATTCAGCTAGAATCTCTCTTTTCAAAGACTCTACATTGGGGATGTACAACCTATTTTTGTAGCAGATTAACCCTTTTTTATTTTGAGTGTAGTCAGCTATCTCCTTCTTTAGTAGTTTCACCTGTAGTGTTTCATAATTTCGATCCTGGTCTGCTGCCTGGTTCACTAAATCTTCTATCTCCAACTTTACACTACTTCCAATGCTGTTTATGTGTTGGCAAGCATTTCTGCTCAAAGCATCAGTAATTTTATTTTCTTTCCCTCTGATATGTTTTATGTCCATATCAAATTCACTCAGAAAAGACAGCCATCTGGCTTGTTGAGCATTCAAATTAGTTTGGGAAAATAAATATTTAAGACTGATATGATTTGTCATCAATGTAAATTTCTTTCCAAGGAGATAGTGTCGCCACATCTTCAAGGCATGAATAACAGCAGCCAACTCAAAATCATATGTACTATAATTTTGTTCATGTGTCTTCAGTTTCCTCGATTCATATGCAATAACTGAATTTTCCTGCAAAAGGACTCCTCCCAACCCCTCTCTATAGGCATGTGTACATACAAAAAATTCCTTATCAAGGTCTACAATCTTCAGTATAGGGGCTGTAGTGATTTTTTGTTTTAGTTGTCCAAAATTGTCTTGGCATTTTTTAGTCCACTCAAATTTGACACCCTTCTTTTGTAGTGATGTTATGGGATATGCTATGGAAAAAAATCTCTCCACAAATCTGTGATAATAACCTGTAATCCCCATAAATGACCTTATTGCATAAACATCAGTTGGCACAGGCCATTCTTTAATAGCCTTTATCTTTTCAGGGTCAACAACCAACCCTTGTTGAAAGATAATATGACCCATGTATTGGATCTTGTCCTTATAGAATTCACATCTACTGAATTTGGCATATAACTGGTTTTCTTTCAAAGTTTGCAATACTATCCTCAAGTGCTCTTTGTGTTCTTCCTCTCTTTTTGAGTAAACTAAAATATCATCTATGAACAAAAGTACAAATTTATCCAAGTACTTTCTTAATACACTGTTCATTAAGCACATAAGGGTGGCAGGGGCATTTTTCAAACCGAAAGGTAGGAATACAAATTCGTAATTACCATACCTGGTTCAAAAATATGTTTTACTAATGTATTATTCATTAATTCTGAGCTGGTGATAACCAGTCCTTAAGTCAATCTTCAAAAATACTGAAGCTCCTCTCACTTGGTCAAAAATATCATCAATTCTAGGCAAAGGGTATATGTTCTTAATGGTCAACTTATTCAGTTGACAATAATCAATGCACATCCTAAAGGTTCCATCCTTGTTTTTCAAAAATAGAACCGGTGCTCCCCAAGGAGATACACTCAGTCGGATATAGCCCTTATCCAACAATTCTTGCAATTTCATTTTTCAGTTCCATGAGTTCGGGGGGACTCAGTCGATAAGGTGCTTGGGAAATAGGTGTTGCTCCCAGGGCCAAATCGATTGAAAATTCAATCTCTCTTTTGGGGGGGAGATGAGGAATCTCATCTGGAAAGACTTCCTTAAACTCTCTCACTACTGGCAAGGTATCTAGCAAATTTTCTTCAGGTGTCTGTTCTGTCTCTTCTACATGTACTGCATATACTTGGTATCCTTTCCTAGCTGTTCTTTTTAATTTCAGTGCTGATATTTGTCTTACAGAGATGGGTTTTGGTTTTCCCTTGAGAATAAAAGGTTTCCCTTTTTCATCTATGAAATGCAGAGTTTTATCCCAACAATTCATCATCGCCTTTCTCTTTTCCAGCTAGTCCATTCCTATCAGCAAGTCGTACGAACCTAATGGCAGAATGTTTAGATTTGCTTATTTTTGAAAATCATTTAATTTAATTGGTGTTTGAGGTAACTTATGAGTTACCTTCCTTTTGGTGCCAGTGGCTAGCTGGACCAACCAAGACTTCTGAAATTTTTCAGTTTTAAGATTTGATTTTTCTACAATTTTTGGACTAATGTAACTCAAAGAAGCACCCAGATCAATCAAAACAGTAACAGATTGGTCAGAAATCTTACCCTCCATTTCCACGATGGTAGCTTGGTGTTCTTCTTGTCGATTTTCCAAGGTTGCACTGATAGTGGGTATATTTCTTGCTATGTCATTTACTGTGGTAGCTTCTCGATCTCTCATAATCATCTAAATGTTAAGGTGGGGACAATCCCTCAAAATATGGGGTTCTCCACATCCCCAACATTTCAAAGGTTCCCTCATTTTGACTATGCCTTCCTTCTTATTCCCTTCATCTAGTTGTTTGGAACCAATTTGAGACTGAGCTGTTTGGCTTTCTTTTGGTTTATTAAACTTTTTCCTCTGATGGTCCCTACCAAAATGCCTTAAGTAAGCTAGTTTTTGTTTCTTTACTTTAATTTCACCTCTGTTTAGCCAGCCTTTTCCATGCTCAGCCTTTCCTTTGAACTGTTGGTAGCATAATCTAGCCTTCCTCACTGCCTCGTCCATATTTTTTGGGTTATCAAACTCGATCTTCTCTTTATACACAGTAGGCAAACAGTTCAAAAACCTTTGTACCTTGGCCTTCTCGTCCCTAATGTAAGGGACATATCTTAATAGATTTGTAAACTTGGTGACAAACTCATCAATAGTAATTTGTCCTAGTCTAAGCTCATGAAATTATTTTTCTTTATCATCATAATAACGTTCATTTAAATAGCGGTTTTTAAACTTAACCTGAAAATCTTCCCAAGTAACTGTCTTTGCATCAATTGCATGAACCATTTTCGTCTCCTCCCACCACAAGGTAGCCTTACCTTGTAGCTGGTAAACAGCTAATATAGCCTTCAGATTGCTTTCGTATTCATAGAACTGGAAATACTTAATCATGTTCAACAACCAGGCTTCAGCATCTTCCTCCTTCTCCCCATCATAGGAGGGAGGTTTGATCTTTCAGAATTCCCCCTGTAATTCCTTTTTTTGCTTATACTAATGCCTAACAGCATCATCATCCTCAGACTCATCATTATTCCTCTTCCCGGAACCTTCACCCTCTTGGCTGTTCCGCGAAGTTAGTTCCTTGATGAGATTTTCCTGCTCCTCACTAGCTGATGACAATCTGTCATTATGGCTTCTTAGCTCAGCCATTTCTCGTTGCAAACTTTGCAACATAGCCATCACTAGAGCATTGGGATCTGGTGTATTATCATCATCATGCAGATCGACATAAATTTCCTCACCTTCTGCCATTCCAGCACCACTGTACACTACACAACACAGATCAGTTAAAATAAATTTTTTTCTTTTTTCAACAGTAAATCATTTTTACAGTGAGCACACACTACAACAACCCAGTTTTGTATAACATGAGCTTTGATACCATTTTTAATGTCTCTTTGTCACACAATTTTTTTTTTTTCTCTTAATAATAAAATCGATCCATGATTGATATAGTCAGTATCAAAATACCTTTACCCCTGTCTTAGAAGGGTACATTCCTCTCAGGTTAACTATTTGGGTTATTACCCTTGTATCGAGATGTTGAACTGGTCTTTACTATATGTTTATACCTTGATTTTGGAGTTGTGTTTTTTTTTTTCCTTATTCAACTTCTGTTAAACTTCCTCTATGACTATTAACCTTACTAATATTCTTGAATCCTTAATACACTCATACCTTATACTCTCTTATAGGATATATATATTTTTTTGATCCCAAGACTATTTCGTGAGTTTCTTTATGATCCTTACTTACCTCACCATGTTCGAATTCGACTTATGTTTTTTATATTCTAAGTGCATCGAATTGTCATATAACCAGTTTTCGAGGCATTATATATATCATTGGGTTCATTTATTCGTATAGCTCCACGAGTGATGATCCTATGTTAAATTTGCGATTTGTTTCATTGTATCGATTGGTCTATATACCATTAACACTTATGTCATCGGTATGAATGGCTTATGGTTATGCGAATGTATAGTGCATGTTCCCAGATCCTCCAGGATATCTCTCGTGCACATTATTTATGGTGAGTTTTCTATATAGGTAGGCACATTAACTTCAGGATATTCATACTGCGTCATTAGCAATGTCGGTTTAATGTATTTGTGGCAATTAAACTTGTGCCAAGTCTCCAAGTCTTTATACGCAAGGTTTCTCTCTTGACGTGGTTTGAATTTGGTTGGATTTCATTGCGTTCATGCTCCACTCGTAGGGATCTACGTTTTCATTTGAATGCCACGCCAGCCTACGCTAGGAATGGTGCAGACTACATGCCATGAGTGTAAGTACTGGGGAATTGATTATAGAGATTTCTAATTAAATGTTGGACGGCTATGTCTTAATTGTCAATCCCACCGAATCGATCCATGTACACACTGTAGATCTTATGCCACTTGGACGGTGTAGATTTCTCCTATCTCCTTAGGGTTTAGATGTTTTGGTTTTGGAGGCATTTGTATAAATCTATAACTTATTATCGAGACTGTTATTTTCGCTCCTCATTTGTTTGATCTCCTCTCGATATCGAGTCTCTGCACGTTGGAGAAGTGAGTCGTTCTCTCCCAGGCTTCAAGAGTTTTCATCTTTCCATTGTGTCAAAACACAGGTATGGAAATATGAGCACCACGCTATGTTACTGTGGCTTATACTATTGCTATTTATGTTAATACACTTGGTTACAATACAAGCGCTGAGTTTAAAATCCACCATTTCTTATTTATGGTCTCATTTTCTGTCTAGACTCGTGGCATTATATTTTTTATTTCGTTTGTTGAACAAAATATCTCGTAGATATTTCTCTGTTCGTGTAGGAGATTTTCTTTTACTTATAAGGATATTTAATATGGTTATCCAATTGTTTCTTGATAGGGCTTACCCCGTTTCGTCTTGGTGACTTGACTGGGGTCGTCCATTTTATGCACCAAATTTTCTTGGCTCGTAGCGAGCAATCACTCCTCGGTAAGCCATCGACCTAATTGAGTAGAATTGTTCTAGAGTTTTAGTTTTGTTTTGGGTGAATGTTTTTACAATACACATGTGTTTTTCTTGAAGGTCGTATTTAGTGATAACCCTTTTCGTTTCTCAAGGTAGCCTTAGTTTGTTTGATATTCCCTTCGCATATTTTATGTTCTGAGGATCCTTCTATTTTCTTATGGTAGTGACATCCTCATTCTATTGCAGGTATGTCCGAATAGCATCGAGGGTTTTTCTTAATTGGTATTTTGTGAATTTGTGTTTCATTCAAATTGACGCTGGTGCGTTCTGAAATTTCAGGTCGGTATCAACGCATCCTGAGTTAAATTTTGACTAGGCCCTCTCTTGTTATTCTACAAAATTGTTCGGACAATTTAAGTTGTTATTGTCATAGAAGTTTCTGTTGTAGTAAATACCTTTTTCCAGAGATTGGGACTGTTCAAATTTTTATTTGGGACACTGAAATTTCTGAAGTACTTATGTTTTGAATTATTATCATGAGATCATGATAATCAATTTCCATAATTGGTTTCCAGAGTTGCATATATGTATTTATTGCCCATTCGTGTCTGTTATCAATAACAAATAAATGTCCAAATTTCTATATTCTATTATTCCTCATTATATATTTGTTTTTGTTCAATAAAATTTTGCTTGAACTTGAATCAGAGATTAATAAGTACCCTGGCTTTATATGTCCTTTCTATTTCTCTTCAGAATAATAACATCAATGAATATACGTTTGTCTATTAAAGGATTCTTCAAGTATATAGTAGTGAAGTGACTGAATAATTTCGAGTCCTACAGGTTCTATAATTTTGTGTGTTAGTTGAATCCCACATTAGACTTTCTTTATATTCATGGGTTTGAAACTCCATTGTAAGAGTTGCAGATATCAAGAAAAACATTCTATGCAACTATATATGTATAATTTTTTTCTATAGTATCACAGTTCCAATGTCTCTGGTCTTTAGACTAGCATTACTATGTCATATAGATTTGATAACAATTAGGTGCTACCTTTTCATAGCTAGTGTGGTTTACGGGCATTTTATATAATTTCTTAATAAGTATGCAGTTGTAACATTCCTTGGTAAAGGATAGTAATCACATAGTTTTATGCATAACTCTCTGTTCATAAGTATTTACAAGTTGGCAGACCTGTTTAATTTTGTTCCCTTGCTATCTGAAGATATCCATAGTACTCAATTCTATATATTCTTTCTTTCTATCCTTAGTGTCAAAGGAATTTTATAAATAACCAGGCACTGTTATTTTCGCATCTTTATGTATGCACCTTACTTAGTTACTTTAACATATCTAAGGATCTGCCCTGTATGTATTTAATTCCTCCTACACACAAGTTTTGTAGGTTTCCCTAATATTCACTGAATTAATTCTATATTTTTTTACAGAGACAGATTAAAGTTACATTTTTACAAATTATGAGATAACATAATCTCCAGATTTAAACCAGGAAACTGGTTTAGAGTTTTTGGCTGATTTGTCCTCATATTTCAAGTTCCTACAACTATGCAGATCTGAGAGAGAGTTTAATTACTCTACCCTTCTGTAAATGTATGGAATAACAACAAATAAAAATATTGAAAGTAGTATATAGCTATAGTCATTAACTTTTACACTTAACAACAATTGAATTTAATCATTAATGAATACTCTGAGCATACCACTTAAGTACTTGACCAGTCCTCCTAACCGTAGAGTCCCTTTATCTCCAGAACTCACCCCCGAGATGAGACCACTTCCATTCCAGACCAACATCTAATCTATTCAGGAATAGCTTATTTAAGCTTTTTCTCCCCAAAGCCCGTTTATAATTCTGCGTCCAGAATTATAGGATGCTTTTCTTCCTGTTTTCCTAGGCTTCCGTTATTTAGGGATTTTTTTAAAGCTGCTTTTTTCTTTTCCCAGCTTTCTACCTCTTCCCAACTACACTCCACATCATTGGGGAAACTAGATTTTCCTCAAAATATAATTTGGAGATAAATTCTTTCAAGGAATTTTTTTGAAAGATTTTTGGGGAAATATTTGCCTCTTTCCATCCTCAAGGATTTAGCAAGTGATCTCATAATTCTCATTTTGGTCAATCTGCATAGAATTATTTTATTTATTTTTCATAATTAGATATTTAATTACATCCACAACATACTTGTCCATTGGGGTCCACTCCCCTCAGGATTAAAGTTAAAATGGTTAGCTTCGAAATAAAAACATAAACCAGGGGTGTTACAGGAGGAGAATGAGTCCGCTGCTGGATTCATTGCCAGAGTGAAAGACCTAAAGGACAGATTGGGAGATATCGGAGAGAAAGTTTCCGATTCAGATATGGTCACGATCATGTTGAACGGAATGATAGATGAATATCATATGTTCATCACAGGATTGGCAGCAAGCAAGAAAGCCCTGCATTTGAAGAGCTGACAGGGATTCTGCTACAAGAAGAAGAGCGACGACACAATCTGAAATCACAGAGAAATGATCTTTCTCTGATAGCGAAAAGGCGATAGTATAGAGGGAAGAAGCCAAAACAACAAATACAACCACAGTAGCAGCAGCAGCATAAAGGAGCCAACACATTTCAAAAGAGACCGTTTAAAGGTATGTTTGCTAATAATTTTTCCAGCAAGAAATGTTTTTACTGTGGAAAACCTAGTCATCAGATTAAAGAATGTTATAAGAGGCAGGTAGACGAAGCAAGAAATAAATAGAGAAAGCACAAAGGTTACTTTGTTGAGGAAGATGAGGACCATAGCCACGAACTGCGACTATTTACAGTTGATTATGCCATTTCAGCTTCAAAGGGAGATGAGGACGACATATGGTATGTCGATTCTGGTGCATCCTCACATATGACAGGTAAGAAGGAATGGTTTGACTTTCTTGAAGAAACTTCATGTGGATCAAAAATTTATTTAGGAGATGATAGCGGATATGAGATCAAAGGATATGCTGACATTCCAGTAAAGTTACCTAGCGGTGACATTAGACGCCTTAAAAATGTATTGTATGTGCCCGAAATTAAGAAAAATTTCATCTTTGTCTCAATGATAACTAATCAGGACATGCAAGTTCAATTCTTTAAGACTAACTGTGTCATAAAGGATAGTCAGATGGAAACAATTGCAACAGGAGTGCGTGTGGGGAGCCTGTACAGACTAGATGTGAAAATTATGCCACAGCAAGCCATGGTCACAACTGGATCGACAGCTGAAAATCTATGGCACCAGAGATTCAGCCACCTTAATCTGCAAGACCTCATCCTACTTCAGAGAAAAGGTATGGTCGATGGAATCCCTATTTTCCATAATGTTCAGTTGGATTGTGATGGATGTGCATTAGGGAAAATGCATAGAGAAGATTTCCCTCTGCATGTTAATAGAAAGGAAAGAGATACTTTAGAACTAGTGCATACAGACATATGAGGACCTATGCAGACTAGGTCACTAGGTGGTGCATATAAATTTCTTTTATTTACAGATGATTCTAGTAGATTCTCTTGGATATACTTTCTGAGTAAAAAGAGTCATACCTTTCAGTGTTTTAAAGAGTTTAAATCCATGGTAGAAAACCAGACAGGAAAAAGCATAAAAATTCTCCGCTCAGATCAAAGGGGAGAATACAGGTTGGGAGAGTTCATTTATTTCTGCAAGCATCATGGGATTGTGCAACAGTTTACAGTGCCCCACACTCCACAGCAGAATGGAGTAGCAGAACGAAAGAACAGAACTCTTGTGGAGTGCGCAAGGAGCATGCTTCAAGGTAAGGGTCTATCAAATGGTTTTTGGGCAGAAGCTATTAACACTGCTGTCCACTTAAAGAATAGGAGTCCTACTAAATTTCTATGCTTTAAAACCACTTTTGAAGCATTATTTGGATTCAAACCATTAGTGAGTCATTTAAGAATATTTGGGTCAAAATCTTATGCTCATATACCTAAGGTAGATAGGAAGAAGTTACATCCTAAAGCCCTGAAATGTATATTTGTTGGATATGGCACTGAGTTCAAAGCATATAATTTATTTAATCTTGTGACTCATAAAATTTTTTCAAGAAGAGATGTCATATTTCATGAATAGGTTGAAGAAGGAAAGGATGAATGTAACAATGATTGGCACATTCCATTGCTAATGGAAGAAAACAGCGAGGATGATGAAGAACAGTAGTAGAAACAAGAAGAAGCAACAGGTAATGTAATCAATGATGCAAGCCCAGAGAAGGCTGAAACAAACAGATTTGAGGTAAGTCCCCTACCAAGGAGATCAAGTAGGAAGACTTTATTACCATCCATATTGAAAGACTATGCATTAATGACAAACATTTTAAACATTGTAGAACCTACAAATTATGAAGAAGCAAGAAAATATGATGCATGGAGGGCTGCAATGCATGAGGAAATTGAATCAATTAATAGAAACCATACTTGGGATTTGGTTGAACTGCCTGAAGGTAAAACCCCCATCGGATGCAAATGGCTATATAAACCTAAAATAAATGCAGATGGGAGTGTAGAAAAACTTAAAGCTAGACTGGTAGCAAAGGGTTACTCACAGCAAGAGGGAATAGATTTTGATGACACCTTTGCTCATGTAGAAAAATTAAACACTATTATAATGCTAATTTCCTTAGCAACAAAACATAAATGGGAGATACACTAGCTAGATGTTAAGTCTGCATTTCTGAATGGTGACTTAAAGAATAAATTTATTTAGTACAGCCTGAAGGGTTTGTGAAAAAGGGGCAGGAACATCTTGTTTGTAAATTGAAAAAGGCAATTTATGGTTTAAAACAGGCACCCAGGTCGTGGTCTGAGAAGATTGATTCATTTTTTGTACAACATGGCTTTCATAGGAGCTTGAATGATCCAAATCTATATACCAAGTTTAATAAACAGAGTAAAATTATTTTGATTTCTTTATATGTATATGATATGATCATAAGAGGGAATTCTAACAATCTTATCAAAGAAATCAAACGGCATATGTCACAAGTGTTTGAGATGAAAGATCTCGGAAATCTCCATTATTTCTTGGGATTGGAAGTATGGAGAGATTTTGGACAGACTTTGCTTACTCAAGGGAAGTATGCCAAAAGCTCGCTGGAAAGGTTCAGAATGGAGCAGTGTAGATCAGCAGCAACACCATTGTAGCATAACTTAAAGTTGAGCAGTGATGATGGTACTAAGGAGGTGGATGCCACTATGTACAGACAGCTAGTTGGGAGTTTGATATATCTTACTACAACTAGACCAGATTTGGCATACTCTGTTAGTATGTTGAGCCAGTTTATGTCAAAACCACTCGAAATTCATTGGGTCGCAACAAAAAGTGTGTTGAGGTATCTTAGTGGTACTAGTAATTATGGTATTTTGTACACTGACACATCTGATGTTACTCTAACAGGTTTTTCAGATTCAGATTGGGCAGGTAACTTGGATGATCGAAGGTCTATCATAGGTTACGCATTCAGCATTGGATCTGGGATCATAGCATGGAGCAGAAAAAATAAAAGCACTGTAGCTTTATCTTCATGTGAAGCTGAGTACCAAGCATTATGTGCAGCCACATGTGAAGCTATCTGGTTGAGAAGACGTCTCAACGATGCAAGAGAAGAACAGAAAGAATCAACTATTATCAAAATTGACAACCAGAGTACCATCAAGCTTGCATACAATCCATTCTTTCATAAAAATACCAAGCACATCGATACTCAGTTCCATTTTGTTCGAGAAAAACTACAGTAAAAGGAGATATGTGCTGAATATTGTAAAACATGTGACAATATGGCTGATATTTTTACTAAGCCTCTTGGGCGTGTAAAGTTTGAATTTTTTAGAGGGATGCTTGGAGATCAGGGTAATCCTTTCTCCATTAAGGGGGGGAGTTGAAAATAATTAATATTATTTTATATTAATGGAGAAATGGTTACACAATTTGTAACGTATCTCATTAGTTTAGGATTAGTTCCTACAATTTAGGAGTTTGTTTGCAACTTCCTGATTCTTAGTGATGTACTTAATGATGTAATTTCTCATTCATGAATGTAGAGTAAACTCAGAGTGTTCTCTCTATTTTAGTACAGTCTCTAGGTGCAGTACTCACCTATGAGCTACAAAGCCTTCTTTTCAATTCGGTTTGATTTTTATCTCGACATGCATTACTTTAGTGACTGCTTCATTGAAGGTGCAGTGGATTTCATATGCGGCGATGGGAAATATATCTATGAGTTAAATTAAATACAAATGAATCCATTTTCATTGTATTTTATGTTATAAGGTTCAGAGATGATAAAAAATGTTGGTGGTTTCTTATTCATAGAGATGCCATCTACATACAATCCCTCAGTTAAATGGCGCAATTACAGCTTAGAGTAGATCCCCTCCGGGTGAAGACACGGGCTTCACCTTTCTAAATTGCAAGATTAGAGGGGTTGGTTTAATGTACCTTGGCAGGGCTTGGGGATGTTACTCAAGTGTAATGTTTGCTTACACTTACATTGCCACAATTATATTTCGAGAAGGATGGGAAATTGGAAGGATCCCATAAGATATTTGTAAGTTACTGCTTCCCAATTCAGCAAATTAAATGCACATGTCTATGAGCGGACTATAAGAATATTTTTTTGTTAGAAATTTTTAAAGGAATAGGGGGAAATGTTTTTCCCTCAACACAAGGAGTTCACACACAGTTGTGGAAATCACTTTATCCAAGACAACACATTTATTGAAATTTACACAAGTTGCAGAACTCACTTAATCCATACCATACAGTTATGGAAATCAAAATATGAGTGGTGGAGATTAAAATCGAAACTATAAAGAGGAGAAAATATAATCAAATAATTTTACTCATGGTGAAACAGAGTAAAACAAAGTGTTGTGATAAAATACATACGTGAAAATTCCATAACCAAATCACAACTAACCAAACTTTAGATTACAATTCATAAAAAAAACACACATTCATATAGAGGTTGGGGCTCCTTCACCAGTAAAAATTTTGTTCTTACTTAGAATTACATTCAGCAAGGTTGTGGAGTAACACACAATAAAAATTGTTTTCACGTACCCACCAAAATTTGCTCCATGATTTTCTTTTTCTTGTCTTTTCAGACTTACATTGCCACATTACACAACAATCACTCTTCCTACTAACTCTAACATGTAAAATCAAAACAACATATATATATAAGACATTTAATTCATGGTAGACATAATTTAATACATAGTATGGGCGGACATCATTTTCTGAACATTACAGAAGTTTCGTGAAGTAAACAACATTTGTGGATTAAATATTTGCCCATACACATTTAATAACCATGCATTAAATTCTATTTGCATTTGATTATTTAACTCTGTTGCAGAATGGGTTATGTAATATGCTCAGAACTAGTTCTTCTCTACAAACTCAATCTGCAAACTGCAAAACATTGAATGAGGTATGGTTGCTGCCAGTTCATTCAATGTGGTGGTGGATATTAATTTCTAGCACCCCCCCTTAATCACAACTGCCTCCATTTACTAGTCCCAAACAATCTTTGAGATAAACATAATTTTCATGTACCAATGGATTTGTGAAGATGTTTGCAAATTTTTCCTCTGACCTACAATGTTGCAACAAAATTTCACTATTGTTACCCAATTCTCTTATGAAATTATCTTTCACATCAATCTGTTTTGTTCTCTTGTGAAAAATAGAATTATTTGATAGTGAAATTGTTGAACTATTATCACAGAAAATTGTGGTTGCTCCATTTTTTTCATGACAAAAATTCCGCAACAACATTCCCATAGAAACTGCTTGACACAATGCTGCTATTGTGGCAACACACTCAGCTTCTATTGTTGAGAATGATACTATCGGTTGCTTCTTGGACGCTCATGAAATGGCTCCCAAACCCAAATGAAAAACATATCCCGACGTGCTCTTTGTGCCATCAACACTTCCCGCCCAGTCACTGTAAGTGTAACCAATCAGCCTAAGATCATGAGTTACGGAGTACAAAACACCATACTCCTTTGTCGTGTTGATATACCTTAAAATTATTTTCATTGCTTGCCAATGTGTCTCCTTGGGTGTCTCCATGAACCTCAACACCAAACCCACTGCATACATTATGTCAGGCCTAGTTGCAGTCAAATATATTAGGCTTCCCACTATACTTTTGTATAGTGTCGTATTTACATTGCCGGTGCAATCTTCCTTGCTCAACTTCAACCCCATGATAGTTGGAGTCGGTGACGGCTTGTTGTTTTTCATATTAAACCTCTCTAAAATTTCTACAACATAGTTTGCTTGAGAGATAAAAATGGAATTTTATGTTTTCTTCACTTCTATGCCAAAAAAATATCTTAAAAACCCAAAGTTAATCATTTCAAAGTCACTTTTCATGAATTTTTTGAAATCAGTGATAAGAAAATCATCATTGTCTGTAGAAATCAAAGCATCTACATATAAAATGACAACAAGAAGGTTACATTCATTTTCTTTGATGTAGAGAGTAGGTTCACCGTCACATTTGTCAAACCAATTGTCCATCAAGTAAGCATCTATCCTACTATACCATGCACGCGGTGCTTAGTTAAATCCATAAAGAGCTTTTTGCAACCTACATACCTTGTCTTATTTTCCTTCTACCTCATAGCCAGGAGGTTGCACAACATACACTTCCTCTTTCAACACTCCATTCAAGAATGTTGATTTTACATACATTTGATAGAATTTTCATTTTTGTTGTGCTTCAATTGAGAAAATTGTACACATTGTCTCCATCCTTGCGACTAGCGCAAATGTCTCCGCATAGTCTCTTCCATGTTGCTTCTTGTATCCTCTGACAACTAGTCTTGCTTTGTGCCTTTCAATATTGCCATCAATGTTTCTCTTGGTGTTATAGAACCACTTTACTCGAATGACTTCTTTACCTTGTGGAAGGTCCACTAACTCCCATGTGTCATTCTTTTCTATTGCTCCTATCTCTTCATTCATTGACGCAACCGATTTCTCTTCTTTAACTGCATCCTCAAAATGTACTGGGTCATATACATGAAAAAATAATGCAAATAATGAATTCAAACTAGCATTTCTATCAACTTCATCTTGCTAATAAATTTCATTTAAATTTCTAAATTTTTGTCTTCTTATGCTTACTGAAGATGGGCTTGGTGTTACGCTTTAAGTAGATGGAGTTTTGGATCTTTGTGGTGTGCTTGGAGAAGCACTTTCTTGGTTGTGCAACACTGACCTATTATTTGTTTGTGGTGTCATATGTTTACTTCTTTATTGAGCTTGTGTAGGTGGAGGAGGAGTCACCATTGAGGAATTACTTGCTGCAGTCAATTCCTCTTTGTCTCCATGTGAAATACATGTCTTCACATTGATTGTCTTCTCTAAACTTCTATCACATGCTTTCTCTTCTATGAACTGAACATCTTTGTTGATTATGAATTTCTTAGTTGATGGATTGTAGAGCTTATATGCCTTGGATTCATCACTATATCCAACAAATATACATTTCTCCCCCTTTCTATCCAACTTCTTCCTTAACTCATTCGGGACATGTGCATACGCCACACACCCAAACACTCTCTTGTGAGTGACACATTTATTTCTTCCACTCCATGCCTCTTGAGGAACTCTATTCATAACACATTTGGTTGGACATATATTGATAATATATGTCGTACAAGCGACAAATTCAGCCCAATAATAATTTGGCAAATTATTTTCCTTCAACATAATCCTTTCCATTTTCATGATGGTCATATTCTTTCTTTCCACGACACCATTTTATTGAGGTGTAAACATTATTGTAAACTGCTTTTGAATTCCATGCTCCCTGCAAGAATGTAGGAAGTCACTTGAGATATATTCGCCACCTCTATATTTCCTCAACACTTTGATGTAGTCTCCACTTTGCTTCTCAACAAGAACTTTGTAGTGGCGGAAGCAGTGAAATACTTCACTTTTTTGTTTAGGAAATAAACCCATGTCTTCCTTGTGTATTCATCTATGAAGGTCAAAATATAGTGGTTGCTAGCAAATGATGGTGTTTACATTGGTCCACACAAATCTGAGTAGACAAATATCCAAAGGTGACTTTGCCCTTATTGACTTTCCTGCTGGAAATGATTCTCTGTGTTGTTTGTGCAAGATTCATCCTTCACATAGGATGTCCGAATTTTCTATCAGTGGCAAACCCTTCACCATGCCTTTCCTATGTAGAAAATTCAAACCTCCAAAATTGAGATGACCAAATATAAAGTTCCATAATCAATTTTCATATTTAATTTCTTCTTGAAAATTTTCTTGTGTGACAACTGCTAGAACACCTTCCGCCTTCAAATTTTATCTTAGGTTGAGAGGAAACATTCTATTGTTTGTCATATGAACTTTTGCAATCAACTATCTACTTGGAGGCTTATCCAAAAAAATTTATACATCATTCTTGAAAAATACATTGTAGCCCTTTTTCACAAGCTGTACAATGCTTATGAGGTTATGTTTCAAACCGGGAACAAAGTAAACATCTGACATGAACCTCTTTTCTCCCTTCTTTGTGAGAATTTCTACTCTTCCTTTTCTCATGACTGAGACTTTACTATTAGTCCCCAATGTCACTTATGATTTCACACTTTCATCTAGATTGGAAAACATTTCTCTGTTTCCAGTCATGTGGTTGCTACACCATGAATCTAATAACCCTACATCTCTTTATTTTTCTTGTGCTACATTACAAGCTAAAAACATGCTATCATGGTTATGATTTTCCTTTAAGAAATTTGCACTTAGTTTGCTACCTATGTTATATTGCTTCTTTCTACATTCATTTGAATAATGAGCTAACTTTTTACAATAATGTCAATGAACTTGATTTTTATCATACCTCTGACCCTGTGTTTGATTTTGGAATGGGCCTTGACTTGGATTTTGATTGCCACCCCTTCCACTTGAGCTTGAAGGGCTTATTCTTCCACTTTTGTGTGGGCTTCTTCCTCTTCCTCTGTAATTTGTTCTTCCTCGACCTCTACCTTGACCAAAGGAAACTTGTGTCTTGAATGCATGGTCCAATGACGAGTTTTTTCCTCTGTTCAAGCTGTGTTCATGAGAAATCAGTGATGCATGAAGCTCATCCACTGAAAATTGTGAGAGATTGTTTGTCTCTTCTGTGGCCACAACTATGGTGTCAATCCTTGCTGGCAGACTTCTGGAAATTTTCTCAACTATTATTCTTTCCTCAAGTGTCTCACCATGAGACTTGATTTGGGTAACCAACCCAATCACATGTGTAAAAAATGAGTCTATATTCTCAAAATCTTTCATACAAATTGTTTCAAAATCTCTTCTCAACATTTGTAATTTTGTTGTCTTCACATTTTCCATGCCTTGGTAGGTTTTTTGGACGATATCCCATGCTTGCTTGGAATTCATTTCTATTGCAACCCTTGGGAAGATGCTTTCATGAACTATTTGAAAAATATAGAAGAGGGCTTTGGAGTCCTTCTTCTTGTTATCCCTCAACACATTTCTTTCTGCTTGTGTCAATGCATGGTATGCTACTGCATCTGTTGGTTCTTGGAAACCATTCTCCCCCAATTCTCAAATTTCTTGTGAAGAAAACAAAGCCTTCATTGTTATAGCCTAATAGTCATAATTTTTTTCATTAAACTATGGTATTTGTGGATTAGTCAAGCTTGTGTTTGTTGCTGCCATTTTCACTTTGTAAACAAACTTTATTATTGTGTAAAAAAAATTATTACTGTGTGAAAACTTTCTCACTGATGGAGAATACTCTCCTCAAAACAACTTTGAACTCCTTGGTAAAAACACTTCATTTTACTGAGATTTTAAACCCGCTATGATACCACGTTAGAAATTTTTAAAGGAACAGGGAGGAATGCTTTTCCCTCAACACAAGAAGTTCAACCAAACAACACAATTATTGAAGTTTACACAGAGTTGCAGAACTCACTTAATCCATACCATAAAGTTGTGGAAATCAAATTATGTCAATCATCTTTTCAATACAGAGTGGCTGAGATGAAAATCACAACTATAGAGAAGAGAAAATATAATAAAATAATTTTACTCACAGTGAAACAAAGTGCTGCGGTAAAACACATACGTGAAAATTAACTAACCAAACTTTAGATTATAATTCATAGACACAACATACACATTCATATAGATGTTGGGGCTCCTTCACTAGTAAAACTTTAATGTTGCAAAGTAACAAAGAGTAAAAACTGTTTTCACGTACCCACCAAAATTCGTTCCATGATTTTCTCATTCATGTAAAATCAAAACAACATATATATCTAAGACATTTAATTTGTGACAGACATAATTTAATACTTAGTATGGGATGACATCACATTACAGAAGTTGTGTGATGTAAACAACATTTGCGGATTAAATATTTTCCCATATACATTTAATAATCATGCATTAAATTCTATTTAACTTATTTGACTTTGATTATTTAATTGTGTTGGGAATGAGTTATCTACTATGCTCAAAACTTGTAAACTCAATCCACAATTTGCAAAACATTAACTAAGGTATAGTTGCTGCTAGTTCATTTAAAATGGTGATTGAGATTAATTTCGAACATTTTATAATAATGTAATTGTTTTTAATTGTCTATGTGCAAAAATGTGGACTGTAAAAAATGATCTAGACCTGGTGTTACTAATAATGAAGGAGTTTCATGGTCGCGTGAACTAAGTGACGGCTGCACCATTTTTGGGCACGAGTTTCATTGATGGGGAGAATTGGATCAGAAATTAACCATGTAGCCTTGACAGAGCTATTAATTTGGCTCCACGAAGTGACTGAAACATCATCCCACAATTCTCCTTTTTTTTCACAACACCTGACTTGTTCCGGAATGAGAACTTGATATTTAAAAGTGAAGCTGCCTCTTTTGTCTCATGGGATCAAACACTTCCAAGAGGAAAGTGGCCCATCAGTCAATGTCTTTGTAGAATTCTTTCAATACTTTATCTCGGGGGTCAATTTAAATGTATAGGTACACCCTGGAGAGAATGCCAATCAACTAGCCTCATTTTGTTTTTGGGAATAAATCTTACCTTATTTATTTCAGATTCTCAACTTCGCAATTCAACGTGTTTGCTGAATACTTGGCCTTCCGTCCACTCATATGCTTATGAATTGTGACTCCCTGCGTTGATAACGAGTCTCACTGCCTTAAAAAAGAGTCAAGAATTACATCACTTTGCAACGGCTGGATCAATATCGTGTACCATGTATGTTCTTAGCAAGAAAAGCGACGGCTGGATCATGTGGTTTGCGATTTTACTTGATATGGTATATCTCTTTAAACAACAAAGCTGAATCCTAAAACTGAGGAGGAGACCCTGCTAAACCTTGTGATTCGGTTAAAATTGATTATGGTATCTCATAAAAAGTGAACTATCACCGGGACCTATATACTCGAAAATAGTCCTAGATGGATGTCTTATGTTTGTCCTAGATGGGCCAGCTTTCACTAGTGGTGGTACTTCATAGTGTGGTTGTTCACTTTTTCTTTTTATTCGTAATAATTTTATAGCTTAATGCTACTATTACAATTTTGAGGTTTTAATTTTAATAAATTTTCACTGCATAGTGATGGTATTGAAGGTTTTTCACTTGGTCCTCTTATCCACAATCATTTCATATTTTATTATTACTATTACAATTTTGTAAATTTTAATTTTATAATTTTTAATGGATTTTTTTTGAAAAAAGAACGACACCCATTAATGAAGTTCATGCAAAAAAAATTAGAAGGTTTATTAATGAAGGCAATGCAAAAAAATTATGAGACATAGCTCATCTTTTCGTCATGATAAATAAAGGATTTTATAATGAATAGAGAAATTTATAAAATTATCTTATACTATGAGATTTATTGATAATATGGATTAACATATTTTATTTTAAAAATAGATTTTTATAATGTATAGAGAAATTTTTAGAATTATCTAACATTATTCCAATATGTGAGATTCTAGAAATGACAAGAATGAACTATTTCTAAAAATATTAGTTCTCCAAAATCTGTTTGGAATCACAACTAAGTGCCCCACTAGATTCTACATGTAAGAAACTCCATAGTATAATTACTAGAGGATATTTTAATACTTAAACACTGCTCCTTAATCTCCATTATTATACCTGATGAGGTAGGTATATAGCAATTGCTACGAGGTTGACTACATTTTAATTGCATTCACTTGTTTTTTATATCATTTATTCAACTAAATTTTTCGGTGTGATTGAGGAATGCACGAAGGATAGTAAATTTTAAACAAAGCTTCCTTGTCATTTGATTTGGCAAGTAAATGAACTTTTTTTGCAGCTTGGCTTTAATTACCCTTACGTAGTATATTAACTTTAGAGCATTTTCTTAGGTTCTAGCTATCATACATGATACATTTACGACATTATCCTTGAGGAAAATGGATATTAAGTTTTTTTTAGTCAAGCATTTAAATATCATATTTTATTCTAAGTTTTATTTCAAGGCTTGAGTCTAGCTAAATAGTGTCATGCAACCCATTTTTATAACCTATTTTTGGCATGCTAGCCATTTGTCAGGATTTTCAACTGCTCCGTTGTTGTAACCTGTTGTTGGAATTCTAGCCATCTATCAGGGTTTCCGACTGCTCTAAAAGAATAGCCATCTATGATGGTTTCCCATTGCTCTAAAAGAAAAAAGCCACAATAATTTACTCCTATCTTCACTTTTGGTCTCAAATCAACTTAATCTCATTCTCAATATTCAAGTGCACTCCCTTTCTTTGTTCGTTGTTCGTGATAGAGGTATAGGCTTCCTGATAAAGGTATAGGATTCGTCCATAGCATGCATTTGTATGTACCATATCACCATGGTATGATACAGTGAAGCAACTTTTTCATTCCACTAGAATTTGCAAAGTACCATATCACCATGGTCAGAGACAGTGAAGAAACTTTGTCATTCCACTTGCATATCACCACGGTCGGATACAATGAAGAAAATTTTTCTTGCAAGTACCATATCACCATGGTCAGATACAGTGAAGCAACTTTGTCATTGCACTAGCATATCACCATGTTCGGATATAGTGAAGCAACTTTGTCATCGCATATCACCATGGTCAAATACAGTGTAGCAACTTTGTCATTCCATAGTGTTTGCAAGTACCATATCACCATGGCCGGATTCCATAGTGTTTGCAAGTACCATATCACCATGGCCAGAAACAGTGAAGGAACTTTTTCATTGTCATTGAAGAATAATTTCCAAGTACTCCATCCCCTCATACAGTAAAGCATCATTTCCAACACAATATCCTTTTCATCCTTTAACTCTGTACATTAACCCTATACATTTCTTTTCATCCTTTAACCCTGTACCTTAACCTTGTACATTTCTTTCACCCTGTACATCGATTTTTAGCATGTACATTGATTTCACCCTGTACATTGAAGTTTTCCCTTTCACCCTATATATATCAATCTTTTGACATGTAATCCATTTATATTGAAGCATCCTAGAATAGTACTATATTGAAATCTTATACAAGAAAGAAGAACAAAAAACATCTACATATTCTTTGCATGGATTAGATAGAAAATTTTGTCTAGGTTTGGTCAAATCTCTTCACGTGGATTAGATAGAAAATTTTGTCTATGTATGTTTGGTTGAATCAACGTCTACATCTTCTTCACGTGGATTTGATCGAAATTTTTTTCTATGTTTGTTTTAATCTCTTCATGTGGATTAGATAGAATATTTTTTCTATGTTTGTTTGGTTGAATCTATGTTAGATAGAAGATTAGACAAAATATTTTGTCGATGTATGTTTGGTTGAATCTATGTTACATAGAAAATTCTGTTTATGTTTGGAAAAATTTCCAGAAATACTTAAGCATGAAATTAAATATTTTGTCTATGTTTCGAGAACATTGAAGCATTATGAAGCATTATAAAGTCTATATATGTTTTGTGTAAATTTAAACATGTTTAGACTCAAAATTTTATTTTATTTTTGTCTACATTTAAACATATTTAAACTCAATATTTTATTAAACAATTTTTTGAGTACAAATGTTCTTTCCTCTAATTATGTCCTTAATTCTTATGATTCCATGCTTAAGCTTAAAAAAATTAAAGTTTCAAATTCGAATACTGTCCTTAATTCTTTCCTCTAATTTTGTCCTTAATTCTTATTATTCCA
This sequence comes from Pinus albicaulis, assembly GCA_034641835.2. Classification (NCBI taxonomy): domain Eukaryota; kingdom Viridiplantae; phylum Streptophyta; class Pinopsida; order Pinales; family Pinaceae; genus Pinus; species Pinus albicaulis. The sequence continues at coordinate 1,785,362,035 of CM076578.1, forward strand.
CGCTTAAGCTTAAAACAATTAAAGTTTCAAATTTGAATACAAAATTAAACAGAGAAAACATTAAAAAAATCTATGTTGTTTTCCCTTACCAGATATAGTTAGTTGTTGGCTATATTTAATTCTTATGATTCAAGGCTTAAGGTTAAAAAAATTAAAGTTTCAAATTCTAATACAACTTTAAAGATTTTTTTTTTTTTTAAATTCTATATTATTTTCCCTTACCAGATATAGTTAGTTGTTGGCTATCTCTACTCAATGGTTGGCTATCTCCATAGGGGCTTCACTCAATGAGCCTATGGAATATCACATAAACAATACCCTTAATTTCACTACATACTGTAAAATACCTCTAAAAATCACATTATTTAACCTCCTAACAATATGAACCTAATACAACTTCCCAATTTAAAAACACCTACTTTCACTAGATATTGTAGGTATCCATTTTTTCATTAACATTTTGTATACCTCTTTATATTTTTTCATTAAATTTGGGCTCCATTTTTTATACCTTCCAATATAAAAACCCCCTACCCCCTATATATCCCCCATTGCTCCTCAGTGAAGCGCCTGTGGCTATCTCTACTCAATTGTTGGAAATGTTTCACTTGGTGAAACCTACTCAATGATTATCTATCTCTACTCAATTGGTGGCAAGTTTTATTGGGTGAAACCTATGAGATGAAGGTTCAAACCTCATTTAATATATGGCTTTCTATGATCTCAGCTCAAGGCTCTCCCATTTCCATTTGGGTCTAGGATCTTGCTAAATCATAAAGATTTGGTGTATCTTACTTGCAGGTTGCTGGATATGCTAGTGGTGTTATAAAGCAACCACGAGGATTGATCTTGGGACCTCCCTTAGATTAGTTTAAAGAGTTACCGATTCAACATTATAAAAAAAAAAAAAAATTACAAGGAAAAAAATATATGTGCCTATAATTTGACTTCTCAGCTAGATTCTCTTCTAATTATCTTATACGAGAAGCTTCAAGCATATGTATCTTCATTTTCTTCTCTAAGGAGGAATGAATCCTTCTTGTTCCATTGAAGGATATGGTGTAGCCTTTCTACCTCTTTTTTCTTCATCTCATTCTCTCAAAATATTTCAGAGCCATTTCTCAGGTCAAGTAGGATTTAACACAGTATTTCAGAGCCTTTCTCAGGTCAAGTAGGATTCAAAAGCGATCAAGTAGGATTTATAAGCTTGTCAAATTTTCAGAGGTTCTTTAGCCTTGGCAACCTTAGCCATTTTTCCCTTTAATTTCCTTCTGCACATTTCAATCTTTTTGTGCTACCTTGGCCTCATCCAACATATTCATAGGCTATGAAGCATAGGTATCAGTGACTGCTACCTCATCCAACATCTTTTAAGACTATGAAGCATAGGTATCGGTGATCCTATGTGAATCATCGAATGATCTTATGCCTTTGGACTAGGCCTTAAATATGCAGGTTCTTAGCATGCATATAAATGTTTCTTCAAAATTATGTTTTAGTTTATGCCTAATCCTCTCTTTCAGGTCTAAAGCTTATTTTATCTACTCTAAGGGCTTCCTATTGGAGGTGCTTCCTATTCCTTCTACACATTTATCTATGCGTCCTTTTTTCCAACCTTTTTTGCAAATTCCTTTCTATCCATTTCCTTTTTTATAGCCTATGTGTATTCATATCTACCCTTTGGGTATGAATACAAAAACTAGTTGATGATGTAGCGATTATGGCTGATAATGCAGCAACTATGGAACACAAAAACATGGTTTTTTATGTTTCTCTTTCTTAATGTCCAAGAAGACCACTTGTCTCAATGGTGCTTTGCATGGATGCTCGATCAACGGCGATCTGCATGGATGTCCATGTGTCGATCCTTTAATACATTTCATACCATATAATGAAAATATTATTCATAGAGATCAGTAAATGACAAGATTTTAATAAGTTTCAAAATTAAAAAATCAGTGCTAACTTTGAAATTTTTATAATTAAAAATTAAATATAACTTCCATAGGCACGTTTGTCTCTCCAACCTCGCACTAAAATTTTTATAATTAAAAATTAAATATAACTTTCATAGGCACGTTGGTCTCTCTGACTCCACACCAACCCTCTTATTTTCCGTCTTTCGTTATGAATATCAAGTTAAACGTCTTATAGTGTATTTTAGAATGAAAAATAAATTAGAGGAATCATCGTTGAATTACCCTGGATTTCTAAAATTTGGGTACAGTAAAAATATAACAAGGGCAACTGTGTAAGCAGTAGTCCCTGTCGATATACTACGTCAAAATCATTTAGTTATGTGAGATGTAATTGAAAGACATAAACCTCTACTCAGACAGAGCTACAGTTTCACATTAGAGAAACCAATGTATTTATAACATAGAGAAAGAAACTATAGCAGTCAAATGCTTATAAGAAGTATGTTCACACACTCAACTTTCAATTTCACCATAGCTCAACATAATTTGAGATGTAATTGAAGGAAATAAGCCTCTATTCCCACAGAGCTACAATTGCAAGTAAAAGTCACACTCACAATAAAAAAACCAATGTATTTATAACATAGAGAAACAAATCTTAGCAATCAAATGGTTAATAAAAGTTATGTTAACACACTCAACATTCAATTTCACCACAAGTATGGTATAAAAACCAAATACATCAAAACGTTTCTCAAAATATGAATGTAGTACTGTTACTGATGTTAATAAACAAATCATTTCTAATAAATGATGCAAATAACCTTGAACCAACCTAGAGTGTAACCTTAGAATCTACTTCAAAATATTTGGATTGGGTCATTTGACACAGCTCCTTTCACAAATTATCTAATCTACCACACAGACGTTTATTAGGCGATTATATTAGAGTAGTGAAGTAGATTAACTTTTATTAGGTAATTCTATTAGAGTAGTGAAGTAGATTTAACTAATTTTGTTGCTTCCTTAGAGTAGCGATTCTATTAGAGTAGTGAAGTATATTAAATTTTGTGTTTCCAATCTAGTTTAAGAAAGTTAGAGCTGGCCATAATAATTTAATATGTTAAAAATTGTTATTGGAAACACAGGGTTGTGCGAAATGGCCTATGATTGTTTAGTAGAAAAAGGGTTATAATAGGAAACCGGAGACCTTAAACAAAAAATAGACTTGCCATTAATTCTTGCTCAGTAATCTTGACATAACATGTTTTTTTTTCTGAAAACTTTGAAAAACATTAAGATTCTACTTGCATCTCTGACAAGTCAGTCGGATGCTCGAGGTTTTCCAAAGAGAATGGCCCCATATAAAGTTGTATTTGACTAGCATATGTGCTTTGAAGAGTTGAACAAGTGACTCTAGTGTACTTATACTCTAAGGTGCTTTGAACAATCGAGAAGCATTTAAGGAAATTTATCTAGAGATATAGGAAATCTACCAAGCTGCAGCAATTTGAACACATCATCTTTGTTTTTCCGTACCTGATGATTAACTTTAAGGTAATTTAATCAATCCCGAAGCATTTAAGGCAATCTACAAAGTTGCAGCAATTTGAACACAATTTTGAAAAAAAAAAACAAAAACACAATTATAAAACCGTCAAAAAGTACTGGTGAAAAAAAAGATTGCTAGAAAGATAAAAAGGAAATATTAAACTGGATAACATGGCCGAAAAAAATGAACCAAATCATGACTATATGAACAAAAATTAAACCGTATACAGAGTAAAATCTATGCAAAGAATGCATCATTTGCTTCTAATATACGTACCTTAAGCAACGATGTCAATGGAAATATGAGAAAATGAAGTAATTATGAGGATTTTAATCAAAATGAAACCTATTATAACCAATGATTCATAAGAAAGAAAGTTAGATACATGGAAACTGCAAGGACCGTAAAAGAATTTGTCAATAAATATAAACTTCCGCTTAAAATATTTCCAGAATTCCAGACAAGTCAAAGCATGACTTATAGTTTACAGAAACAAAGATAAAAGAAGCTCACACTGAATCTTCGACCTCTGAAGGATTAAAATTGCTAAATAAAGGAAGGGCCTCTACCTACATTGCTGAATAAAGATTTTAAACAAAAACATTGTCAGACATGAGTATTTAAAACTTAACCATTAGTCCTGCAAATTTGACGTCTAGGGTTAGAACCCCTCCTATTCGGGAGGAAAACTAAAATCCACATACATATGACCATGAGAACGCTGGAAATGGCACACTCTTCAGCTTTTGAGGATGCCTGCACATTCGCAATTGGATCCTGTGGTGGTGACATGGTCGATCCAATTGTAGTTTTCTGGCTCGAGGACTTTGCAGTTGTTTGCTTGGCAGGGTAGTGTTGCCACACATAACCATTAGTTATTGTCAGGCGGTTCATACAAGAAGAAGCTAGAATTGTTACTATGAGAAATCTTGACAATAGTGTGCAACGCTGGGAGTATGCCAGTGGATTGGGATGAAACTGTCCCTCCCTCATATTGCGGTTTACCTCACTAAGCCCTCTAGAACCAGGGCTAGGGTGTGTTTTTCAATTTCGTGAAAACAAATACATACTAGGCTATTACATACATCTACATCACTGCATATGAAGGAACCACTACTCGATGGTAGCATGCACAACATTAAACAATGACTTTGGATCAATATAACTTTCCACAATATTTTTACATTGGATCAGCAAGGGATAAGCAAGGCCTGCAATAAGAGGTCGGTTTTTTTCAACCTAGAAACTTTGATTAAAATTGAGATGGATGACAATTTCCACCAAAAAACTTTGGATAAAGGTTGATAACGCTAAAAAGAAATTGGTCAACAATTGAATTAATTGCAGGTCAACGATCTACTGATCACTATAGTCTTATTGAAAGCAAGGAGTAATAAGGGTTTTGATCTTTTTTATATAGCATTTCTTAATTGGTACTCAATATTATGATCACTATTCTCAACGAATCCTGTAATTTCACAAATCTGGTAATTTCACTAACAATTATATATGAGTAAAATCCAACAATGCAAAATTTCAATTTTTTTTCATTGGTAAATATATTTAGGTATTTCCAATTCATTGTTATTCGGCCACTAATTTCATGGTGGAAGGTTACTTTATTCCATAGCAATAAACAAACAACTCTTTTTTCATTGGTTCTCATTGGAATATATATTTAGTTATTTCCAATTCATTATTATGCAGCCACTAATTTAAATATAATTTCGCCAGGTATGCTATCTACAACAAAGGTCTTGTTATATTTACTATTTCCATTATAACGTTGCTAAAGTCTTGAAGTATTTTTAGCTCACTATTAACGAATAGGAATCAAAACCCAAGTAGATAGAAATGATATTTGAGTATATTTTGTTGATTCGTACTTGAAAAAAATAACGTGTAATATGTAAATTTTATAACTAAAAGGTAATACTAGCACAATCACATTTTCCAATGTGGTTGATATACACTGATAGGCCTATATCCACTACCCACCACATATATTTCACCAAAATAAATATTATATATTTATGATTATAATTACAAATATATTTTATATATTTACTTATAATATATTAATAATATTAACTATACACACTATATATTAACTTTATATATATATATATATATAAGAATATAATATATTATAATATATAATATTATATTATTCAATAGTAAAATATATAATAAAATATATTGTTAAATTATATTTTAACTCAAACTATAATATAATTCAAAAATAACATAATAATAATATTTTATTAATATTATGATAATTTTATATCTCTTACCAATATCTCAAGGGATTATTAATTTTTTACACCAAAAGAAATAATAATCCCAAGGGTTAATATTGTAAACCTAAGTAGTTGGTGAAGCAAAGGATAAATATTAATATTATAAACTAAGAAATAAAAAAACCCTAAAAATAAATAATTTAATTGAAGAGATTAAAAAACCCATAATAATTAAAACCCAAAAACCTAAAAAAATAAAAAACTCTAAGAATTAATATATTAAACTCAAGAGATTAATAAAGCATATGAAATAATATTTAAAAACCAGAAACCTAAGAAATTAATAAACCCTAACAATTAATATTTTAAACTCAAGATATTAATAAACCCAAGAGATTATTAATAATACAAACCAAAAGAACTAATACACCCAATGTTTAAATATTATAAACCAAAGGAATTGGTGAACCCAGGGATAAATATTAAAAGCATAAGGGATCAATATTAAAAACACAAGAGATTAATAAACCCTAAGAATTGATATTTTAAACTAAAAAACATAATAAATTAATAAACCATAAGAATCAGTATTTTAAAATTAAGATATGAATAAACCAACCAGATTATTAACATTATAAATAAAATAAAATAATAAATCCAAGGGTTTAATATTATAAACCAAAGGAATCAACAAACCCAAGGGATAAAGATCATAAATCTAAGGGATCAATAAGGACAAGAGATCAATATTAAAAACAATAGAGATTAATAAACCCTAGGAATTAATATATTAAACTAAAAAACCTATGAAATTAATAAAGCCTAAGAATTAATATTTTAAACTCAAGAGATTAATAAACCAAGGGGGTCATTAACATTATAAACCAAAAGAACTAATAAACCCAAGGGTTTAATATTATAAATCAAAGGAATCGGTGAACCCAAGGGATAAATATTAAAAACCTAAAGGATCAATAAGGCTAAAGGCAATATTAAAAACAATAGAGATTAACAAAACCTAATAATTCATATTTTAAACTCAAAAGCCTAAACAATTAAAAAAGCCAATGAAATAATATTTTAAACTCAATAAATTAATAAACCGAATGGGTTATTAATATTATAAAACAAAAGAAATAGTAAACCCAAGTGTTTAATATTATAAACCAAAGGAATTATTAAAATTATAAAGGTAAGGAACAAATAAACACAAGCATTTAATATTATAGACCTAAGAAATTAGTAAACCCAAGGGAAAATTTTTATAAACCTAAGGGATAAATATTAGTATTATAAACCAAGAAATTAATAAACTTTAAAAATTTCTAATATTTTAAACTCAAAAGAGTAATATACCCTAATAATTAATAGTTTAAACCCAAAACTTAAGAATTTAATAAACCATAGTATTTAGTATTTTAAACTCAATATATTAATAAACACAAGAGATTATTGATAAGATAAACCAAAAGAAATAATAAACCCAAGGGTTTAATGTTATAAACCAAAGGAATTTGTAAACCCAAGGGAAAATTATTAAAAACATAAGAGATCAATAAGTCCAAGGGATCAATATTAAAGACACAAGAGAGTAACAAACCCTAAGAATAAATATTTTAAACTCAAAAATCTAATAAATTAATAAACCATAAAAATCAATATTTTAAAATCAACTAATTAATAAACAAAAGGGATTATTAATATTATAAACCAAAAGAACTAATAAACCCAAAGGTTTTGATATTATAAACCAAAGGAATTGAGGAACCCAAGGGAAAAATATTAAAAACATAAGAGATCAACAAGGCCAAGGGATACATAGAATAAACAAAAAAAGATTAGTAAAGGCTAGGAATAAATATTTTAAATACAAATGAATGAGAAATTCACATGATTAATAAAGAGATTAATAAATCTTAGGAATCAATTTTTTAAATAAAAATGATTAATAAAGTCACATGATTAACATTATAAACCAAAAGAACTAATAAACCCAATGGTTTAATATTATAAACCAAAGGAATCGGTGAACCCAAGGGATAAATATTAAAATCTTAAGGGATAAATAAGGCTAAGGGTAATATTAAAAACAATAGAAATTAGTAAAACCTAATAATTAATATTTTAAACTCAAAAACCTAAGAAATTAAAAAGGCCTATGAAATAATATTTTAAACTCAATAGATTAATAAAGCATATGAAATAATATTTAAAAACGAAACCTAAGAAATTAATAAACCTTAACAATTAATATTTTAAACTCAAGGTATTAATAAACCCAAGAGATTATTAATAATACAAACAAAAAGAACTAATAAACTCAAGGTTTAAGTATTATAAACCAAAGGAATTGGTGAACCCAAGGGATAAATATTAAAAACACAAGAGATTAATAAACCCTAAGAATTGATATTTTAAACTAAAAGCTCTAATAAATTAATAAACACTAAGAATCAGTATTTTAAACTTAATATATTAATAAACCAATGGGATTATTAACATTATAAACCAAAAGAACTAATAAACGTAAGGGTTTAATTTTATGAACCAAAGGAATCAACGAACCCAAGGGATAAATATCATAAACCTAAGGGATCGATATGGACAAGAGATCAGTATTAAAAACAATAGAGAGTAATAAACCCTAAGAATTAATATTTTAAACTCAAGATATTAATAAACCAAGGGGTTCATCAACATTATAAACCAAAAGAACTAATAAACCTAAGAGTTTAATATTATAAACCAAAGTAATCGGTGAATCCAAGGGATAAATATTAAAAACCTAAGGGATCAATAAGGCTAACGGAAATATTAAAACAATATATATTAATAAAACCTAATAATTCATATTTTAAACTCAAAAGCCTAAGAAATTGAAAAAGCCTATGAAATAATATTTTAAACTCAATAGATTAATAAACCGAAGGGGTTATTAATATTATAAAACAAAAGAACTAGTAAACCCAAGAGTTTAATATTATAAACCAAAGGAATTGGGCAGCCGAATGATAAACAGTTTAAACCTAAGGGATTAATAAGGCCAACCGATCAATATTAAAAACACAAGAGATTAATAAACCCTAATAATTAATATTTGAAACTCAAAAACCTAAGAAATTAATAAACCCTAAGAATTAATATTTTAAACTCAAGATATTAATAAACTCAATGGATTATTAATGTTCTAAACCAAAATAAGTAATATTATAAACGAAAGGAATTATTAAAATTATAAAGGTAATGAACAAATAAACACAAGCATTTAATACTATAAACCCAAGAAATTAGTAAACCCAACCGAATTTTTTTATAAACCTAAGGAATAAATATTAGTATTATAAACCAAGAAATTAATAAACCCTAAGAATTTATAATATTTTAAATTCAAGAGAGTAATATACCCTAATAATTAATAGGTTAAACCCAAAACTTAAGAATTTAATAAACCATGGTATTTAGTATTTTAATCTCAAGAGATTAATAAACCGAAGGGATTATTAATAATATAAACCAAAAGAAATAATAAACCCAAGGGTTTAATATTATAAAACAAAGGAATTGGTAAACCCAAGGGACAATTATTAAAAACATAAGGGATCAATAAGGCCAAGGGATTAATATTAAAGACACAAGAGAGTAACAAACTCTAAGAATAAATATTTTAAACTCTAAAACCTAAGAAATTAATAAACCATAAGAATCAATATTTTAAAATAAACTAATTAATAAACACAAGGAATTATTAATATTATAAACCAAAAGAACTAATAAACTTAAGGGTTTAATATTATAAACCAAAGGAATTGGGAACCCAAGGGAAAAATATTAAAAACCTAAGAGATTAACAAGGCCAAGGGATACATAGAAAAACAAAAAATATTAGTAAAGGCTAGGAATAAATATTTTAAATACAAATAAATGAGAAACTGACATGATTAATAAATCTTAGGAATAAATTTTTTAAATAAAAATGATTGATAAAGTCACATGATTAACATTATAAACCAAAAGAACTAATAAACCCAATGGTTTAATATTATAAACCAAAGAAATCAGTGAATCGAAGGGATAAATATTAAAAACCTAAGGGATCAATAATACTAAGGGCAATATTAAAAACAATAGAGATTAATAAAACCTATTAATTAATATTTTGAACTAAAAAACCTAAGAAATTAAAAAATCCTATGAAATAATATTTTAAACTCAATAGATTAATAAACCCAAGAGGTTATTAATATTATAAAACATAGAACTAGTAAACCCAAGGGTTTAATATTATAAACCAACGGAATTGGGAAGCCCAAGGATAAATAGGTTAAACCTAAGGGATGAATAAGGCCAACGGATCAATATTAAAAACACAAGATATTAATAAACCCTAATAATTAATATTTGAAACTTAAAAACCTAAGAAATTAATAAACCCTAAGAATTAATATTTTAAACTCAAGAGAGTAATATACTCTAATAATTAATATTTTAAACTCAAAACCTAAGAAATTAATAAATCATATTATTTAATATTTTAAACTCAAGAGATTAATAAACCCAGCAGATTATTAATAATATAAACCAAAAGAAATAATAAACCAAAGGGTTTAATATTATAAACCAAAGGAATTGGTGAACCCAAGGGAAAATTATTAAAAACACAAGCGATGAATAAGGCTAAGGGATCAATATTAAAAACACAAGAGAGTAACAAACCCTAAGAATAAATATTTTAAACTGGAAAACCTAAGAATTAAATAAACCATAAGAATGAATATTTTAAAATAAAGTAATTAATAAACACAAGGGATTATTAATATTATAAACCAAAAGAACTAATAAATCCAATGGTTTAATATTATAAACCAAAGGAATTGGGGAACCCAAGAGAAAAATATTAAAAACATAAGAGATCAACAAGGCCAAGGGATACATATAAAAAACAAAAATGATTAATACAATACAAATGAAATATTGTATAAGACATTTTTCCAACCATATAAAGCTATGAAAACATAAAATTAAATAGAAATGAATGAGAAACTCACATGATTAATAAAGAGATTAATAAATCTTAGGAATCAATTTTTTAAATAAAAATCATTGATAAAGTCACATGATTATTAATATTATAAACCGAGGGGAATAAAAATTGTTTACCATGCTTTATTTAAACATTGAAACAATTGTTGTCACAATGCGACATTGGACCAACTATGACCAGGGTTGGCCATGGGTGATTTTCATATCGAGACAATATTTGTCAAAATGTGACATTTGACCATGGATGAAATTGATCGACTATGGCTAATGCTAATTAACAACGGTTTCCCATGGTTGATTTTCATACTGAGTCAGGTTTTTTCATAATGTGACATTGGACCATGCATTAGCATTAAACTCTAGGACTAATATTTAAACCCCAATATTTGGATTTAATAAACTGAAGGGAATAATATTACGAACCAAAAGAATTCAAAAAATTAATGAATCAATATTATAAACCCAACGGATCAACAAATACAGTGAAATATTAATATTATAAACACAAAACATCAATAAAGCAAAGGGAATATTAATATTATAAACAAAAAATATCAATAAACCGAAGGGATTATTTGTATTATAAACCCAACAAATTCGTATTAGAAACAAAAATTATTAATAAAATCAAGTGATTAATAAAGTCGAAGGATCAATAAAATTAATAAAAAAATACTCAAGTTGAAGAAATTAATAAACACTAATAGTTAACCCAAGAGATTATTCATATTATAAACCAAAATAATTAATAAACCCAAGGGTTTAATATTATAATCCAAAGGAATTGGTGAACCCATGGGAAAAATATTACCCAACAAATTAGTATTATAAATAAAAATTATTAATAAAATCAAGTGATTAATAAAGTTGAAGGATCAATAAAATAAAATAAAAAAATATAACAACCAAAGAGATTAATAAACACTAAGAATTAACCCAAGGTATTATTCATATTATAAACGAAAAGAACTAATAACCCAAGGGTTTAATATTAGAATCTAAAGGAATTGGTGAACTCGAGGGAAAAATATTAATAATCGAAGGGACTAATAAGGCCAAGGGAACAATATTAAAAACACAATAGCTAAGTAAAGAATACAACCCAATATTTTAAACACAGAGGACTTTTAAATTCACATGATTATTATTATTATAGACCATAAGTTATCAATAAACCTTACTGATTGTTAATATTATAAACCAAATGAATTAATAAACTAAAGTCATATTCAATTCCACCATCAGTGAAACCAAAAAAATAACATTGAAATTAACATATGTTTTTGTTGTATTTACATAAAGAAATCCCACTACAAAAATGGACTAGAAACTCTCCATCAAAGGTCACTTATCGAATAGCCTCTTCGAGAACACAACCAGACCGACCACAAAAGGAACACCAATTCAAATCAACAGGATAATGATCACGATACTTTACGCTTTCCAACCAATCCCTTATTTTTTTCTCCCAGCCTCCCTCATATGCACATGCAACAAGTATTTGACATTCATTTTCATTTCATCTAGCACACGAATATGTTGATCAATAAAAGCAGGATGGAAGCCATGTTTTCTATTGAGCTTGTTCTGAAGATACAAAATCAGTCTAGAAATATTTTCGACCGCTTTATTATAATAGATGCCGTCATTATTATCCATATCTGCATTTGAAAGGAAAAACGACAAAATAAAAATTAATACACGAAGAGAAAGAAACATCTAGCCACACACACACACACACACATATATATAATAGAGCACCACATTTGTATTTTTGTTAAAAAACTTGATCTTAAAAACTTCATGTTATAAAATAACCTGATGTTACATGAACTAAATGATATAAATTTCCTAAAAATATAGACCTCATTAGAAATACATATTGTACACATGAAATGAGTGATATGAACCTTATTACAATAATCAACAAGAAATCACAAATTTTTAAACTTAATGTTTGAAATGAAATATTAATAATGTGAGTAATTCTATGTGTGTATATAAAATAATGTTAATGTTTATATTAATTTTATTTTAATATTAATTTAAAATATAAATATGTTGTCATTGAACCAAACCACAAAATATTTAGCAAACCATATTGATAAATATTGTTAGTTTTGTGTCATAGGGATATGGACTTCAATCTTGATTTTTACTGACTGGCTCATATAACTGGTTGTATAAGTCTTAATGGTTCATTGTAAACAAAATAACAATAGCGACTTAAAAAAAGGAGGTAAATTGAACAACATGAAAAACGATGTAAGAACTTTCTCAGATATTACTATATTGGATTCCATGAATGTTTTCATTTCATTAATACATGAAAATGATTATTATACTAAATGCAAATATAGAGGACAATATAAAAATTTAAAAAATATTCTATAAATATGTCACAATACTATTAGTTGCATGTCATAGTGACATGGAATTCCATCTTGATTTTTAATGATTGGCTTATATAATTGGTTTTTTATCTTTAAATGGTTCATTATAAGAAAAATAACAAAAACCACTTTAAAAAAATAAGAAAATTAAACAACATGAAAAACGATGTGAACAACATTCCAAAATACTACTATTAATTTGATGAATGTATTCATCTCATTAATATATAAAAATCATTATTTTATTAAAAGTAAATAAAGAGGAAAATAAAATAAATTCAAAAAATATTCTATAAAGAGCTAAAAGTATCAATAATTGCATGTCATAACGATATGGACTTTAATCACTCCTCTTCTTTCTTCCTAATTGTAACATATGCATTAGCTTCCATCTTGGCATAACGTTGATAAGAGAAAAGCGGTGAAATGCATAAACCATCTATTGATTTCACTCTTCATATGGTTGTGAATGTCAAGCCTTGCTGCTCTTTATTCCCGATATCAATTGATGCTCGTTCTAAAGTCAAACCCTGTGAATTTTGGATTGTAAGAGCCCATGACATCTTTAAAGGAATTTTTTTTCGATTTCCTCTTATCACTGATGTGATAGGTACAATGTTTGGATTTCTTGCATCAAACGAAACACCAACATACTTATAAAAAACAACAGTTGTGAACATTGGAAGCTCAGGTGGCTTAGAGGTAGGCGTATAAAATATTTCCTTCACATACCCAAGTGAACCATTCACCAAACCAGCTTCAACCCACAAATTACATGTCAACATAACACGTTGGCCACGACACAACAAAAATTCATGGTCCAGTTGATCATCATTGGCACCACTGATTTTTGAACGCTTTGAATTCACAGCAAGACATTGTGCAATTGGAGAATTTAATGATTTCAACGTATGTCTGTAATGAAAGGAGACCAAATTACTTGTTGGAAACATGTGAACTGCTACATTAAATAAATCCCTTTCTCTAGGATGCAACCTCATATCATCCTGTGACATAAGAAACTCCCAATCATCAAGAACAGGTTATGTGTTTCTTATGTTATTGAGGACTCTACGAAAACAATATTGTTTCTCATTACTCCCTTGTTGGCGAAATATTGTGTCAAGAGTGACAAAAATGTTGAATTTTTTCCACAAGACTTTCCCTGTTGTATTACCTGCATATAAAGGCTTATCTCTCACAGGAGGTAGTTGGCCAAGGTCACCCACAAGGATGATGGATCTGCCACCAAAAGGACATTTTTTTTCTCTGGAAATGCTTCTCGTAATCGAGCATCTATTTGCATGAATAACTTCGATCCTAAAAATCTCATTTCATCAATCAATATTTATCAAATATGACTCATTTCTTCTTAGAATACTGCCAGCGATCGACCTTGTAGTGGTTTCATATCTTTAATCATAATTTTCAGACCAGAGTGTATTGTTTTTGCAAGTATATTAAAAGCGGCTATTCCTGTTGGGGCTAGAAGAAGCAAAGGACTTTTTCCATTACTTGACAGATTAGAAAGAGCTTCAAAAATACAATGGATAAGGAAAGACTGGCCAGTGCCTGCAGTGCCCTAAACAATCATAAGAAGAGCTTCACGAATCTCATATTCAACAAAATTCCTTAAAACAATTTCAAAAGAAAGCCGTTGTTTTTATGCCAATGAATCCGGAGAGGTAAATGTTCTATTTGAAAGGTCAACAATATCACCCCTTGATATTCCATTCCTTATAAAATTAATAGCTTCTTTAGCCACATCATTAGAATTAGTTAAAGTTTTCCAGTCAAAGGATATATCAAAATCCCTTCAACCAAGGGTGTGAAAATCATAAACATTGACATTACTTGGCGGAACCAAGCGAGAGAAAAGTTTCCATTCTTGAAAATCATCTTCAAGATTCATTTCCTAGTTAGCGAAATCACCATCTTCTCCATATTCAATATTTTCAACAACTGATGGATTTCGATCAACATGCCATGCTCGATATGAGGAATTCCTTCAATTTTCAACAATAATTTTAGCTGAAATCTCAATATCCGTAAAAATGTCACGAAATGGCTTGTACAAGAGCAATTCTGTCTAGCAAAAGGTTTCGAATTCGTCTAAACCATCAATAGGAATAGAATAAAACCATGGCCAAACCCAAAAAATCGCATGAACATCTCTAGGCTTCCAGGGATATTTTTTACACTTGTTATCAAATGTCCAAGATCTTGTTGTTTCTATCAAAGATAGATGTTCAAGGAAAAAATGCCTCTTCTGATAATGTTGAACAAAATTATTTTCAGATAAACATTGCATGCCATCCCTTGATATTTTCGTGAAAACCTTTCTTCCAACATTTAATGAAACAAATTTTCGACAACAAACAACAAGAGGTAGCTTGAGCAACATATGGCATGTTTCTTGTTCTCCAATGTCACGTTCAACAATTTTTTCTGCAAGAAACCTTCTGTAAGCACATAAAGCATGATCCTCAGAGGAAATAGAATTTGAAATTCTAGTTAACATATCATGATAACTTTCAGAACTTTTCTCTGCTTTTGATGCATACTTAGCAATATATTTCAGGACAGCATGCCGAGAAAGCACTGGTTGGAAATGAACATTTGCACGCCACATTGTTAGAAGGTAAATGTTATGTACATTGTGTCTATCATCATTTCTTGCTGGATCATATTTTTTTCTTCATTGATCATCTATGAAAAATATTTATTCCTCAGAAAGATCTCATGGAGCATTGTACCGACAAGTGAGAATAGTGCTCTTTTTGCGCAAACAAGAATCTACACTACACTTTGTGTGCCTTTGGACTCGATTCAACAATTCTTCATAATAATTATGAGGATTGCAAGAGAAAATATGATCAGTATTCAATAGGAAAGGGTCATCATTGAGACTTCTTGGAAACATTATATTGCGGCGATGTATTTCACGTGGACTCCATGTAGTTACATAATTGTCAAAGATTCTCTTTGCATGTTGTAAATCACAATCATTTGACCAATCAAGTATTTCCATGTCAGGAGCTCCTTGCAACCATAGGAAACCATGGATATGTGTTGAACCTCTATGTTGCCACTCATATCAGAAGAAAATGAATACAGAGTTACTACAAAAAAACACAAATAGAACAATAATAATAAATTGACAATGAATAGAAAATAAATTCAACAAAACATACCTATACCAAAATTATTTCGCTTTAAGATATTTTTGGATAAATTCCTCTCGAAATGTATTGAATCTATGGTGCATAAATCTGGCAGAAATATGAGGGTACTGGATAAAATTCTCAATTTTCATAAGATACTCATTTAAGAAACGAAAATGTGAGGGTATAAGCATGAGGCTATGCAGCTCTGGCCACTTTGTGTCAGCTGCACTCAAAGTAAAAAACAAAGATGGACATCCCAACTGAGTAATCATGTCAGTTAGTTTAGCCCAACATTTAGTCTAGTATGCCCTTTTACCTCTTAGAGAAGACCCAAACCGCATAATATGCTCAACCAACTTATTATCTGGTAAATCAGAAATTTGGTGAAGCAAGTTTTCAATTGTTGTTGGTGAGTTATCATGTAATTTTTTCTTCACAAAAACTGAAGCAGTTTCTTGGCTACGATGCCACATTATCATGTTCAATAGGTAATATCAGAAGCGAGGATGGATTCCAAACCTCTAATCATAGTATCTAAGAAGATGCAATGCATACTCATGAATTTCAATAGTATAGATGTGTGGTTGCAACAAATCAGCATCACCAGTGGGGAACAATGTGGGGAATCCCATATCTAATAACCCCTCAATATTATATTCATTCACCGAAGATGTTCCAATACTGGGCCAATCCACTTCTTGAACATGTGAAGAATCAACATTATCATGAAATGCTCTAATTTCTTCCACTTCTCTCCGTTCATTGGGTAGGCAAGAAAAAAAAGAAAAAGGATGAGAGGGAAAATGCTCAAGAGGAAGCCCTTCATTATTAGCTGCATTGATCTCAGATTCTGCAATATCACAATCAACAAATTTAAGCCTGGAGGAGACATTTGTTGATCTTTCGAGCAGAGCATTCACTGAATCATATTCAATTACAACATCTCGATAATATTTATCATCAATTTTGAAAATCAATGAAGCCATAACTCAAGATATTTTTACATAACATTCATAATATTTAGACTGAGCAGCATGTCTCCTCACAATTAGAAAGTCAAGATCTTCAACATGTCAGGGAAGACTTTATGCAATTGTATAAATATCTTGGGGAAAGCTAATTGTGTGTCTGCTATACTTATATTTCCCACCTCAAGCATGTGTCACTTTCAAAATAAGATTTACACGTGCTATTAACATTTCTTCAACTTGAGTGAGAAATTTTAGAATATGAGGTTTCTCACTAGGATCCATGTTATTATATCCAGAAAAACGATGTGAAACTGTTTCATTCTTACATCGTCTGCAAACAGGTCCTTCAAAATCTCTCAAAACCTGGATTCCAGGATATGATTCTTGGAAGATGTGGCACATTTGGACAACTGAAAAGCTATCTATATTTTCTCGAAATCTTTTATGCACTGCAATCATGTTTTCATTAAAATGAATCTGATTTGTATTAGATGTACAATGTGGATAATGATGTGGAGGAGTATAATTTCTTCTAAAATGTACTTGATTTTCAGCACTATGAGACTCCCTTCTCAAATTTGAAACATGCGGAATAGATTTATGACACGATCTTTCCAATTCAATGAAAAATTTTGAAAAAAAGAAAAAAAAATCAAATTCATTCAATATTTACATTTGTTTGGTGATGTGGATGAAGTGTATGATATGGTTGCTATTCACTTCTAACATTAGTAGATAGAACATTTGGGGATTTAGTTTCGATGCCTCTATTCAAACTAGTTGTTTCATGTTTAAACAAAATAAAATTCATTATAAAACTAAATGTCCAAAAAATAAATATTTAAAATTGTACAACTAACAATAAATGAAAAAAGGAGGAAAATATCAAATGCATTCAACATTTACATTTTTTTGGCGATGTGGATGAACACTATGAGATGATTCCTCTTCACTTATAACATCAGTAAATGGAACATCTACGAAGTTAATTTTTATGCTTCTATTGAAATGAGTTGTGTCATGTTTGAAGAAAAATAAATTATGCAATAAAATTCATGTCCAATGTACCAAAAATTCAAAAAATGAAAAATCATATCAAATACATTGAACATTTACATTAGTTTTCCAATTTGATTGTCGAGGAGAATGCAGTGGAAGGTTATGACACACTTCATATTCAATTCTCATATTAGTAGATGGAAGACTTGGTGAGATAATTTCTAGACCTCTATTAAAATGAGATGTATCCTATTCCAATAGAATAAATTGCCTTATAAGTTTAGTAAAATGATAATGTAAATAGAGGAATGTAATAAAACAACCACTATTGTAGCAACTGTTAAAATATCATTATGTTACCTCCATTGTTCCACGTGAAATGCTATCATCGATGACCGATTCTGTTCGTGGGACAACATTATTTTGAGAAGGGAGATTAGAAGTTATAATATTTCGACCACTTGGATCCAAATTATGAAACAAATGGCCAATCAAATTATCATCCATGTCATCACATACAATGTCATCATTGCCTCCAGCATGGATATTTTGCAACCTTTGGACTTTCTCACAAGATGCAATTGCGGAGACAGAAGGGTTAGGGTAAACATTCCCATCCACGTTATCAATATGATTTTCGTCCCTATTGCGAGATGTTTCCCCAAAATTATGAAAATTTTCAGGAGAGCATCGAAAAACAAAATTATGCTGGCAAGGAGCATGTTCTAGCAATGAACCATCAAGGGGAAATGTTCTTTCCATGATATCATCCATAGTACGATACTTACGAGGAATCATAAAATTATTTTGAAGAGTTGTTTCACTCGTTCTTCTATGATATGTAGCTCTCCTATGCTCATTTATTGTGTCCTTATTTTGTTGATACCATAAATGATGACTTTCATTAGACTTGTCACGTGATGCTGGTGACTGATTCCTTCTTCTTGTACGCTTTATTATGCCTTCAGATGACATGTCTACAACAAATAAAAACATATTTATTACACAACCATAAACATGGAACATATAATTTATCCAATATACATAAACACAAAAGAATGAAAAAGCAACACATTTTTTTTCCAACCACATAAAAAAATTAAAATCGTATACAGTATTTTTCCAACCATATAAAGCTATGAAAAAATAAAATTATTTTTCCAAATGGCTAAAAATAACAATGGAGTTTTTAAAATGGCGAAAACAAAAAATGATAAAATTTCATGTCTCATATTATAATTGTAATGGGAAACCCATATAACTGGAACAAAATACTATAAGAATTATATGAATTGGAAATATATCTAAATATTTAGAAATATATACCATCAAAATATAAATTTAAATAATAAAATGAACCTAAATATATAACATTGTTTTAGAATCAATGAGAAAAAACTAATGGAAACACCATGTATAAAATAAGTCATAGTAATTATAATTATAAAAACAAAGACAAATGGATAACATCCAAACACATTCAAATGTAATTAAGAGAACTAAAGGGGAGACAAAAATAAATATTTTGGAGAAAATTGCAATGGAATTCAATATCCAACATCCAATACATACACATATAGAATACACCCCCTTAGAATGGAGCCATATAAATATCCATAAAACTGTAATTTTAAAGTCTTAGCATACATACCCAAAAGTATGTAAAGTAAAAAAAATGGAAATATTTTCCACAACTATAGAGAGAATATAAAATCAATAATGGCCTAAGACTCCATGTCCATATCTAATGGTGGAATCTCGTCAATATAATCCATACGAGGAGAAATTGCAAAAACATGTCCAGACTCGATCAAATCATTGCACTCCTGCAACGTTGGACACCAAAATCCATGCATTTGTTGATTAGTGGGATTATCAATATCTGTTGGGAAGAAAAGGCCAGTCATAAGAACCAGTCAATATTAATATCAATAGGAAAGGAACTTCACTGCATATGCACATAAGAACCACACCTTGAACTGTTCAAAATGGAAGATAAACAAGACATTTGATATTTATATCTGTAGACATTTCTTCCAACAAATTTGATCTGAAGCCCCAATCATCCTCAAAGTATTCAATTCTTCGTTCAACACACGGGTGACCAAATTGGAAATTATCTATTTCTTCAATTGACCATACAGAAGCTAAGCCATCATTGATAAGACATATCAACTGATTCTTTCATATTGCTAATGACATACACCATATGTCAATGATTGGAACAAATGAAAAACCCCATTCATTTTTTATTACATCAAACCAGTAGATTGTATACCCATATCGAGGATAATATTCACACTCTGTGTTGAGATAGAGCCAAAACAATTTACTTTTATAAAACACTCCATTCTGAGGGGGTGAAGTGCCACCAAATGGAAGATTAGCCCTTCGCCAAACCCTATCAAGAATACTATAAACAGAAAATTTAGACGGCATTCTATCATAGATATGTTTTAGAACAACCCAGTCATATTTATTTCTTCTTACATTTTCCAATAATGAAAATAATCTCCAGTCTCCAATTCATATTCACTCAATGTTTTTTAAGGCCTTTATAAATGGATTCATTACAAAATATTTTCGTGAATGGGAGAATTCTATTGGTAAGGATAAAACTACCATTGGTCCAATAGTAGACTCTACTTTGTATCTTGAATCTATGAATCGAAAATGAAAATGAGATATGAGCCCATTTTGATTAAGGTATTCAGTAGCAAAATAATTGTCTTCATTATTGAGGAAAGGAACCATAAATCCAAATTCATTTGTACAGATATGCTCGCAACGCAATAAGAAAGAAGGATTTTGAAAAACATTCTTCCATTGCTTACAAACAATACTAAAATTTATCACAACTGATAAAGCGAGCCAAAGGAAGAAAATTTCAAGAATTTCAAATGGAATACAACTCCAAATAGCTGAATCCATGATATAACAAGGAAATCACCTAACATAAAAGAAAACACACATGATATTAACAAAACAATTTTCAATTCATGATAAATATAATTAAAATTTACATAGATAAGCAATTTTCCATCTACAAATATAGTAAAATTCACATATACACAATGTATAAAATCACATGAGCGAGAAGAACATCAGTACAATATTTAAAAAAACTCACAATTTTATTATTAATCTTAATAAATATTTTTTTATGTCTCTATTAATGTCTATGTTTAATATTGATGTAAATGCTTGAAGCTCAATATAAATATTAACTTAAAACATTTTTTTTAATATTAAAAAACTTTATCTTATAAACCTTGGGTTATAAAATAGCATAATGTTACATGGACCAAATGATATGAAAAAACCAATTTTTTAAATTCTGATGTCATTAAACCTAAAAAAACTTCATGTTAAATTCCAATGTCATAGAACCTATGCAGACCTAAAGTTATCAATCCTATTTTTTAACGAAATATCTATATTTATGTTGAACCTCAATGTTAAGATTAATGTATAAATGCGAAATTTATTTTTATATAAATTTATATGTTTAACATTAATATGTGTATTTATTCTTAATATTAATTAACATTAAAAGAGATATTGATATTTAATTTTAATATTAATAATTTCTTATTTAATTTGAAATATTTATATTTATTAATAGTGTTAATATCAATCATTATTAATTTTAATAATACTAATGTTAATATTAAATAATTAATAATAATAATATTAATATTAATAGTAAAAAAACAGTAATATTAAAATAAATCATGAAAATAATAATAATAATAATAATAATAATAATAATAATAATATGTTAATTTAAAACATTTATGTTTATCAATAATTTTCAATTTTAATAAAAAGCATAAATATTTAACTTAATAACAAATATGATTATTGAAAAAATTAAAGTTAATAATAAGAAAACCTACTTTGAGTTATAAAATAACATAATGTTATATGGACCAAATGATATGAAAATAACATTCTTTTTAATTCTAATGTCATTGAACCTAAAATTCATTAAGTTAAATTTCAATGTCATAGAACCTATGTAAACATAAAGTTATCAATCCTATTTTTTAATGAAATATCTATATTGATGTTTAACCTCAATGTTCACATTAATGTATAAATGTAAAATTTATTTTTATATAAATTTATTTGTTTAACATTAACATGTGTATTTATTATTAATATTAATTAACATTAAAATATTTATTGATATTTAATTTTAATTTTAATATTTTCTTATTTATTAATTATAAACCTTCCAGGAAATCACATAAGAAATTTTCTTATTTAATTTGAAATATTTATATTTATTATTAGTGTTCATATCAATTAATATTAATTTGAAGAATACTAATGCTAATATTAAATAATTAATATTAATAGTAACCAAAACATTAATGTGTAAATGTGAAATTTAATGTCAATGTTAACATTAAAGTATAAATGTGAAATTTACATTTATATAAATTTCTATGTTTTAGATTAACAAATATATTTATTAATAATATTAATATTAATTAATATTAATAATTTGAATAATACTAATGTTAATATTAAATAATTAATATTAATAGTAACAAAAACACTAATGCACTCTAAAATTCTAAAATTCTCACTCACTTAGTGATTGACATACTTATTTTTCAAAAACTAAAAACTTTTTTTTCATGATCAGCATTAGTTTTACACATTGGTTGCGGAATAACAAGCGTTGCAGATGTAATCTAATCATTTCAAATTAATATTTCTTTCATGGCTTCGAGAATTCCAAACGTTTCAATAGTTGCATCTATAATATCATAAGTTCATTTCGTCCTTAATTACGTCTTTGATGCTAAGGCCCCATGGAAATAATTTAGGTCATGTTTTGAGTGAGGTGGATCAACATCCACATGAACCGTGAATATTATGTTAAGTAAATTGAAATAGGATGAAAATATTTCAATTTAAAGAAAAAAATTAAAAAATAAATTGGTTGGGTTGATTATATTCAAAGGTATATGCATAATTTATGTTATTTTGTTTGCATTTAAAGATACCTTACAAGAAATATGATTAGAATATTTTTTTTCAATAAACGCATAAGATTAGTTATAATTTCAAATCATTGTGTCCATGGATTTCAAGTCACAAATTTTGGAGTTATAGCTATAATAGCAAATGAAATAAATATATATATATATATATATATATATATATATTACTTTGCTAGGGTTTATAAATATAATTTTTTAAATGGGATTGACTACGGATTCATTTGTTTAGACCGATATACAGAACCATATCCAAAATAAAGAATTCCAAAAGGTAGATTATATTCAAATTGTCTTCTAAAATATGTTGCTACAATTTTCTTTTTACCTTCCAGTAATATTCAAATTCAAATTGTCTTTTAAACTATGTTTCTATAATTTGTTTTTTACCTTCCCATAAAATTCAAACATTTAAGAGGAAGTATTATTCGTGGGATAATTTTTTTATTATGTAAAAATAGTTTTTCCAAACCCTCATAAAATGGTCGCTAGAAAATCCCGTGGAAAACTAAGAAAATTGAAGAGGGAAAATCTTATGGCAAACTAATAAAATTGAAGGAAAATGTTTCAGAAAACCTTGCTTCTTCACCTCAACAAAAAATCCATATTTTTCCACCTTTATATGATACACAATATGGTTTTAGAGAATAATTTTTCATTTTTATTAATTCTCAAATCACTGGCAGCATGGGCATAAGAATTAGAATTGGGTTTATAAAGAAAAAAAGTGATAATATTGATACTGAGTGGAATGACTCGATGCATATTTAACATTCAAAACTTACAAATGAAATAGAGGAATATAATAAAAATATGAAATAATAAACATTTGAATTATCAAAACAAATCAAATTGAGCATTTTTCATTGACCATGATTATCAAAACAAAGAGGGACTTAGTTTTACATACCTCCCACTTTGTATTGACACTGTTAACAATTTAATAAAGCTTTAAGGAAAAATATATGGCACTGAACCTAGTTATATGCAAGAAGCTCTGTGTACCTGTTTACCAGTCAATTTATTATATACCATTCAATCTATGAAACTTAAGAAATTTCACTGCAATTTTGGAAAAACCAATGAACCAAAAAAAATGTACTAACCTGTATATCAAATTGAAACTTGTGAAGAAACAATGCAGATCATGTTTATGAAATATGAAATGAAACTTGTAGCATGTCTCAATTTGTTTGATTTATTTTTAAATAAACTTAGTTTCTTTTTGTATTGAATTATTTTTATGTAATTTGAATGAAATTCTTTTCAATTTAAAGAAGTATATTAATTAAATAATATGGAAGATGAGGCATGCACACCTAGTTTAATGTGAGCCGTTTCAATTTAAAGAAGTGTATTAAGTAAAAAATATGGAAATATGAAATGAAACTTGTAGCATGTCTCAATTTTCTTGATTTATTTTTAAATAAACTTCGTTTCTTTTTGTATTGAATTCTTTTTATGTAATTTGAATGAAAGTCGTTTCAATTTAAAGAAGTATATTAATTAAATAATATGGAAGATGAGGCATGCACACCTAGTTTAATGTGAGCCGTTTCAATTTAAAGAAGTGTATCAAGTAAGAAATATGGAACGGCGATGCTCCATTGCATGCCATAATTTTAATTGTAACCTACATAATAAATTGTAAGTTACATTAAGTAAAATACAATTTAATAATACAATTATATTTTAAATTTAGACTATTAAATTTATATAAAATTACTTACTATTTTTTATTAATGATTATTTTTAAGAAATACAAAAGAGCATTATTAATAAAAATGCAAAAGAAAATTGTTGGCCTTCACTTAGACTATTTCTACTATATGAATCATTTAGATATAAATTTTGTATTATATTTTAAGTAGATTTCAAATAATTAAATATAATTATGGTAATAATAATGTAATAATAAAAATAATTATTAAATATAATAATTATTATTAATCATAGTTTACATAATTATAATAAGGTATACTTTCAAATAATTAATATATATTATTTTATGTGTGAAAAATAAAAATCTAATTATGTATTACTTTAATTTTTATCTTTATATAAACACAATTATTTATCATTATCAAAATGTTCATTACAATGATGGATGCCAATCCATTTGGCATGAGCAAAGCTAAAATGTTATATTATAAATTAAATGAAAAACAAATTAAAATTTAATATTATCACTACTATTATCATTGTCTTTATGTTTATATAAATATAAATGTTTCTGTCGTAATGTATATAATTATAAAAATAAATTTATTTATGTCATTATGATAATAAAAATTAAAAATTAAAAATTAAACTCTATAACCCATAGAAAGCCATACAAGTAATCATTATACACTTGGCAAATGGATGACTACCACCACCTTTGATAATGTGAAATAGTATAAGAGGGAATTAGTAATCTGCCCTAGTTACCTTAAAATGCAAATAGTTGATTACACATACAACACTTTGCAAATAGTTGATTACCCATACGTTTCAGAATGAGATAAATGTCAACACTTGGAAAATAGTTGATTACCCATACGTTTCACAGTGAGATAAATGTTACATTAAAACACTTGCAAATAGTTGACATTTGGATTAGGCATACGTTTCACAATGTACATTTCAAAATAAATGCACATTCTATTTTTTCAATTCATTTCTCATTAATGATCATACGTGGTTAACAAAGAGGCACAGTAAATTTTTAATCATGCTTTGTAAAAATTATTTTAATTATGATTTAAACATGCAAGAAAGTTACAACTTTTAATTTCATTCACTGATCTAGTGGCGACTACAAGAATATACTGCCATCTCTCAATCTTGACCATCTGATCAAAAATATTAATTAGAAAAAGGATTAAAGTTTCCAATTACAATAGGTGGGACGTCTATTGGCATAATTATATATTATTCCGTCTAACGAGAGATGTTACAAATATTGCCAGGACTATCAGGAAAGAATCCTAAAGATATGGAAACATTATTATAGCCCATTATTCCCTTCATTTCCATTACAACAGTTTATGAACATGGTCGATCAAAAAATAACACCATAGTAATATAATTTCCAGAATTGAATGCTCATTATGCAAAACTTCTTCGCTTTGCACTCTGGAAACTTCAGCTAATTAGTACATTTCACTCTTCCAGCATTTGTAGCTCCGAAAAGCTTGCAGTATGTTTTCAAGCACTCAGAGATTTTCAAGATTTTCATTGAGAACAATAAGAGCTTATTTCTTCATGACCTCACCCTCTGGTGCTTCTAAAGTTATGGCCATAAAAGCAGAATTAGAATTCTAATTGGCTAGTCAACGGTCATGGAAGGTAGAGGGTATGATCAGTTGGATGAACTATCCTCTAATATTGTGTTTAGAAAATTACCTCTCGATGTAAATTAATTTTAGGCCATTTTTATATATATCTTCTCTATCTTGGGTCATGGAAGAGTGTATTATTTCCTCCATTCTCCAATTCAAAGCTTCAAATTTTAAACTTATAGAAAAATTCTTAGAAGTTGGAAAAAAAGGAAAGGATCATAACACCATGATTTTTTATAAGCCTCTTATTGAGTTAAAGTTTAAGAGAGAAATCGCTAAAATCAATTTGAATTCCCGTTATTAATGACTTCGAGTAATTTACAAGTACATTATTCATTATCATGGTGAGTGGTACGTAATTTTCGTGCTTCTGCATGGAAAGTTAATGACCCGAAAATTCCAGTTTCTGGATAGTTTGCATTTTGGTAGATTGGTTTCTCATGAGTTTGCCTTAGTCATGGATGTACGTTGTATCCAACTTAGCCATTTCAAGACCAGTGCTTTGTATTATAACTTTGTCGAGATCAACCTTGAATCTCAACAATCACGTGTCCCACGTGGTGTATCCAAATCACTTTCATTTCTTGTTCCGTGGAATTCAAGAATCAAATGGGCTAAAGTTGATCTAGTTGCATTTGAGTGAACTTTTCTTTTAGTTTCTTAAAGTTTTCTTCGTATCTAAGTTTTCCACTTTGGGTGATATTTAAAAAAAAATTCATGTAGGGCTTTTCTTAAAAATATATAATTTTGAATTTTAATTTTCTGAAAATTATTATTATTATATTTTAATATGGTTGAAAATACTAATGTGAATCATTATTTTTATTTAATTAGTTAATTTTAACTTCACAAAGCATTAATTATTATTAGCATCACATAAACATAAACAATCATCAGTAAAATTCAATAATATAAACAATAAATATAATACTTTAAATATTTATTTAGGTAGAAACTCTTTTTAGAGAAAACTCACTCAGTGCTTATTACTATTTGTCTTCAATAATTTATATAAATAGGAAACTGCAACTTCCAAGCTTTTAAGCATCACATGAAGGAGGCTCTAAATCCCTACTTTAGAGGCTCTAACCTAAAGGATTATCTAATGCCCTGGTTTACCAAATCCAACAAGAAGGACAATCTAATGCCCAAGTTTTACCAGCTCCTACTAGAAGCATGCTACAACATCTTGTGTAGGCTCCAACCTACCCTCACACCACCCCGCCACCCTAAATTGTTCTCATACTCTAACTTGAAGGAGACTACACTATAATACCCTCCTCCCACATTTAGCCAAGCTAACCAATCCACTGGGTTAAAGATATGATGAGAGGCCATTATGACATGATTCAACCTCCTAGGTCACCATAAGGAAGTGGAAATGAGAGAACACAACCAATATGACCATCACAAGATCTTATAGAACCTCAAAGACCCAACCAACGTTACCATGTGCATAAATCTTGAATAAATTTGTCCTTTACTGACCTAACACCTTAGTTTCTCCCATGACAAGGAAAAAATGCGACTGGAATCCTCCAGTCACTCCCACAACAAGGCCTTCCTAACGAATCTGGACTATTTCAGGTAGTCATGAGCCAACAACCTAGGATTCTGAGCCACTTTTTCAAGGCTAGGACTCAAGCCACTACCCAGAACTCCATGATATTTCCAGAAATGACCAATAACACTAAAAAAAAAGTTACAATGAAAATATTTGACTAATTACTTTACTTGACCCCTGCTAACCATGATAGTGATGTTGTCGAACATGTCACAAATATGCATTCTACATTATTCAACAGTGAATCTGAGCATAGGGGTCTCATACTTATCTGAGAATCGATAAGAAGCATTGATGACTCATTAAAATAGTTTCATTATCCATTATTACGTCATATATTCATTGTTCATTCTTCTATTAATCAAGACATGATTAGATCCATACATCATCATTGCAATAAAACATACTGATAACCAGCATATAAAAAACAAAAAAGCAAGGATATAACAACCATATAAACGACATAATACCAAGTACATTTACCCATCAAATACAAGAGGAGAGAATATCTTATTAATATATGCAAAATGAAACGAGGTCGGGGACTTCCACATACCACCCAAGCATATATTAGGTTGAACTCAATCTCTCTTTGAGCCAGCCACCCTTGCTTCATATTCTAGGCATGAATGTGGCATCTCATGGAACAATCCAAATAAAAACAAACCAGGGCTTCTATAGGCCAAAATACCTCAACCCTCAACCAATGATTCCACCTCATAGTCGTAAACCACTAACAATCGCCATATTGGTCTGTACCCAAGCTTTCTAGGGCTTATAGAACTAGTTACTGAACCCAAAACTGCTATCGACCTTCCATATCATTTTTCCAACTAGGGCTTCTAGGACTAGTAACTCAACCCACTAAGGGTTTCTAAGAAATTTTCCAACCAAGGCTTTCAGGACTAGTGACTCAACCCAAGATGTTACAGGGCTTCAAGAGCATTTTTCCAACCAAGGCTTTTTGGAACTAATAACTTGACCCACACTCAAAAGAAAATGAGAACTAAGCAGAAAAAAAGAAGTAAAACCCATAACACCATGGTTATCCAAGAAATGGAAAGGCTAGCAAAAACCACTGTCAATCCAGGGAATCCTCCATGCTAATGACAAATCATAACCAGGAAACAACATGTATAATCCATGCATTCAAAATCTAGCAAGGAAATAATACATACAAGTTGGCACCTACAAGTAAAACTTGTTGTAGTTGTTGATCCCGATGTCCTCTTGCGCTTTCCTGCTCTTCCTTTTCATTCTTGTTCCAAATCCCAATTATGCCACACTCATCCAAGAGTTCTAAAAGAAACTTTAAGTGTCTAAGAGTATGAGAGAGAGAGAGAAAAATAATAGCTCCCAAACTGAACTGATGAAAAGCCATGAACTGATCCTCAGAAGCATTTTTATTAATAAGGCATCTATTTTCTTCAATTATCCATTATTTTCCTTCATATTCATCCTCACATGCAACCTATGACATTTCGCCTTCCCTTTCTCCTAATTTCCACTATTTTCATAAATAAATGCCAATAAATGCCACTTTTCCTATCCAAAGCCTTTGTCATTGCCTTTACCAATTTATATAGGTATTAATTAATTATAAGTGATCCCATCACTATGTTTTTTCCCAACATTCAACTTCGAATACATGTCCCATGACCATGTTATTATTTTACCTTTATTAACTTTATTTCATGAAGTTTTAACCAAGGCTGTTACAGAAACCCCCCTTATTGGAACATCGTCCCAAGTGTTCAACGACACCTACAACCAAAAACACTGCAAAAAGAAAAACATGCTGCCCGTGGAGCTTTAGAAATTAGCTCGTTCCAGTGTTTACAATGATCAACCTATTGGGAATCAAATTTACATGAAAACATAACAACATAATAAAAATAATGAAATGACAACCATACCTTGTATTGGATCTTTATAACAAATCTCATGGTGTTATTTACGTCCATATACATATGAACATAAACTAAAACATCACACAAAAACATATACCTAAAACATTCACTCAACTAGAAAATAAACAAGAATACATATTCCTGGTTAGCATATATTCTTAAAAATTGCATCAAGAAGACCTTCTCTGATACCAAACTTGATCCAAAATATTTTACTTCAAGGATGCATTTATAACTACATATATTAGGGAATGTTACCCAAGTAAATTAAACCACATGAAAAGAAGTGAAAAAACATAAGAAATCATGAGATCCATTACACAAATATTCGATTACATAATTCACCCAATGTGGGCTATGTCTCTGAACCTTGCTCAAAATTCGGGAGGCTTTTTTTATTAAGTGGAATCAATGAAATCAATTAGAAGAAAATTTACAAAAAAAAAGACCGTTATACCTCCAATTTGGATGATGGCCTGAAAATTAAGAGCTCAAATAGGGAAACATATGTCACCACTGAATTACCGACGGGAAAAACATGCAAAATCGAATACAAACTTGCCCAATTTTGACATCGACTCCTCCGAAATTCCAAGGGAATATTTTCATGATCTCTTGATCCCATCGCTCAGGGTTTCGCACCCTCTGCCTACTCAGGGTTTCGCCCAAACATCCATGGTCTACCCCTGGTCGATTAGTTTCAGTGGCTTATATGTAAGGTGGTTGATGGATTTCCCATCATAGGGTCATTGGCCCGTTGGTTAATGCACCAAGTTGGGTGCGGGCGGGTCGAGGGTTCCAACACCATCAACCCCCCCATTTTACGCATTTAAGTTTGGTTTGGGATTGTGTTTCTTTTACAGTTGGCGGGATATTTTGGCAGTTAGTGTTAAATGGTTTGCGACATATCAATTAAGGTTGTCATGTTGGGTGGGGCCAGCGAACCCACCTACTATCAGTTCAAATCCCATCGGACTTGTGCAATATATATATCATACACTGTTAAGTTTTGGGTTGGGCTAGTCTCGCCCACCCGTAACATATAATACGATTTTTCGGTGGGGTGTGGTGGGGGTGTTGTCTGGACACCTTGGTTTTGAATATATATATATATATATATATATATATATATATATATATATATATATATATATATATATATATATATAGCATAGGGGTGGCAACAGACCATACCTATTCTAATATTTTTTTTTTTTACAAACAATATTATCGTTGTTAATGCTTAAGAAAATAAGGGTCACTGGGAAAATTAAGTAGGTGACAATCTAACTCGTCTTGATGGCAAGAATCCATGCACTGGTTTGCTGCCAAATTGTTGCCTCGTTAAACCTACCACTTGGCCAGGTTTGACCAGAACTATGACCAGTTATAACTTGAGCATACAAACTCAGACTTCAGTGTATTTCACACCATCAGAATCAGGTCGAAGAGCATTATGTTGTGATCCTAGTTTCAATTCTATCTGAAGACTTTGATTTTTGAGTTGTTTTCAGGGCCACTTGTATTTTTGGATCCTCCTCGATCAACAATGGAGGCTGAATATGATCTTGTTTCTCCCTTCTCTCCCTTTTTAAGAGTTTCAAAGGAGGTCTTCTATACTTAGGATTGAAAACTTGGTTAGGATCTAGTTATTTTTTTCGTGGAGGGTTTTTTCTCTAGCTTTAGTTTCACTAGCTTGTTAGAAATGTTTCTTATTAATTTATTCATTTCCTCAAGTTTCTTCTCTGTAGTTTCCTTTCCCTGATTTGAGGAACTAGATTCCTATTTTCCCCTTCTCCTATCTCCATGATAATTCATCCCTCTCCATTTCCTAGTAGAGGTGAAATTTCCCTCAGCTGGCAGAGCATCTGTTTGAATCTAGTCTAAGGAGGGGACTTCCTTTATCTGATAGTGAAACCAAACTCTGGTTCAAAACCCCAGAAAAAACCACTTTAGAAATAGCCTGTGGAGGATTAATTTCAAAATGGAGGCCATTGTACAATTTGTTAAACTTCATTATGAATTCTAAAACATCTTCATTATGCCTTTTCTTCATTGCATTAAATCATAGTCCATTTTCTACCCCGATTTCTTCATGAAATCATTCTCCATCTCCTCCCAGGTATTAATTGCGGTAATTGTTAGAGTTTTGAACCATTTCCTAACCTCCCCATCTAACGACTGAACAAAGAGTCTCAGTATTACATATGGATTCTCTATATTGTGATTCTCAACAAATGGAAAAAAATCATCTATATGTTTCTCAGATGATATATCGTCCTTTCATATGAATCTTGGCATGAGCTTGAGGTAGTGTTGTGGAATATAATTCAAGGGTTGAGGCAAGTTAGGAGAACCATATATATTCAATAGAAATCCTGGGACAACCATATTTAACAAAGGAGGTGGTGCTATATTTATTATGAATCCTTGTTGAAGGCATGTATCTAAGTTGGGAAGCTATTCACACTTAGACTGGGACTGTTTATAGGGATATCTTTAACCTTTTTAGTTTAAGGGGAGGGATGGAATGGGGAATAGAGTGAAATGACGAATGATTCTTCACTTTTTATTCTTGAAGGAAATGAGCCAAAGAATGTACAATGCTCTTAAGCGTATTTGAAGACTTTAGAGGGAAACTTTGAGAAGTTTATCACAACCTTTTGGGAGCTAGTTGATGCTATTTCTAGAAAATAGGTCACTGGAATTGGAGTGACAAGAGTTATTTCCTTCTAGATACTTGTAGATATGTTTCTCTCAGAGGGATTTTTCTGTTATCTTGTATCAGAGAGAGTATGGGGTCTTCAGAAAGCCAGGAAGCTATGAATTAAATTGAAAACAATGTAGTCGCCAATGTGTTAGGTCCCTATATTAATAGTGTTGTTAGTGTAGCCCCCTTATTGTTATTTTTGTACCCCTGTAGTGCCCATATTTTTATTATTGTGCCCCATAAAACCCCACTATTATTATTGTTGTGCCCTTACATTATTCTTGTTAGGTCGGTTATGATTAAATTGTGACCCCATGGACTCCTATATATAGAAAGGAGGTTTTATCATTTGAATCATCAAAGAATTATTCATTTGTGTAATGTAAAGTAGGTTTCCCCCTCGAAGTGGCTAATTTCTAAGGTGTTGATCACTCTTTTCTTCTATTTTTGGAGTTGGTTTCATAACATTTGGTATTAGAGCTTTGGATTAGAGGGTTTCACTGCTTAAAACATGTCATCGTGGAATTTTCGCTATAAATTTGTTTCAACAAAGGTCCAAAACATAAAACAAAAACCCATTTGCGAATAAATCCCGATGAATGCCGTGTAAAAAAATTACATCTTGGTTCACAATATTTTCAGAGATATGATCGGTGGAAGTTACAGTTTTTGCACGCTCCCAAATTTCATATCAAAGAGGTGACCTTGGAAAAATTGTCATAACTCTCTCTCTATAAGCATCATATTGGAATTATGTAAAAAGTAGACGAATGTACACAGACTAGAGTTTAGTATGTATCAACTTCAGAACCGAAGGAGGAAACAATAACACGTGGCACGTCGTACAAGTTCACTCTATTGAACTAGTCCATAATTAGGTCATGGCAGGAGATTAAGCATAATTTTGCCTTGAAGAATCCAAATCAGGTCAGACCTATGGCATTAGTAAGAAGGTTCAGAGGGCTACTAAGGGAGCTAAGATAAAATCTTTGGGAACTAAAATTCCAGAGATACATCAGTTTCAATATGGAGCTCCTCAATAGCAAGAAAAAAGTGTGTATTTTTTTTTTCAAATTGCAAAAGTATTTTCTGAAAAATCAGTTTGATGTGATTCTAAAGGCATATTGAAGAATAGATATCGATATTTGGTTCCAAAATGGCCCCTTAAAATAATTCAACACCAATTAAGACCTCATAAGGCTATATTATGACTCATGAAGAGGAAGAAGTGCAATAAGATATATCAAAATTATAAAACCAAGTGCACCAAATTTTTCTCTCGCAAAGAGCAATGAAAAATGAAATGGAAGTTTTGAAGAAAGGTGTGGAAGCAATGTGGATGGT
Organism: Pinus albicaulis; assembly: GCA_034641835.2. Lineage (NCBI taxonomy): Eukaryota > Viridiplantae > Streptophyta > Pinopsida > Pinales > Pinaceae > Pinus > Pinus albicaulis. The sequence continues at coordinate 1,785,396,182 of CM076578.1, forward strand.
TTGAAGAAAGGCATGGAAGCTAATATGGATGTTTTGAAGAAAGGCATGGAATTTAATATGAATGGTTTGATGAAAGGCATGGAAGCTAACATGGATGGTTTGAAGAATGGCATCGAAGCTAAGATGGATGGCATGTAAGCTAAGATGGATGACATGGAAGATAATATATATGAAAAAATGAAAGAAAACATGGAAGACATGAAGAATGATCTAAAAGAAAACATGAAAGGTTTGAAAATGTTGATACAAGAAATTATTCCTAATGGTTAAAAGGTAGTATAAGAAACTTATGATTAGAACAATATAAATGTTAATCGTAATTTCATAAACTCTAATGTTGGATTGAATACCCACCATATTCCAAATATCGATATGAGGAATTTTGATGGCGAGGATCCCATAACATGGATACTACAGATGGAAGAATATATTGGTCTCCATGATGTGCAAAACACACAAATGGTACACATTGAAACTTTACATTTCGAACAAAATACATTTGTATGGTATTAATGGGTTTTCTCTTGTAAAAATATTTTCACTTGGTCAATTTTTATAGAGGAAATGATAGCACATTATGAGGATACAAAGAGAAAAACCTTCTTTAGCCAATTCGTAAATCTCAAACAAAAGGGTTCAATGGTGGAGCACATTGAGGACTTCTAAAAATTGAATATAAGGGTAATTGATATTCTAGAGGAACACAGGATTGATGTCTTCATATGGAATTTAAAGGATAACATCCAACATTAGGTTTTATTTTGGGAACATGATTCATTGGAGAAGAAATTTAGGTTGGAAAAAAAAATTGAAACTAAATTTATGGTGACAAGGAAGCCTACCACTCACATCTATAAATATGGAAGTGTTGCTACTCCTAGACTTCCACAACCTACAAGGTTGACACCACCTCAATTGAAAGAAAAATGAGCAAAAGGGCTTTTCTATAGTTATGATAGTAAATATATTAAAGTTCATAAGTGTGCTCAGAACAAATTGTTTAGCATATATTGTGCAGAGGAAGAATAAAATGAATATGAAACTTCAAAAGAATAGGATATACATGAGGAACCAACCCTAGAGAAAGAAGAAATTAGTCTAACCAGATCTTGTAATGCATTGGAAGGAATTACCTCTCCTAAAAATCTCGAGATAGAAAGAAATATCAAGAAGAAAAATATAATAGTGTTGATTGATTCAGGTAGTACCCATAGCTTTATTCATTGTAAGGTAGCCAAAGAATTGAATTTCTTCCTATACCCAACACCAGAGTGCCAAGTGATGGTTTCAAATGGAGAGACTATATATTTCTCTAAAAAATGCCATAATATCAAGCTAACCATGGGGGGATATGTATTGAATGGTCCAATTATTTCCATTCCAATGGGAGGTGTTGATGTTGTACTAGGAGTACAATGGATACAATATTTGGGGACAATAGTTTTAATTTTCAAGAAATTTCTTGAAATTGTTTTCAAAAGGAAAGGAAGTTGAATTACAGGGTATTGTAGGGAAGCCAGGAAAAATAATAAGCTCTAATGTTATGGAAAATATTTTGAAGGAAGAACAACGAGGCATAATTTCACAATTATTCTCACTAGAAGTTCCAACATCAAAATAATCTATTTCTCCATATTTCAAAAAAGGCTTGGAAAATCATTCCAAGGAGTTTGAAACACCCAAAGGACTCCCACCTATTCATGATCATCATCATGAGATTAATTTGATTCCAGTAATTCTTCGTCCAAACATCAGGCCTTATAGATATCCTTATGTCCAAAAGAGAGAAATTGAACGTATGCTTGCAAAAATGTTAGAGGCTGGTACAATTCAACCTAGTGAATTTTCTTTCTTTTCTCTAGTAGCATTGGTGCACAAGAAGGATGGATCATGGTGCATGTATCCAGATTATAGGGAGCTCAATAAGATCACTATTAAAGATAACTTTCTCATTCTTGTGATTGATGAATTATTGGATGAATTACATGGATCAATTTATTTTACCAAGTTGGATCTTCATTCAGGATATCATCAAATTAGAATGAAGACTGAAAATATTCTAAAACAATTTCTCGAAATCATGAGGATCATTATGAATTTTTGGTCATGCCTTTTTTCCTTAACTATTCACCTTATACATTTCAAGGGTTGATGAATTCTATTTTTAACCCTTCCTTAGAAAATTTGTGTTAGTATTTTCTGATGATATACTAATATACAACATGTCTTGGAAGGATCATGTTCAACATGTTGATAGGGTGCTCAAACTATTGGAGGCGAAGGAATTATATTCAAAAACCTCCAAATGCTTCTTTGGAGTACAAGAGGTGGAATGTCTAGGTCATATTGTATCTCAGGGGGGTGTTAAGGTAGACCCTAACAAAATTAAAGCCATTAAGGAATGGAAAGTTCCTACAACCATAAAGCAGTTGCGAGGATTTATCGAGTTAACATGGTATTATCAAAAGTTTGTTAAGAATTAATGGAGAATAGTAGCACCTCTAACAACATTACTGAAGAAAGATGCATTTCCATGGAATCCTGAAGCAACTAAGGCCTTTGAACATCTTAAAGAGGCAATGTGCCTAGAAGCAGTGTTAGCTATGCCATACTTCACAAAAACCTTTATTATGGAATATGATGTCTTAGGAAATGGAATTGGTGTTGTTTTAATGCAAGAAGGAAGAGACATTGCTTTTGAAAGACTTCCAATCAAAGGAAAGTATTTACAAAAAACTATTTATCAGAAGGAAATGTTGGTAATACGACATGCACTAAATAAATGGTGGCCTTACCTAATGGGAAGACACTTAAAGGTAAAAAATGATCATGATAATCTTAAATACCTTTTGCAACAAAGACTATATTCAGAAGATCAACAAAAAAGGGTCACAAATATGTTGGGTTATGACTTTGAAATCATCTACAAAAAAGGGAAGCTAAATGTTGTTGCAGATGCACTTTGAAGAAAGGATGAGGAGGTGGAAGCATTTTTTTCTGCCATTTTTATTATTAAGCCAGATTGGATAACCGAAGCAAGGGAGGAATGGAATAATGAAAAAGAAGTAAGGAAACTCATTAAAATGTTGTAGCAAGATCCCAATATATCTGATACATTTAGTTGGAAAAATTATTCCTTATGGTAAAAATATTGTTTATATCTTTGTAAAAATTCCCAACTAAAACAAAAGATTCTTTTGGAATTGCACACCTCTCCCAAAGGAGGACACTTAATATTTTTTAAAACTTACCACGTGGTGAAGAAATATTTCTTTTTGGATGGCCTTAAATTTGATATTCAAAATTTTGTGGCAGAATGTTTGGTTTTCCAGCAAAATAAATTTGAGACAATTAAGACCCCAGGTATACTACAGCGTTTACCCATTCCAAGTCAACGTTAGGGGGAGGTTTCAATGGATTTTATCACAGGTTTACCTAAGTTTGAAGGAAAGAGTGTCATCATGGTGGTAGTTGATAAACTTACAAAGTATGCACATTTTTTTGCATTATATCATCCATTTAAAGCAAGTACAATTGCTACTGCATCTATGGAAACAAATCAAAAGCTACATGGAAACCCAAAGATTATTGTAAGCAACAAAGACTCCATTTTCACTGAAAATTTTCGGACGAAATTGTTTTCTTGCTTAGGTACTCAACTAGCCCATATCTCATCTTATCATCCTCAATCCGATGGGAAAATTGAGAGAGTGAACAAATGTTTGGAATTATATCTTTGTTGTTTTTTATTTGATAAACAAACAAATGGGTCAAGTGGTTACCTCTGGCTGAATGGTGGTATAACACTTCCTTCCATACTACAGCAAAAACGACCCCATTTATGGCTCTTTATGGATATCATCCACCTTCCATCACATCATCTTATAGAGAAAATTCAAAGGTTAAAGCAGCGGAATATCACATCGAGCATCAACAACAAGTTCTCCAACTCTTAAATGATAACCTAAATTTGGCACAAAATCGAATGAAACAACAAGAAGATCAACATCACAGCGAGAGAATTTTTGATGTAGGAGACTGGGTATTTTTATGGCTACAACCATACAGACAAATGTCCCTCAAGAAAGATAAGAAGTATACTAAATTATCGCCAAAGTACTATGGTCCTTAGAAGGTGTTACAAAATATTGGTACTATGGCATACACATTGGAGCTTCCTGCTTCTTCTCGAGTGTACCCAGTTTTCCATGTTTCATGCTTAAAAAAGGTTATAGGTGACAAACTTCTGGTTCAAACAATATTTAAACAAATTGACAAGGAAGAAGAAATCATATTGGAACATGAAGAAGTCGCGGAAACAAGAAATCGATAGCTATGAAATCGATCACTTTCAGAGTATCTGATCAAATTGAAGAACTTACACACTGAAGATTCCACATGGGAGGATGAGAATTTTATATAAAAGCATCTAGAGCTACTCATGCATTAAGGACAACATTTTTTTGAAGGAGAGGGGCATGTTAGGTCACTATATTAGTAGTGTAGCCCCTTATTGTTTTTAGTGTAGCCCTCTTATTGTTATTGTTGTACCCGTGTATCCCCCATATTGTTATTATTGTGCCCCATAAAGCCCCACTATTTTTATTTTTATGCCCTTACATTATTATTGTTAGGTACGCTAGGATTATATTGTGACCCCATGGACTCCTATATATAGCAAGGAAGTTTTTCATTTGAATCATCCAAGTTTTGTTCATTTATGTAATGTAAAGGAGGTTGCCCAAATTAGTTGATTTCTAAGGCATTGATATCTCTTTTCTTCTATTTTTGGAGTTGGTTTCATAACACAAGGTGAGATATCTTCAACCTACACTTCCCTTGCTCACCCAACAAAGGGAATGTAAAAATTTGTTGTACCCAGGGAAAAATATTTTTATTCATTCCGTGGCAATGACGCTAGAATATGTTGTAGATTTTTCTATCTCCCTTTGAAATATTCTCCAGAAGATGTACAATCCTCCTAGAGAAAACCTTCAGGTTGAAGGAAAGGGTCAGTGCTTAGGGCATCGTAAAGGAGTGATCTCGAGGATTTGTTGACAATTTCTGCTACAATCCATATTTCACATAATTTGGACATAAAATTATTCAAATATTGGTTCATTATCCCTTCACCAAGGTCGACTCAAGAAAACACACACACATATATTGGTAGATATGGCTCATCTCAGGGAGGAATGTCTCGATTTTGGTGCCTGACACACAACAAAATGAAGCTCAATATCATCGGTGTAGTGGAAATGAAGAGAATTATAGAAAGGAAGGAATTTGATGCAGATGGCTAGAGAAAACACAAAATCCTAAGCAGCAAGTTCTAGCTGAAGTATGGAAGAGTGAGAAGTTGAAAATGAAAAAATAGTGGAGCTCAATTTAAGGTTTCTGGCTCTATATCTCATGGGCGCATTCTGTCACCAAATAGTATTAGAATTGTTTTTCAAACACATGTACTATATGCTATAAAATAATACAAGTAAATTTGTCATTTGCATAGGTATTGTTTGCTACTTCACAGCATATGTAAATCCATAAATTAGAGTGAAACCAATAGCATCATTACCCAATTTCAAAGGAGGATAAACATACATGAAATGTTATACATAGGGGAAAATATTTTTCAGATTACTCTGCTTGGAATCAACAAAGTTTCTTCATCAATCTTTGAAGATAGAGTCCAAAGCACAAGTTCACCATAGCTAACATTTTTATAATCATGAGCACCTCATGAACAAGAAAATTGAACCAAAATTTGAACCTCCTTCTCTACAAACAAATCTCAGAACTTGCAAAGGCATAATTCAGGCCTCTAGAATGCATAATTTGGGAATATTTACATGATTTTATTCCCCCTATTCATTGAGAAAGGGGGATCTTGAACCATTGTTACAAAATATCTTCAGAATGCTCCATGTGTCTGATCAGCTAGATGTTTGAGCATGTGGGATGATCACAAAATATTTAATTATTTTCTTTAAAATGAATAAGTTACAAAAAGTTGAGAAAATAAAATAAAAAAAATGAAAAATAGAATGATGGTCGCTTTCAAAATATCTCCACGCTAATTGATGTGATCACCTTTAATCAGGCCACATCTCTACCATGGTGTCCCAACTAGTTTGCATCTCACTTTTTTCTTTTAACACCTCAAATTTACTTCTCTAGAGCGATCGATCATCTGATATAGTGGCACTGGGAGGTGTCTGATAGAGGTGCATGATTGAACAAAACAAACAATGTCTAACCCGTTCATCCATTTGTTACCTCTATGATGCCATACTAGAGTTTAAAACATCATAACTTCACTGCGAAACCAAATAATTATTCTACCTTCAGCCCTCTTTTTTAAGCTCTATTATCATTTATAAACCATGGGACCATTACCTGTGACCAAGGGCTTGGGGCTGTGATATTGGGACTTCCCCTTCCTATTAAAAGTTATTTAAAAGCACCTTCTGAAATTAAAAGTTCTGATATCCCTTTAGCCCCTTCTCCACTTGCCCCTTTACTTTTTTGTCTCATGGGACAAGGTGTTTTGGCCTTCGGCTCAATGCTTTTGTGCTAAAGCCTTTGGGTTACTATTAGGGGCTTATTCTCCCTTTGTAATTCATTTTTTCCCTTGGTTTCTTTAAAATATCACCTCCGATATGTAGACCTGATCCAGGTGGATATTGGTGGTCACCCACCTATTCCACTTGGGGCTCCACCATTGTCTATTTCAGTTTTTCAGTTTCGGCACAGTTTACTATTTTTAGCAGTTTTTCGGGTCCTAAACTTCCGGAGCCGTTTTGAGGCCCTAAACAACGTTTTTTGGGAAAACGGCGAGCAACATGGGTCCATGGACCGATGTTGCTCATTCCAAATTTTTAGTCCTCGGATAGATATTTCTAACGAGGTATGGTACGCGTCAAACGGAGATCGTATGCCAAAGTTACGCCCCTGGGAAGTTGAAACACCAATTTACCCAAACGGGGCTCATAGTTTTGGCGCTTCATCTCCTAGGGTTAGGGTTTTGGCTGTTTAGGATTTCCCATTGTTTCTAAATAATAAATAGGCCCTCGAGCCTCATTGTAACTCAGTTCAGAGGCCTGTAGCCGCCACATCTCTTCTCAGAGATAGCTACCATTGCCCTAGCTAGTTTTATTTCCATTCTGTCTGTAAGCAAATTTCAGTTCTTTGATATTAATGAAATGAAGTGTTATTTCCGCTGCATCTCTGTATTTATGGTTATTTGTTTATTCTGTTGTGTTCCTGCATAAATCCGGATCAGTGGTATTAGAGGGTCTGCTTTTTCTCGATCCTTCTTTGCATGTCCCTAACGAGGTCGGGGTATAAGGAGCTAGGGCTTGATCTGGTGGAACCTTTGCAAGATCAGCCTCGCAAACCTCGACGGACGCCCATGGGGGACGAAAAGAAAGATGAGGGAGCAGGAGATCCTATCAAAACATTGCTCGAGGAGGCCCTCGAAAAACAAAGGAACGCGATGATGGATAGTTTTGCTCAGATCCTTCAACGGCTGCCCATCGGCGGCGCATCTGCATCCAGTAGCCACTCTGGAGTTGCGACTCCCTTTAAAGTACAAGTAAATTTTGACATTCCCATATTTGAGGGTCAAATAGACGCAGATGCCGTAGATAGATGGTTGAATCTATTAGAAGGATATTTCTCTGTTCATGACTTTTCAGACCGGGAGAAGATTATTTTTGCACTCCTCAAAGCTACCCCCCATGTTAAGGACTGGTGGGAAACCTACTGTGAGAACAAGGACCAGACAGAAGCCTCTCTATTCTCGGCCGTACCAACTTGGAATTATTTTCGAGACGCCGTCAAGGAACAGTACTATCCCGTGGGGAGCTATGAGGACAAGTACATACAATGGACCACGCTGTGACAACAAAGGGATCAAGATGTTCACGAGTTGACGAATCTGTTCCATACCCTACGCACAAAGTTGGGTATCAAAGATTCAGAGAAACATTTGGTGCTAAAGTATCGCAGTTGTCTGCACAGATACATTCAGGAGGAAATGGAGTTCCTCGACATCTCCTCGCTTGGTACGGCATACCGGTATGCCGCCAAGATTGAGCAGAAATTCAAACAGAAGAAGCGAGACTTTGGATCTGCGAATCAAAAGCAAGGAAAAGGCGCTTCCAAACCGCAGAACAAAGGACAGAGCATGGCGGCTAAGGACAACCCGTCAAAGCCACAAGACAAGAACAACACCGTAAAGCCAAAGAAGGACACGGGAAAGTGGTGTGAGTTCCATAAGAGCTCCACTCACAACACAAGTGAGTGTCGGGCCAAGCAGTTGCTAGTGGCCGAGATGAGGGCTTCTGAGTCAGATGCATGCTCTGACTCCGAATCAGAACCTGAAAAGGCGAATGAAAAGGGGAAACAGATTATTGATGCAGAGCCCAACGCCACTGTTGCCACTGCAAATATCCAAAAGGAGGAACCGGAAGATCCAGAGGAGGAGGAACGTCTCTTCCACTCCCAAATGTGGGTAAAGGGCTCCCCGGTACAGTTCATTGTCGACAATGGGAGCCAAAAGAACCTCATTTCAGCAGACGCCGTGAAGCGGTTGGGCTTGCCGACCACAGCTCACCCACATCCATACACCATCGGGTGGCTTCACCAAGGACGATATCTCCGCGTCAGCCAGCAGTGCCGCCTTCCCTATAGCATCAAGCCCTTCACGGATGAGGTATTATGTGACGTTGCTCCTATTGATGTTTCTGATGTATTATTAGGACAACCATACTTATGGAAGCGTCATGCTGTGTATGAGTCTCGACCTCGTGCTATTATTGTTACTTTGGGAAATAAGTTGTACAGGATACCAGAGGTACCACCTCCTGCCGCTATCTCTTTGGTTACTGCAAAACAATGCAGTAAGCTCATTTCCCAAACCAGGAAATTCGTTTTCCTGATGATCCGCCCCCAGGGCAAGAAGAAGACTGTGGCCACGACCTCCAGACAGGGCTCCTCCGCACAACAACAACAAATGGATAAGGTTGTGGAGGAGTACGGGGACATATTCACCTCACCCACAGGGGTTCCTCTGCACTGTCAGGTCAAGCACCCGATTGATCTGACCCCCGGTGCGCCGCTACCTAATGGACCGATCTATCGGCGCTCTGTTCTGGAGAATGATGACATCAAGAGGCAGATTCAGGAGCTGTTGCAGAAAGGTCACATCAGACCAAGTTCATCGCCCTGTGGGAGCCCGATCGTGTTGGTACAGAAGAAGGATGGGACGTGGAGACTCTGTATTGACTATCGGGCGCTGAACAAGATCACTGTCCGGAATAGGTACCCAATCCCACGGATTGATGACCTTCCGGACCAACTCCAAGGTGCAAAATATTTCAGTAAGATCGACCTGAAGTCTGGGTATCACCAGGTACCAATTGAACCCTCTGATGTGTGGAAGACTGCCTTCAAAGCTAAGGAAGGCCTTTTTGAATGGCTGGTCATGCCCTTCGGGTTGACGAATGCTCCCGCAACCTTCATGAGGATGATGGACGACATCTTGCGGCCATTCACCAACTCATTCGTAGTGGTGTACTTGGATGACATTCTGATCTTCACCAAGACTTGGGAAGAGCACCTTCATCACATCCGACAAGTCCTCCAAACACTGCGGCAACACAAGTTGTGTGCCAATTTGGAGAAGTGCACGTTTGGCATGACCCAGGTTCAATATCTAGGATACATTATTGATGAAAGGGGGGTACATGTGGATCCAGCCAAGATCCAAGTCATTCGGGATTGGCCAGCCCCAACCACTATAACAGAGCTTCGCAGCTTTCTGGGTCTTGCTAATTTCTACCGGAGGTTCGTGTTGGGATTCTCTCATATCACTTGGCCCTTGAGTCAAGTCACCAAGGGAGGAGCGAGAGAAATTTTTTTTTGGTCGGAACCTCAACAGAAGGCGTTCACAGAACTGAAAAACCGCCTCTGTTCTGCCCCAGTGCTCACTTTACCAGACTTGCAACAGCCATTTGAGATCGAGACAGATGCCTCCGACTATGCTATTGGGGCAGTTCTTACTCAACAGGGACATCCAGTGGCATATCACAGCGAGACATTGTCTGAGACAGTTCGCAAGTATCCCACCTATGACAAAGAAATGTATTCCATTGTGCAAGCCTGTCGACAATGGAAGCATTACATTTTGGGGAAGGAAACAATCATCCACACAGACCACCGGCCCCTGCAGTTCATACATACACAAGGGAAGTTGCAGAATGATCGCCATCAGAAGTGGTCCACATATCTGCAACAGTTTCATTTGAACATCAAGTACAAGAAGGGTAGCACCAATCATGTTGCAAACTGCCTCAGCCGACCACCGATCGTGGCGCTCACCACTGTGCTCAACTCTTGTGGGCACGAGACTTCTGATTGGCTGCTTCTCTATGAGAGTGACCCAGAATTCGGCCAAACTTACAAGGCACTCTTGGGGGGTACGCAAGTTCCAAATTTTCACCTCCAAGATGCACTTTTATGTTACATGGGACACCTTTGTGTTCCTTCAAGCGAGCGTGCCAAGATGATATGGGAAGCACACTACATTCGAGTCACTGGGCATTTCGGGGTCGAGAAAACAGTAGCAATCCTGCAGAAGTATTTCTATTGGCCGAGCCTTCGAAAGGATGTCGAGAATCACATCAGATCCTGCACTGCTTGTGCCATTGCCAAACCGACCATCAAGAAGCAAGGCCTATATACTCCTCTACCTACCCCTAGTCGACCTTGGGAATCCATCTCCATGGATTACATGTCGGGCCTGCCTTCTACTAAGCAAGGAAATGACTATGTTTTTGTGGTCGTCGACAGATTCTCGAAGATGGCCATTATGGCGGCCTGCAAGAAGAATATCACAGCAGAAGCCACTGCTAAACTCTTCTTTGAACGAGTGTGGGTGCACTTTGGGATCCCACAGTCTATCATATCAGATCGGGATAGCAGGTTCCTCAGCACATTTTGGTCCACCCTCTGGTCGATGTTGGATACCAAGCTCACCAAGTCCACAGCTTTCCATCCCCAAACAGATGGCCAGACAGAGGTCGTCAACAGAATGATCGTACACATTTTGCGCATGTACAATTCAAAGCATCCATGCACATGGGACAAGAGCCTCCCCTATGTACAACATAGTAATAATCGGGCTCTCCACAGTTCAATCAGCCATAGCCCCTTTCAGGTGGGCTTGGGATTCCAGCCACTATGTCCCATTGACGTAGCCATGCCATTTGCAGCTGCTCAGGCCAATTCAGCTCATGTCCAGTCTGAAGCTGACAAAGCAAGTAGCTTCATCGAGCGCATTCAACACATCCGCCAACAGGTTCATGATATATTGGACAGAGCCAATGCCAAGTACATGCAACGCCATGATCAACACTGGGTGCCACACAACTTGCAGGTAGGCGACAAAGTATGGCTACATTTGCAGAAGGAGCGCCTTACTGGACCCCACCGCAAGCTTCGCCCGCTCCGATACGGGCCGTACACCATCACCAAGGCTGTAGGGAACAATGCCTTTGAGCTCAGTATTCCACCATTCCTTGGTCTGCACCCAGTCTTCAATGTGGATCGCCTTCGTCCTTACCTCCCACCTCTACTGGACACCTCGAACATTGCAGAACAACTCACACCAACAGAGTTAAATCCAGACTGCATGGAACAGGCCACCACAGATTGTATCATGGACATGCAAAGCAAGAACACTCGCCAGCAGAAGATCTAACTATATCGGGTTGTCAAAGCTGGCCAACTCCTGCACCAAGGAAAGTGGTTCACCAGGGACCAAGCTCAGCAGAAATTTCCTCATCTCATGGAGGAACTTAAAGCAATGGGGAGCATTGCTTCCTAAGGGGGGAGGAATGATCCAGGTGGATATTGGTGGTCACTCACCTATTCCACTTGGGGCTCCACCATTGTCTATTTCAGTTTTTCAGTTTCGGCACAGTTTACTATTTTTAGCAGTTTTTCGGGTCCTAAACTTCCGGAGCTGTTTTGAGGCCCTAAACGACGTTTTTTGGGAAAACGGAGGGCAACATGGGTCCATGGACCGATGTTGCTCGTTCCAAATCTGTAGTCCTCGGATAGATCTTTCTAACGAGGTATGGTACGCGTCAAACGGAGATCGTATGCCAAAGTTACGCCCCTGGGAAGTTGAAACACCAATTTACCCAAACGGGGCCCATAGTTTTGGCGCTTCATCTCCTAGGGTTAGGGTTTTTGCTGTTTAGGATTTCCCATTGTTTCTAAATGATAAATAGGCCCTCGAGCCTCATTGTAACTCAGTTCAGAGGCCTGTAGCCGCCACATCTCTTCTCAGAGATAGCTACCAGCGCCCTAGCTAGTTTTATTTCCATTCTTTCTGTTAGCAAATTTCAGTTCTTTGATATTAATGAAATGAAGTGTTATTTCCGCTGCATCTCTGTATTTATGGTTATATGTTTATTCTGTTGCATTCCTGCATAAATCCGGATCAAGACCCCTGAAGTGACGTCATGATGACGTAATCAAACATGTCAGCTCCTCAAAACCAATAATATTTTGCCATATGTGTTTTTCAAAGCCAATAAAATGTTGCCAACTATTCAGTTTAGAGGAGAGAGAAAGGGTATTCAGGTCCTTAGTTTTGCATAGGTTTCTTTTGTATTTTCCATATTTGTGGGCAAGAATATATCAGAGCCCTTTCATCGAAGGTTTTCAAAAAGTAATTAAAAATGGTTTCGATGGCCTTTGACCTCCGATATCTCTTCTTGGCCCTTAGGTGATCTATTATGTCTTAAGCCCTTGATTCTCTTTGAGTCTTCGTGACCAGGTGTTACACATATTGGAACCCTCCTCTCATCGAAGGTTTTCGAAATGAATCAAGAGAAAGTGCTGATGGGCACATCCTATGATATTCGTACATCCAATGTGACATCGTTGTGGTGTCACCATATCCATGTGGGGCCTCCTAGATAGTGACACATCTCACCCTAGTTTGGCTCCCTTAGGCCCCTAAAAACACCAGAAATGACTGCCACGTATCCTAGGCCACCATGTCATGCTGGCATCATCAACCATCTCTGATGTTTGAGGTCAATGACCAGCTTCCATGCGTCTTCGGAGTAGGAGAGAGAAAGGGCCTTCAAGTGTTTGAATTTCCAAGCTTTTCCTTTGTCTTTCAGTTTTCCTTGGAACCTTGGTGTTTTCAAATGCTTTTTGTTAGATAATAATTTTTGATATCTGATCCTCTGATAAATTAACTTCAAATATGCCCCTTTTTTTCCTTTTGATATCGTTTCCCGATATGATCGACCCCTGATATTTTGGTCATTCTACCTCAACTTGAATTCTGATGACAGTTATTCCCGATACAAAGTTGTTGTCTCCTTCGATATTGGCCCTCGATATATATTTTTCTCTGAAATTTAGGTTTGGATTGTGGTTCTCTCTTTGTGATTTTTGGTTTCGCCTTTTTAGCCTTTTTATACCCGAAATCCCCTTTTTGGCCAATAGTTGACATTATTGGACTCAATCATTTTCAAAAAGGAGTAATAGGGGATAACACAATTTATCTGTATATTAAGAATGATATCAAAGAATGATGTACATAGTGTACATATAAATACAATAACAAAATTGTTGATTCAGTTTCCACATGTTCTTAAACTCTACTAAGTAATCACCATAATACACACTAACTCAAACTATAATCCTTAGGATTAGGTGTCTAACATGAAGCTCAAATAATTTTGGCTTGTTCCAGAGGAAACGTTTATCTAAATAATTTTGACTTGTTCCTGGGGAAATATTTATCTAAATGCTTATCAAATGTAAGATATTTCACAACAAAACCAAAGAAAGCATAATTTCCTCGTAACCTGACTATGAATAACATTAGATGAACACAAAATATTAGAGTCATGATTAATAATTATTCTAAACGAAGGGAAAATAAACTACACATCAATAATGCAATCGAACATAAAATATCAAGATAATGACTACTTAGTTCTAACTATTGTAAAACTAAGTTCAAATGAATTGCAAACAAATACAATTGCTATTTAGGAGAGGAAGCTTAAGAAGCCTAAATTCTACAAAACAAAACCAAAAAAAAATAATTCAAATCTCAATTGTTTATTATTAACTAAGAAAATCCAGCTTAAACTTCACTATCCAAAACTAATTTTAAACCGTAAAGCAAAACGCTCACATTGGTTACACTTGATTGTATTACTCAAGGTTCCCTATATTGAGAAGCAATTCACCTAAAGAAAAAAAAAACCTTAGATTACACAATTACTTGAGAATGATATATATATATGACCAAAGCATACAGTGATTAGTAAAATATCATTATCCAAGATTTATCTTATGTCTGGATCCACCAAACACTTAGAAGGATTACTGATGTAAGAATGCTGCTCTTCATATTAATTAAAAATAATAACATATTATAAATTTAACTACAAAATAATAAAATCTTACAATTTTCTGTGGATGAGTCACACATTTCACCGTTCAAAATAACCTCCACTGATTAATATATCATGGGCAATGTAGAACATAGTTCTATATAACTGCAAAGCAACATCCTTTCCCTGAAATACACTGCATGCCTGAAAATTTTAGATACTCTACCACTGTGAAGTCTTATAATTTGGTTGAAATGTGTTACACCTCTGCAATATACTCTGCTGTATTTTGAAGAATTATAGATATATATATATATATATATACTGTTGTATTTTGAAGAATTAAGGAAAAGAAAACTAATAATGGTATGTCCGAAGCATGTGTGTGGATAAAGATTAGCCGGAATTGAAAGAAAAGCGAAGTAGCGGATGTGGTTGGATAAAGCGTAGCTGGCATTCAAAAAAGTATTGTATGATAAGCAACCGCTATAAACGATTAAAGGTTTACATGAGATGTACGTAAACGACAACGCTTGCTGGCCAAGCTTTTAGCTGGACTGGTGACATCCCCACCTCCTTCCCATGTCAAGCGATTCGTTGAATAGCAGTTTGTGCCTTGTACTGTCATCATCTCTCCGGCGGCCCTAGATTTCTTGACGGCGTCCGTAATTAAAATGACACTGACATGATCTTCCGGTAATATAAATACTATCCATCTATCGGTTTTTAGAGCAAGTGTTTCGATTCATATCTACCTACGCGTTTTGTTTGTGTGATAATATTTCTTTCTTGCACATGTTGCCTCGAAATTGTCCTGTTTTCATATATCCATGATGTCTAACTGCAAGAGAGTAACCCTTCTCGTTTTTCTTTGTACATCACTTCATATCTTTTCTCTAAATTCTGCTTACTCTATCACTACACTTTCACAACGCCATGCGACGAACAACACCCATGTAGAGAACGACATCCCGGTATTATTGAACACCAGATTGTCTCGAAAACTCAAGAATGTAGCAAGAGTGATAGTAGTATCTACGGAGGAAGGGAAGGGCCATTTTACAACAGTCCAGGATGCCATCAATGCAGTTCCAGCTAATAAGAGGAAATTAATCATAATTCAGGTCAAACCCGGCATTTACAAGTGAGCAACTAGTGATCCCTCCGATTAGTTTCATAAGAGAATATGTCGAATGATATAATTATTTTGTCGGAAAATTGATACTTTCTGCATGGTTTTGAGTCAACAATATAGTTATCCATTAAATTTTCTGTAGGAAGGAATATCTTAGAATGAGAAACTTAGTGTTCACCTTCATGTTATCAGGGAGAAGGTAACGATTCCTGCAGAGAAGCCATTTATAGTTCTGAGTGGCTCGGGTGCCAATAATACCATCATCACTTGGAATGATAGCGCTAAATCGAGTGGAGGGACATTTTACAGCGCAACGGTGTCAGTGTTTGCTTCAGATTTCATGGCCAGATATATCACAATCCAGGTATTTCACTATGAAATCCTTGTACAATATATAATGTCCTAGTAAAACTGGACATTATTTAAAGGTACAGATTTTTCGTGCAGAACTCTTATGGTCCGGGAGATCAAGCTGTGGCGCTGAGGATATCGGGAGATCGTGCTGCTTTTTACGGATGCAGATTTCTGGGGTATCAAGACACTGTGCTGGACGAGAGCGGGAGGCATTACTTTAGAGGCTGTTTCATCGAAGGTGCCACCGACTTCATATGTGGTGATGGACAATCTGTTTATGAGGTAAACTCGCCTAGTATAGATAATGCAGAATGTTTTAATTGTTTTTCTTTCTCATAGTTTAGAGCTGATAAACAATTCTGGTGGTTATGTACTATTAGAAATGTCGTCTGCATACGATCCCTGAGCTAAATGGCGCAATTACAGCTCAAAGCAGATCATCTCCGGGTAGAAACACGGGCTTCACCTTTATAAACTGTATCATTACCGGTCGTGGACTAATGTACCTCGGCAGGGCATGGGGACGTTACTCGAGAGTAGTGTTTGCTTACACTTACATTGCTGACATTATCTTTCCCCAAGGATGGGATAATTGGAAGGACCCGTCTAGAGAATCGTAAGCTACTTCTATCCCAACAAAGCAAATATAATGTTCACATCTATGCATGGACTATCAGAATCCCTTTCTAACAACATAATCTCTCTTCCGTGTCTATGTGCAGAACTGTGTATTATGGGCTGTACAAATGTTCTGGACCTGGTGCAGCTGATAAACGAAGAGTCTCATGGTCGCGTGAACTCAGTGATGAGGAAGCTACACCGTTTTTAAGTAGCAGTTTTATTGATGGGAAGAATTGGATAAAAAATATACCGTCCAGCCCGTAGAGATCTGCTAATTCGGCTCCACCAAATGGCTAAAACATCATCCAACAATCGGTCTCTTCCTTTTAAAAGTTGCCTCGTTTCTTGCCACGTTAAGATGCATTCACTGTTCGAGTCTCAAAGCTACAAATATACTGGTCAATTGGCCATTGCGTTGAAAAGCATAGTCTGTTTCACCGTGTATGCCATCGAAGACGAAAGGTATATTCTACATTATTCATTTTTTTATTCGTTCCCGGTAGAATATATTCAACGGTTGTTACCGTCCACAATTTTTTTATGATACCACAATTGATTCATGTATCAATATATATACCCTAAAGAATGCGAGTCTATACGCTTTCATGGTTTAATAGGTGTTCCCATCCACAATTTGTTCATGACACACAATGCGACTGGAATGGAAATTGAAGTCCGTACTGCAATCATAATTATCTATTTCCACGAACAACATCTACCTGCACAATTGATTCAGGTATAAATACACCATAAAGAATGCAAGTCTAACGATTTTATTTATGATACTACAATACCAGTTTAATGGAAATTGAAATCTAGCAAATAATTATTTTTGATCGAGGAATCAAATTAGATAATCACAATACTATATAGTCATCATTACATGAGGCTCCCGCGTAGCAAACATTTCATACATAGAGAAAAAAGACAATATTCCATCCCACCACTCGGCTTAAACTTACACTCAAGTAATTATCATTATGGAAAGACATTAAAATTTAAAAACAAGATGAACAAATAAGAGAATAAGGCTTACGCCAGAACTACGAAGGTGAATTTGTAAGGATATTTACAGAATTTAGAACGACATACGATTTGTAATCTCGAAAATTCGATAGCAGGTCTTTTCCGGTATTTAGTTTGTTGGTAAGGGTTTAGATTTCACTTGTTGCGCTGTCCTGGTCGCTTACATTCATCCGTCGAACATCTGGATGCTTCTCCTACTTTTAACCGTTCAGATTCATTAGACGACTATCTGGGTTCTTTGAACCGTTCATCATGATAGTTGTGACTGACTATCTCTTTACAACCTGGAAGGATTTACATATCTCCACATTACAAAATAACTCACATTAAGTCAAATTTACAAAATATATAACATTTTAAAGAATTTTTTTTTAAATCTTCAAAGATAAAACTCTATCAAATTTCAATAGTAAATATTGAATTTGTCTTTCTTGCTTAATTTCTTTGGACTGGTTTGTGACACATGAGGTTTATTCATAGTTTTTTTCTAAAATGACAAATACAAAATTTACCATTAGATGAGCTAGTTTAACATATAGCTACGAAATAAATATATCAGTCACTCACATAGCAACTTTACACTATTTTATATGGGAGAAGTGGATCTTTTGAGCATTGATTAAATAACAAAAAAATATTCACTATATTATAACAATTATTCGCGCTAACCCAACAATCACCAAGGACATTTCCATTACGACAATCCCTAGAAGGCATTGTGATAGATGTTGTTTTATGAATCAACCAAGTAAAGATCATTTATTCACTAAATGTGATTTTTTTAAGTGTTAGAAATCTAAAACTACAATTGTTAAATTAATAAATTTGCAAAGATTATGGAAAAATATTTCTTTATGGAAACAAAATAAGTGTGAGTTTTGAGATAGGGAATTCAGAATCTCCACAGTATCCATTTTTATGTCTGCGTTTGGAGTCAAAAACAGGACTCATTTTTTTTCATATACATACAAGGTCATTGTAAACCCATTTAGTCAAAATTTTGATATTTGAAGGACAATATATTTTTTCATATACATACAAGGACATTGTAAACACATTTAGTCAAAGTTAAGCTCTCCCATATATATAAAGAAAAATTTATAATAATTGTATGGCATTTACATGCAAAATATATTTTCCTCATCAAAATTTGATACTAAAAATGAATGCAACATCATAAAAAGTCTTTCAGCACCTCAAGTTCCACCCTTATAGAATTTAAGTTTTAAAATTTCCGACCAAATTTAATCAAAAATCTGTGAGCAAAAGCCAATTTATTTGGGCAAAATCGTGAGCTGGATTTTTCTTACCAAGTGACGAGATATGAAGCTTTTTTCACAAGGGGAAAGCTCACGGGAAACCCGGGCGTACTTCCCCAGAATTTCTGGATGGTACGTGCGGTAAACCGTTCGGCGGACTTTCGGTGCCTGACCTCAAAGGACTCAAGGATCGAACCCGTGACCTCTCTCAACGGAGAGGCCCACATATTGGCTCACTACCACTTGAGCTAACCCTTGGGGCTGCGAGATATGAAGCTATTTTAAAGTTGACGTTCTTTATGTGGAAAATAAATTTACTGTTTTGAGCAAACTTTAAATTTTCGTCATGCAAAGTTAATTAAATTGAATGCATAAAATAATTTAACTTATTTGAATTATTAAATAAATAAAAAATTTAATGTATAAAGTGAACTCAGATTTGAAAAATAAATCTACAAATTTAATGTGTGAGTAAATTTGAATTTGAAATGGAAATGGAAAAATTATAAAAATTAAATATAAATTTAACATTTCGTATAGTACCTAGATTTAAACTTGACTGTTGTTTTTCTTAATTAGAGAAATTTGAGCGAAAAACTAAAATAATTTTGGATATTACCACTTCCAAAGGAACATACTGCTTAGAATTTTGGATTTTACCACTACCAACGGAACATACTTCTTTAAAACTATTCCGAGTGCATTTCTCTTTTCTTTTGGTTGAATTTTGATTTTTTATTTTTGTACTGTGTGCTCTCCTCCTTTTCTTAGTGTTCCATGAAACCATCTTTTATCTAATGTGTTATGATTTTTTTCCTGTGTGTCATGTCACATATATTTGTTTTGTTGGAGTTCATGTGTTTTTTCTCTTTCTATATGTGGAGAGAGAAATTTTCTGAGATAAAAAGAAGCAAAGTCTTGGCATTCTTCATGATTCTTGTTGGCCTTTAAAATCAATGATTGTGAGAGCTTTTCCTTTCCTTCTTTGCTCATAGATTTTATAGTAAACAATTATACATTTTTGCTAAGGATATCCACCAAACGTTCAATAGAAGAGGAGTGGATTGAAGAAAATTTGGAGTTTAATTTTTATGGATGCTTGCAGTCGCTCTAGATTAACATTATGTTAATTTTTTGTTACCGTAGATATTTAATTCTATTCTTTAATTTCATTAACTTTTCATTTCCCTAGCCTCCTTTCCTACATTTTTCTTCTCTGTGGTATAAATGCTTTGACTACCTGATGAATCATGAAATTTCAATGCTCTACTTCTTCAGATTTTCCTTCGCCTAGCCTTTTTTCCTACCTCTTTTCCTATGTTGTCCTTCTCTCTAATACAAATTCTCTTACTGAACAATTATGAAAATTCCATATTGGTTTGTGTAATTTTTATTATCCTATAGTTAAACAAGTTTTGTTTGGTAGAGTAATCTCTGTCATAATTACCGTGTTCGAGTTTGAATTTGAATTCAAATTTGGTAAGGGAAAAATTAGATTACTTAAAATTTAATATGGAAAAAATTCTGAAGTATGCTTCTTTTATAAATATTCAAATACATTATTTTTCCAAATAACTTTGTTTTACATTTCAAATAATAAGTAAAATAACAAGTTTTAAGATTTTTTTACATAACCTGAATTTCCATGCAAATTCAATATTACAATGAACCATATAAATTTCACATTATCAAGTGTTTTATGCTAGAAAGGAAGTCTTTCAATATTCTTTAGAAATATATACTTGTATTCTCAATTATTAATCGCTCAATAGCTAAACGAAATGAAACACTAATTTATAAAATATAATAATAACATCTATTATTTTATATAATACAAAATATTAAACTTTATAGTTTAATACTTATCCAAAATCTCAATAAAAAGTTTAATAAAAAATTTCCATTCAAAAAGATAATTTATAAAAAAATTGTATTCAAATTTAATAAATTTAAAAATTATAAATTACAAATAACAAGTAATTACTTTTCTCTAAAAACATATAAATATTGTGTACAAACATATAATTATTGTATACATTATAAATTATAGATTTCTGCATATTTCATTAAAAACATGTTTGAGAAATTTATGTACAAATATTATTGCATAAAATACAACTAGATCACCATTTATTCGCGGTAATAGTATGCAATTTCTAGGATACATAAGGTGTTTTTGAAGAGCAAACAAGATGATAGTTTTATAATTATGATTAGAAACCTACGTTAGTATTCCTACATTAATCCATCAACCTAATACTCTGTGCATTGTACTGAACTTTCATATTAATTCGCAGATTGAAACAAACCATCTCATTTATTGTTAATAATTTTTTTCTGTTGCATTTCCATGGCTTCACACACATCTAAAGGATACATAATGGACCAATCCATCATCATACAGTGATCATAAAGTGCAGGGAAGAGCGTAACAAAGTACGCAATAACAATAATTAGAAATGTCCCCAATACAGGCAGAGATGCAAAACCAATAAAAAATGTCTCGACCATTTTATTTTATTTACTAAGATATAAAAATCTATGCTCGCCATCTTCTCCAAATCTCCATATATAACACATTGCATCGTGAAATGATAGAGCCCTTGGACACCATATCAAATAGTCAAAAGTGACCTAAGATGAATGCTTCTTTTTTTTCGTTTTCTCGTATCATTATGTTGTGAGAGTGTAGATTGGGAAGAGAGATTCGTAGAGGTTAGAGAGTTATTTAGGTAGTTAGGTTAAATGAAGAAGGTGGTAGATGAATGGCCTAAAACATTTCAATCATCTAACATTTCATCTGATGGTGCACACAGTTACACCGTGGAAGCTCGGGGAGTTGTTTTCAAAGAAGAACACCTTACGGCGTAATAATATATGATTTCCTAGAATGGTTCAGGCTTGCATGATTTCCCAAATGTAATGGTTCATATATTGGGAATCAGTTTATGAAGTTAAGAAAAACGACCATTTGGAAATCTCCATTGGGAAATGCAGTCTGAATTAAAGTACTTAGTGCAGATTGATCCCATCCATTGACATGTGAGGATCCCACATCTTTCATAAAGTAGTTACCAAATTATTACATGACAAGGGCATTTTTTTCATATCTCAAGTCCGAGAAGATCATGATTTGATGTCGTTATACCTCAAATGGAAAGATGCTAGAGTGGTGGATCTGTGTGGTGCAAATGCTACGATGTAGGAGTGATATATATTGGATTTAAAAATGGCGAGGATTTTTGAAAGTGATGGGGATGATATTGTCACAAGGAATGGTGTTCTTTTCCAAGGGAAGTTAGTGGTATTAGAGGGATTGTAAAATTATTAGAGTGCAATATGAATCTAGCTAAAGAAAAATTGCACAAACATGCCAAGTTGAAAAATAAAAAAAATTAGAATTGAGAATGAAATTAATTCATCAATATTAGTTTTAGAATCAATACATAAAAGCAACTAAGTTAAGCTTAGTTTTACATGCAATAACTATGTATAATTAAAGCTAATTGAAGTTAAGTGTGCATTGTGTTCTTCTAATATGCACATGCACCACCTGCAAGTACTAGAGTTAACTAACTAAAGCCAAGTGCACACCACATGTATGTACTCGAGTTAACTAGCTAAAGACAAGTGCACATCGCATGTCAGCACTCGAGTTAACTATATAAAGATAAGTGCACATCGCATGAAATATCTATAGTTGAACTAAAGCTAGTTAAGGCTAACTATGTGCATGTACAACACTCGAGTTAACTAGTTAAAGACACGTGCACACCACATGCAATCTCTATAGTTGAATTAAAGCTAACCTAGGTTCATGTACACCAAAACCCCCCCTTAATTATAGCTTAGGTGAGTGTGATGCAAAATGAATGAGTCCTGACAACACAACCATTTTAGTTACCCATATACAATGCATGAAAAGAGGAAAGAGGGAAAACCCAGTGGGAGGAAAAAACCCCCTCAAAATTTAATGTAAAAGTAGAAAAAAGGAAACTACTAGGCAGTTGTGTCCTTCACCTCGAGACAATCTCGCAGGAATTGAAACTTCTAGTCAGTGAAATTCTTAGTGGAGATATCATCAGTCTGCTCGAAACTAGGAAAATACTGAAGATCGATGATACCACCATGAATGAGTTCTCTAATGAAGTGAATGTGGATCTCAATGTGTTTGGTTCGCTGCTGTTGCACTGGATCTCTACAAATCTTTAGCGTACTTTGATTATAGCACCAGATGACAGTTGGATGATGGAAATTGATCCCAAGCTCAGATAAGAAATGTTGTAGCCAAATGGCATGAATAGTGGCATGGAATACTCCTCTATACTCGACCTCTGTTGATGATAAGGTAATGGAAACTTGCTTCTTGCTTGACCAACAAATTTGGTCGGATCCCAAACTAAGTACATAACCGGAGGTGGACTTGCGATCAATATTGTCACCATCCCAATCAGAATCTGTGAACCCAATGAGATCCAAAGAATAATTTTTTACATAATGAATCCCATAGGTGATTGTCCCCTAGACATATCGAATGATGTACTTTGCAACTTTCCAATGTAACTCATGTGGCTCCTGGATGTATTTGGAAACTGCTCCTATGACATATGAGAGATCAGGACGGAAGTGAGTGAGATAAATAATACTTCCCTCAAGCTTACGGTACAATGTGAAAACAACCAATGGTGTGTATTTTCCCTTCTCAAGATTTATCCCTGATAAGAATGGTGTGGCCATTGGCTTGCAGTCACTCATGTGAAATCGTGCCAAAATATCTCTAGCATACTTTGGTTGAGAAATGGTAAACCCAGAACCACTCTGATTGATCTCTAGTCCAAGGAAGAAATTTAGCAATCCCATGTCTGTCATAAAAAACCGCTTATGCAATGCAATTTTAATCACAGTAATGATAGAAGCTAAACTACCTGTTATAAAAATATCATCTATGTTGAGTACTATGATCAACAAGGAGTAACTTTTCTTGAAAAAATAAAGATTGGAATCAGATTTTCAGCGTACAAAATTTTGAGATAACAAATAAGAATCCATATTTTCATACCATGCTCTAGGTTCATGCTTTAGGCCATAGAGAGACTTCTTTAGTTTGCATACTAGAGATGAATTGTGCATGTATCCCTGTGGCTGCTCCATGTAGATTTCCTCCTTGAGATCACTGTGAAGAAAGACATTATTCACATACATATGATGCACCTCCCATCCTCTTGCTGCTACAATGGAGAGAGCTAGACGAATGGAATCCATTTTTTCCACTGGAGAAAAATTATGCATATTCAACTCCATGTACCTACTGAAAACCTTTTGCTACCAACCGCATCTTATATGGACTAACTTGGCCATTTGCTTATTTCTTGGTCTGGTAAACCCACTTTCGCCTCACAAGTTTACGACTTGAAGGTAGCAGAACCAAATCCTAAGTCTGGTTCTCAATGAGAGATTTATATGCCTCATCCATTGCTACTTCCCATTCAGGGTGCCCACCTTCTTTTACATAAGTTTGTGGATCAGATGCATGCATGGGCATGCATGGCTCCATATCTAAGAGTTCTTATGGATCTTCCTCAAACTGAGGTATAGAGGGAGGATCATCAATGAGATCACTCATGCTACGACATTTTTGTGTTGAAGGTGGTCGATAATCTTCCCAACTACAAGAGGAAGTATGATCTCAATGTTCAACAACTGGTGGTCCAACAAGTTTCACAGGAAAAGGCTCATCTTCATTAGAATTCACATATGAAATTTCATCTGCATACTCATCAATGAGTGGTGATGGAAACTTGGTAACAAGTTCATCTGCTGGTGCATGAAAAATATCTTCGTCAAAATTTACACTCCTTTAAATAAAGAGCTCTTCAGTATTGATATCAAACAATCTATAACCTTTTAATTCATTAGAATATACAAAAAACATGCATGATTTACTTTGAGGCTCCAAAGCCTTTCTCTTCTCTGTAGGAATGTGGGCCCATGCTCGAGATCCAAAAATGCAGAAATGACTGACTTCAGGTTGCCTGTTGTCCAAGCCTCAAAAGGTGTTTTTACAGTAACAGATTTATGAGGAGATATTTTTTGGATGTGTGAGGCACAATTGATAGCTTCAACCCATAGTTTTGGATGAAAGATATCTTGCATGAAATATGCAATTGGCCTCTCTTTTAAAGATTGATTCTACCTTTCGACTGCCCCATTTTGTTGTGGAGTGTAAGGAACGGTATGCCTGCTTCATTACAAATATTATTGAAATATTTTTTGACATGTTCCATCCCATTATCTGTGTGGAGTATTTTGATGCGTTTTTTAGACTGATTTCCCGCACGCGCCTTAAAAATATTTAGATGTTAAAAAAATTCAAACATGAGTTTCAAGAAGTAAGCCCAAGTGAATCTCGTGTAATCATCTATAAATGACAACACATATCTTTCTTTTCTCATTGGAAGTATTGGAAATGGACCCATGAGATCACTATGTACAAGTTCGAAAGGTGAAGAGGCTCTCCATGCATACCCCTTCTCGAACTTGTCTTGTTGATGATTTTCAAGAGCACATCCATTACAAACACCATTTTAAAATTCAATGGTCATAAATCATTTTACCATCCCTTGCTTGCTAAGTTACTGTATATATATGAAACTCAGGTCCCCAAAATCTGTCGTGCCAAATCATATTTCTTCATTGGCATGCGTAAGTAGAAAAATAGAATCTAATTGAGGAACAAAATCAAAAAATGTATACAGACAATATTGATCATTTACCTTTCCAGATGTAATCTTCAAGTTGGTTTGCATGTCATAAATTCTCATGGAATTCAGGGTAAATTCCACTATCCTTATGGTACCTTTGTGTCTCATTTGATACATTGAAAGAAGATTCACAGGAAGCCTTGGAATATGCAAGACATTCTCAAAAATTCCATCTTCAAATTTCACTCTTTCTTTTCCAGTTGCTTCAACTACAGAATTTCGCCCCATGAGAATAGGAGGTCCTGAGTATATATGTAGAGAAAAAAAGGATTCCTTTGAAGAATTCATATGATGTGAAGCTCATGAATCGATGATCCATTCTTGTAGTGTAGAATGAAGAGCAATCAAAGCATGCCCATTACCCTTTGTTTCAAATGGTTTTTCCTCTGTCCTCTGCTTGGTACTTTCCGAAATATGATGACTAAGATTATTTTGCTAAAGAGACTTTGCCATCATATCAATAGTCTTATGCATGTAAGAGGATTCAAGATGATAAACTCTATTACAATAAGGACATTTGAAGTTTCCTTTCTTTCCCTTCTTACCCTCAGAGCTGGAAGAATCATCTGGAGGTTTTGGATTTCCTCCCTTTCTTGGATCTGGATCTCTTGCCTTTCCTTTGCCTTTGTATTTTTTATTTGGTTTCAAGTTGGAATTTCCTTTCTCATGCATGGAAAGTGCATGTGCACTTGGATACTTTAATGAACCCATTTTTATGAGCTTATCCTTCTCATGAATATGAGACTCAACAAATGTGTCAAATTTGGGCATTTTCCATTTTTCTCAAGTTACAAGTTTAACTATATGAAATGTGGAAATGAAAACATCATATTTAGGGCCTAATTTACACAAAATAGAAAGGATCAATTGACTTTCTTATTTTTATATAGCGATCCTGCATTCATGTAGTTATAGAAGCAATGATTTAAATTTCGTAAAGAGATCTTGAATGTTCTCAAATCTATTTCGATCTAAGGAATTTAGCTCATTTTCAAGAATATGAGAGATATATATTGGATTTACAAATGGCGAGGATTTCTATAAGTGATGGGGATGATATTTTCAGGAGGAATGGTGTCATTTTCCAAGGGAAATCCGTGGTATTAGAGGTATTTTAAAATTTGTAGAGCACAATATGGATCTAGCTAAATAATAATTGCACAAACTTCCAAGTTTAAAAATAAAAACAATTAGAATTGAGAATGAAATTAATTCATCAATATTAGTTTTACAATCAATACATAAAAGAAACTAAGTTAAGCTTAGTTGTATATGCAATAACTATGGATAATTAAAGATAACTGAAGCTAAGAGTGCTTTATGTTATGTTAATGTGCACATGCACCACATGCAAGAACTAGAGTTAACTAACTAAAGCCAAGTACACACCACATGTAAGCACTTGAGTTAACTAGCTAAAGACAAGTGCACATCGCATGTAAACACTCGAGCGAACAAGCTAATTACAAGTGCAAATCACATGCAATATCTATAGTTGAACTAAAGAAAATTAAGGCTAACTATGTGCATGTATATCACTTGAGTTATCTATCTAAATACAAGTTCACATCGCATGCAATCTCTAGAGTTGAATTAAAGCTAAGCTAGGTGCATGTACACCAACAGGTATATTGTGATATTTCTCTCTCTACAAGCATGGGTGGTATTAGAGGTATACTCTCATATTTCTCTCTCTACATGTATGGGAGGATCTATGTTTTTTTAGGTGTGTTTGGTCTTGGAGAATACCTTTAAATATTAAACTATTTGGATAGATTTTTGGAAAAACAAGATCTTCACTTGAGAAATTCTATGTAAGAGAGATTTTGAAGGTCCCGAAGGCATTATTTTTGGATGTCTTTCTTGGTAAAACAAGATCTCCACTTGAGAAAATATATGTAAAAGAAGTTTTGAAAGTATAAGAGGTGTTATCTATGTAAGGGCACTTTTGAAAATGCGCTCCATCTAATTTTTCAATATCCATTCACCATTTCCTTGTGCGTGATGGTTTTTCATTTCTATGGAGGAGTCTATCAAAAGGTGGATCCTTCAGTTTAGAAGACATCAATAATTTTTTTATTTTATTTAGAGGCATATGGGAGGGCGAAAATGCTTCGATTTTTCTCGGAATAACCTTTTTACATTGTTTGTATTTGGAATAAGATATATGGACTACATAGATAATATGGATACAAAATTCATAAGGAAAAGCACACATATCCTTTGATGGTGTCCTGAATGTTCTATATCTCGCAATTTCTTTGATGGGAATATCCAATGAGGACGTTGGGGATTTGGTGCTCTTGTTGAAGTCTCACATGTACTCCAATACCATTTCTTTTGGAGCTGTGGCATTGGAACAAACACCAGGAAGTGGTGGTTGCATTGTGGGGCTCTTATACTACGCTAAGAAACTTAATATTGAACCTACTCATATTTTTACAATTCTCAGATTTTCATACATTGGATCAATGACAAGTCTACCTTGGGTTTCCCTTATCTGTCTAACTAGATTTTCCAGATTTTAGTTTTGAAGGCATCATTTCATGGTATATATTCTGAATGTGTTTACAGGCTAAATAACATGTGTGCATATATTGTTTCTAAAAAGGGTCTCACTTCAATGCCTGGTAAAATCCACTTCAATTTCATATTCCAGAGTGTGTTGCAGAATGCTCAGTCATTTCCAGTAGTATTATTTTTCTTATGCCTTTTCTGGCTCTTATGTTGCTGGATGTGCTGGAGTGCATCCTTTAAAAACAATTTTTCTACAATCTGGTGTTTTTATTCTTTTTGATGGATGTGTAATGATGTATCAACTATGAGAAATAGATGGTGTAACTATATTTGTCTTATTTGGAAATATTACCTGCTCATATGAATATACGTAACTAGTTTTCCTTTAATATAATAATGTGTGTTTTTTTCTTCCCAAAAAAAAATAAATACCAATCTATATAAATAAACTAATAAGAAAAGGATTTTCAAATTAAGGAAATAAATTTTGGTAGAAATATGAAGAGAGCTAGAGAGATTGCACAGACAACATATCACACTTTGATACTTGTACTGATCATCGAAGCTACAAATATATAAGGAGGAAAATCACTGACTTGGGCAATATCATAACTACAACTCATACATTGGAAACAACAACTTCTAGTGATAGTTTGGAGGTTTATGTGGTGTAAGTTTTGAGATATAATTTGGAATGTCCACAATCTTCATTTTTCTGCGTAAGTTTCGAGTCTAGAACAGAGTCATCTTCACGACAAAAAATATAGAGAAGAGAGAAAAACAAGGGCTATAAATAGAGAATGGAGAGAATAGAGGGAATGAAGGGAAGGGAGGAGCTGGCCAGCAAAATACCTGAAATCATAATTATAAGGTTATTAATAAGTTTTATTTTATTTTATTTTATTTGTATTTTTATTATTTTATTATTTTAAATTATTTTGTAAATCTTGATTTAATTTTATTAGAGCATAATTTATAAGTGTATATGTTTCAATAAAAGAGATATTATTAATATTAATTAAAATCAAATATTAATGATATTCATATTAATTATAATGACCTATTAGTAATATTAATTATAATGGTTTTGATTGGCAACAATATTGTAAAATTAATATTAATATTAATAATAGAGTTTAAATAATTAGTTGATATTTGATTTAATTTAAATTGATAATACTAATAGTTTTATTAAGCTTTGATTATTAGTATAGTTGATTAAATTGAAGAGTAAAGTTATTATTGATGTTATTAGAATTATTTATAATGAAATCTTATTAATATTACTAATAATGTCATAATATTAATACTAATTAGTAATAGCTTATCTTATTACCAATAATATTGATCAATTAATAATAATAATAAAGTTTTAATTTTTTCTATTATTCTTGATAGGGTATTTAATTTAATTTGATTACTTAGAATTATTAATTATTAATTAGGTTAATTTTAATATGTTTTTTAGAAAAAATTTGTTTTGAAAGTTGATTAAAAGAAGGGTTAAAGGTGAGGGATGATGTGCATCGAAGGGGGAAATGGAATAATAGATGAGATGTAGGGAAGCCATGAAATATTTGGAGGGGGGTGGAGGTGACAATGAACGATGTGAAGGGGGAGTGGGAATAAGGAGGTTTTGAGCACTGAAAAGGGTGATGCAAAGAAAATAAGTGATAAAAGGAAGGGGGAGGATTCATAAACTTTTAAGAAGGCAGTAGAATGCGAGGGTGAGATGGGGGGGGGTGGTAAAAATGGAGTTTAAAACGGGGTGACGGGGAAAAAATGTGCATTGTGATGGTGGTATTATTCCTTAACAGAGCGGGGAAGTAAGGGGATCCAATTTCTGCTAACCTCCAAACACCCATCCCTATTGAGGATGTTAGGGTGTTTGATGTTTTGAAAGGCCTCATGAATTTTACGTTTGAAATGATGTTTTTCATTAGAAATCACCATAGTGTCTTCAAGGAAGATATGGTGAAAAGTCTTATCTGTGTGTTCTGCTAGAGACGATGTTCGAGTTCTTCCATTTGTGATGTCATCATCATGTTATTTAAGCCTAATTTTGAAATACCTTCCTATTTCTCCAAAATAACAATCCTCGCTAGAGAAATTATTTTTTTATACACCCTTTTGTTGGAGGTGATCAGGGTTGTCTTTGACAGATTTCATCCCTTTTCTCATGGTCATTACAATTTTGAAAGACGTTCCAACATATTTCTTAGCAAGAACCTTGGCTATCTTGTCTATGAATCCTTGAATATATGGTAGATATGCTTTTCCAGTTAGGGAATCATTACAGGACTTGTTTTTTTTTTTTTTTTTTGTTCTGGATCTGGGTCTTTGAATGGCTTGGATGATGTCTTTGAAAAAATTCTAGAATGACTCCTTGTAACTCCTAATGACAGCTACACATGACATAGAAACATTACTTCAAACACCCTCCCTTAATTCTTACATGGAAAACACCTATTACAACAACAATATTAATCTTTGTCTCATTGGTCTTCATCAACATTTAGATTCACTCTAGAATCTTGCAAACACTTCTCTTTCACCACAACATCTTCGAGTTGTCACTTGACCTCCATTTGAAATGTAAAAAATTCACACCATATTTGACATACTTTGTAGAATTGATGTTTCTCGACCTCCCACAGCAAAACGAGGCAGTGTTTATACTGAACCGTCCTATGGACATACCTCCATCTATTGAACACATGGTATTCTATTGTATTTCCCAATTATCTAGGAAGACAGTCTGAGTAATAAATTTATTCATAAGTGTTACATGTCATTTTGTCACCATGAAATTTTATTGTTTATATGGGTCTATCACCATCCATGTTCCTTTAGAGGTCAAAAACACTAATGTTCCTGAGTCAAGTCTTCAAATTGGAGAAAATCACTATCAAACCCTTAAATTTCTACTTGCGCGGTTTTTCTAGCTTTTCCCTCTGCACGCACTGATGTTCCGTCTATAAACTACGGTAACTCCCGCACTTTTTGCCATTAAACCCGCGCACTTCCGTGAAAAGAAAATAAGAGGAAAAAGTAAATTTTAGAAGCCTAGTTGGTCGAATATTCTCCCAACTGCAATCTTCTAGAGTCTCCATTAGTTCGAGCTTTATCCATCCACTCATGGAGCTTATCCCTTGGTCCATGGAACTAGAATCCCTTCATGAGAGGAATCCATCCCCCCTCTTCATGCAACTGAAACTACCTCCATTTCCCTATAAATTGAGCTCAAGTTTCAGGTTGAAGGGTAGATTATGAATCATAAAACTTACCTATATAGTTTGTAAGTTGAAGAAAGTTCATAAGAGTGCATACCTTCTACACTAGTGAGTTGTTGCTGGCATAAGGAAGATCACACATTTGTGTCTATAACTCCATGCTAGTATTCAGAGAGGAAGGCTTATCAGACTGAAGGAGAATGATTTTTCAGAACCCTAGGAGAAATATCTACAACATCAAAGCATCAGGTTGTAAGATTACTATTTCTATTCAGGATAATACATATGGGTCTCTTTTTCTCATTGCTTTGTTTCTATGCTTATTGGAATAATGTCAATACTTAGACTCCTTGATCACTAAGTTGGATTAGTATTTTTTGATTATTATATGTTGCATATGCTTTGATTATTTTTCATGTCTTTGATTGCAGGTTCTTCTCATTGGAGAACTAATTTGGAGCGACAGGACAAAGGGCTACATGAAACGTTTGGATTTCAAGGTATGGGCATGTCCTCTCTAATTTAGTATTATAATAATCTTGAAATGAAATTAATCTAGAGGAAAAGGTTTTCAAATGGAACTTTGTTTCTAGTTACTCCACTACAAGAAAAAGACCCTCTAGCGGAGGTAATAAAGGAGGTTTTTAGTGTCATAAAATTTTCCAAAATTGTCAAAAAAACATTTTATACAACATCCATTTTCAGTAACGGAGGTTTTGGTGAGGTTTTTAGTGTTATAAAATTGGCCAAAATTGTCAAAAAACATTTTCTACAACATTCGTTTTCGGTAACGAAGGTTTTGGCAGAGCTTCTAATGGAATTTAAACAAAACTAAAAAAACTGGGTAGTCGAAGGTTATTATGGATTTGTTTTCATCGGTGTGCTACTCAGGTGTCAACACACCAGTGCATGTCATCTAGACAGTCGGCCCAGGGTGGTCGAAGGTGCATTCACTGGGCCATAAAGGTATAAAACCACATCAGGTGCACTGTAGGTGATACAACCCACCGAGCCATTCTAATTGGTATTGGGATTTGTGTGGTGCCCATAGGTCGTATCAACACACCGGTTCGTAATATTATAGAAACACGATGGTGCGTAGTATCACACAAACGCACTGAATTTTATAATTCATATTGGTATTTTTGCAGTTCCCATAGATCATACAAATGCACCGGTGAGTAGTCTCACATAAATGCACTAGTGCGTAGTATCGTGGAAACGCACCAATTTCTCTAATTCGTATTGGTATTTGTGCGGTGCCCATAGGTCGTACAAATGCACCGGTGAGTAGTCTCACATAAACGCACTGGTGCACAATATCGCACAAACACACTAAGAGTTATAATTGGTATTGGTATTTGTGCAGTGCCCATAGGTCATAGAAACACACCGGTGCACTGTATCTTAAAAATGCACTGGTGTACAGTAACTGACACACACCGGTGTTCATTTTGTATTTTTTGGAAACATTGACCCGTGACAATGAAATTATTGTGATTTTTTGAAATTAATTATTCATCAAAAGTCAATACATCTTGTAACAATATTCATATTAATTAAATTTTATTAATGCATTTGAATGTGATGTTTGGATTAATTTTTTATATCATATCATAATTATTGTGAATTTTTTAAATTCATTATTCATCAAAAGACAACACATATCTTATAAAAATATTCATATCAATTAAATTTGTATTATTGCATTTTAATGTAATGTTTGGATAAATTTGTTATATCATATCATCAAATTTCACATCTCTTCATTATAATATTTAATCATCCATAGATTTAATCACTGGTGTTACAATTCACAACGACAATGGAGAACACAATAGAATAAATTAAAACATATTTTATTATATATATATGAATAAGAGAGTCTTTGTCATACAAAATGGGACAACTATTAGTATCCATTTGTCTTTCAATTAGGACACTATGTCCATCACATTAAACAAAATGTCTGATTTCACAGACAAACATAATGATCATCATTTTTCGCTTGAACTGCTCTCACTGCTCGAGCTACTTCCATGACTTGGGTTACTTTGAGGAATGTTTTTTTGACGGTGTTGATTGTTTTCTTCTTCTTCACCTTCGACATACAAACATAAAAATAAACTTTAATGAGTGTGTATACATTGGTGAGAATAATTAAAATTGCAATATTAAATAATATACATCATTGTAAATAAATAAAAATGGCATACCATAGAAACAAATTAATCATAAACTATACACATTCTTTCAAAACCTAATTTCATGCAATATTTCAAGATTTCATGTGTTGGCGCAGTTCCATACTTTGTGTCCTGCAAGTTTTATACCCCATAATAAATCATATATCTAATACAAAAGATTTGTTTGTTCTATTAATTATAGATGAAGCTAAGTAAAACAAGATCGATAGATGGTTACAAATTCCACAATTAATTTATGATATGCCAATAGATACTCACAACCCATATTTAACCCAATGTCAATCAATTCGTCTAATGGTTCTTCTTTGTATGTTAGCACCTGTTTGAATACATTCAATGATGATTGTTGTAAAACAACTTAAAATATACAAAAATGAAATCTAGTTAAGTTGTTATAAGGAAGTAACTATTACTCACAAACCTAAATATCAACCCTTTTCTTCCTTATTATCCTGTTTTATGTGCTGAATGGGTTCCATTTTCTTTTCTTTTCTACAAGAAAATACTTGAAAATTAATATTTAATGCTGAATTGTTTATTTATTGTACCTAATGATCAAAAAATTCAATGATTACTTATTACATTTGAAGCACATTGTTGTTGAGATGGCTCCTCCTACGATGCAATTTTTTCCAATTCTTTGACCATCTCCTTGTACACCTTTTTGGACATTCCTACTAGCATATTTCTAATATCAGCTCATTGATATTTTGAGATTTTCATAATCTTCCTGAAAATGTCACATGACAATAAATTATTTAATTTTATTTTGATATATGAAAAGTAAATATAACAAAAGTGATACTTATAAATGATATATTTATAAATAATTCTAGAAATTTTTTTAAAGGAATATTACTTTTTCATGCCTTACATTGTTTTGGTGTACGTTTTTCCTATTAAAAGTCTCACATGTCTCATTGCCCAATTCTCTGAAATCTCTTCATGTAGTTTAGATAAAATTTGGTTCTTGGAATCATTGGATTGATTTTTTTATTGTAAGTAGAAATAATGTCTATACATTCATTCCACTAGATCCCTCAAACTTTTTTAAAAGTGTTTCCCCCTTTCGTTAACCTCCAGCACCACTCGAGATGAGCTAAGGAGAAATTTATTTTCATTTGCATGTTCTATTTTTTTTCTTTTCTTAGAACAACATTCCTTTTCTAAGTTGTTGATTCCTGTAGAACATTAAACATATAATGTGAATTAATAGATTGTTTGAAATATGTTATTCAATAATTTTAAGTATATTATTAATGATAATTAAAAAAAGAAACTCATATTGGATCGATAGTATTTTTTCATTCACTTGATTCATCATTCTGCAATTTTTCCATCAAGATTTTATGCTCTTCTGGTCCTAGATCGGAAATAATATTATCTAGCTTCTTCATTTTGTGGCTCTGCATGATACAAATTAAACAATACATATTATTCAAACTTACATATAGTTCAAAAATAATATTTTTTGTAAATAATTTACAAAGAACTTGCCTTTTTTGCTTTTCTTGATGTGTTATAAATATTTTTGTTACTTGATATCTTGTCAACCATTATTTATGTATATTAAAACTATATCATATCATTCATTAATATATTTTATAAATAAATCATCAAATTTTCAGGTAAAAAACATATATCAAGAAACTAGTGCGCTTTTCATGGTGTACGCAGCAACGTTGGTGCATCGTGTTCTTATAAACACACTGCCAAAATAGTATTAAACATTGTACGGTGATATATGCCAACAAGGAGCACCAGTGCATTATACGTTAACCACTGCACCGATTAACACAGAAAAAATAATAAAAAATAGTCTAGTGTTTATTTTTATATCATATGGTGTCGTGGAGGGGCCGGTGTGGCCTATTCTTATAAATGCCCTGTGCAAACAGGGGACCATTGTATGGTGCTCTCTGTTAACAAAGAGACTTGATGCATTATATTTTACATGGTGCACCGATTAACACAAAATAAAAAATTGTTTTTGTGAAACAGTACGTTCACGGTGCACTATAATGAAATAGCGCACTGGTGCCCTATTTTATATATGGCGCACAGATTAAAAATATTTATTTTTTTAATTTTTTATTAAACAGTACATGCATGGTGCATCGTAATAAGCCAACGCACCAGTGCGATAGGTTACACAGGGCGCACCAATTAAAATAATTCAGTTTTTTAAACATTCATGCAATGGTCGACATGGTTTGGGATCCGAATATCCAAATCATCCCATGGGTTAGATGTCATAGGCCTATATATATAGAAATACAAACCCTATAAATCTAAAATGAAAATCCCTAATTCTGAAATCACAGAAATAGGAAGAAGCAAGGGCATAAACAAAAGGAATGAAGGGTTTAGGGTACAATAGATATTTTTATTTATTTATTTATTTATTTTTTCTGAAGATGAACAACAAATTTAATTTTTTTACTTACTGCGTAAAAAATATTGCAGAAAATGTAAAAAAAACTAATAAAACTTAATCACTAAATCGTTTGAAATTCTATGCTACAGGGTTTGAATCACCAGAGGTTTGGAATTTTGATTGTCTGAATAGTTCTGTTCGATTTTATTTCGCTACTCCACAGTTCTCTTCTGCTCTCTTTCTCCCGGTATGTCTCATGTAGATACCTGGCTAAATATTTTTGAAAAAATAGTGATATAATGAAAAGTGTTTAGTATTTAAAGAATTCTTTTATGGAATTATATTTTAGAAAATATTTTTCCGCCCATTTTTCAATTTACCACCTTTTTTTCACTTTAAAAAAAAGTTACGCTTTTATTATTTGCGTCTTTTCATCACTGGTGCATCAATTAATAACACTACACCAGTGCATCAGTTAATAACATGACGCCGGTGCACAGTAACTAAAACGCACTGATGCGGTTATCTATACATAAGCATCGATAACAATAAGTCCATTTTTAAGGCACCGAAATTACTTTTAGGTGTGTGCACTAAAATTTATTGTTGATTTTTCTCAAATAGAGGGAGAAACTATGATAATTTTATCAGATGGATAATTATTCAAAATCCAGCTAGTTCCATAATATTTATCAAAGTCCATCGCGAAGTTTTCCCTATCCATCTCGAGACGTAATATTTACTACAGATTTAATTTATATGTTTATTATCTAATTGAATTTATGTTTTTTATCCATGTCAATCAGCTTAATAAATTTTATAATGTATAAAAATTTGCAGGTTCATGAAGATTCAGAATCGAGTTCAGATTCACAAAATATTCAAACAACTCCAAGACGTTGAAAACTCTTATCAAGAGCAGCATACCGCAAGGCGCATTTGGTAGATGAAAATGGTCAGTCGCTTCACCCTGCCAATTTTAACAATATCGCATCTTCTAGCCAAAATCCCAACATAATGATGGTAATAATAATTTTTTGGTATATTAATGTAATTATTTCAATTTCAAACAAATTAATCATGCATTGTCAACGTTTTTACTAATTGATATCATATATTTTGTACTAATCATGTTCAAATATATTTTTTGAAATTATTAGGATTCTAGTGATGATGAGTGACATACCTACCATCTTCCATTTCACCCCACAACAATGTAAAATCGAGAGAAGGTTGAATTAAGAGAAAAAATCAAAGATGAACAATACCAAGAATGGTTGAATCATCACCGATTCAATTCTTTCTACATGCAGATTCACCAATTAGGAATGACTATAGCAATAGTAGTTCTTCACAAGATGGCAATGGAGGCAATCACATAGAGGTTGGTATGGATTATTACTTCAGGGATATGATTGCCACGGAGAAAATGTTGTTAGATGCATTCCAAAACGATGATCAGCTAGGGGATGATGCTCATATGGCTAACACCTTTTTCAAAATCCTTAAATTTTCTTCCACGACCCCTCTCTTTCGACCTGGTGATCAGTAAAATTCTACCCAGTTGGGGAAAATGACATTACTATACAAATTCAAAGCAAATTTTAGCTTGTCGAATGCATTTTTCTTGGAAATTTTGAGGTAAGTTACCATAAATTCCTCCCTTATATAAATCTGAGAAATATAATCACACAATGAACATTAAAAATGGTTAATTTTATGAGCGTTAACAATTATATCGGCATTAATGTACATTTAATATTTTTCATGGTCATAAACTATAAGTTATTCAAAGAGATAGTTCTTCCGAGTGATAATGTCTTGCTCGGTAGCTGTGAAGAGGCAAAGAAATTGTTGAAAATGTTGGGCGTTGAGTACTTATCATATCATGCATGTCCAAATGATTGTATTCTATATAGAGGAGAATATGAAGACAAAGAGATATGTCTGAAATGTGGGCATGAAAGGTATGATAAATAAAAAAAGAAGGGTAAATGACGCGGTCCTCCTTTTAAGATATTGAGGCACATGCCTATAATCCTAAGGATTCAGAGGCTGTTTTGTTGCAAAAAATTAGATATGTTGCAGTGATGGCATGCCTCACACAGAAGTGAGTTGGGATTTATGTGAATCCCAATCAATTTAATATCCATGAAGCATATAGAGGATACATGGCACAAAAAATTCAAGGATGAAGTACGAAGTGTATGACTGAACATAGCCATGGATGGCATCAACCCATATTCCCTCCAGAACACAAAATATTTTTTTTGGCCTATAGTAGTGATCAATAACAATATCCCCCCATGGTTTTCCATGAAGAATGAACATCTTATGTTGGCTCTCATAGTCCCTCGTAGAAGACAAGTGAAGAATATGGCTATCTACTTACAACCACTAGAAGATGAATTCAATGAATTATGTTATGGGATATATGTATATGATGTATCAAGACCCATCACAGTAGAGAAGAGTTTTACGTTGTATGGCATATGTTCTCACACAACACATGATTATCCAGGCTTAGGAATTTTCTCTAGTAAATTACATGTTTATTGATTTGTTTATATACGTAACAATATTCATGAAATTATTTAACATGCCATGCATATAAATTGTATACAATAATATCACAGGTCTTGTAACAAAAGGGTGTATTGGATGTAAATGTTGTGGACCTTCTCTAAAAGCTAGATGGTCCAAAGACCTGCGAAACCAAGTGCATGACTTCTCCAAGGTATTCCTCCCAGAAGAACACCCTTACAGAAGAGTAACATTCGCTTTCAATGGTAAACAAGAGAGAACCCAAAGGCCTCCAATAACGACACTAGTTGAATGGCTTAGAGCATATGAGAGAGAGAAGAAGAAGGAGTTCATAGAAATGTTTGATTCAAATGGGGAGCCTATGTTCGATGATGGAGAATTCTTCGACACCTATGTTGAGAAATTACAGATTGGGATGAAAAGGAAATCTATCTTTTGTATCCTCCCATATTGGGAGCATCTTAAGATTACCCATTTATTATATCCCATGCATATATTTAAAAAAAATTCATCTTCTTTATGGAGGAACATATCATTGAAACAAAGAGACACATTGGCTGTTAGGAAATATCTTATTACTTCAAAAACTAATTGGTTGTTAGAATTTTACAATGGCTGTTAGAATTTTACATACAATTATAATTAAAATTAAAATTTTACAATTACAATCCTTTCACATTAATACAATTAAAATTTTACAATTTCATGTACAATTATGATTACAATTACAATTAAAATTTTAGAATTTTACATACAATTACAATTACAATTTTACAATTTTAGATATCTACCATTAGAATTAAAATTTTAGAATTTTACATACAATTAGAATTATTTAATATTCCCAAATAGGGATGCAGCAATACATGAAAAAAAATCTGGAATAGCAATGAAAAATAACTCATAAAATCTATTTAAAACACATAGCCATCAATTACATGTACAACAACAAGAAATCTGATTCATTATGTCAGCAAAAGTGGGGAAAAGCAGTGATTTATGCCCTAAAAACATTATTTTCAGAGATTTATGTGATAATAGGGAAAAATAACACTAGGATCTCTTACCATATGTAATTTGGGACTCATACCCAGAAAATATCCGAAAGCCAATCACTTTTTCTTAGTTAAACAGATCTCCCGGTCCTGCTATGACTTAAAAAAACTGAAATCTCATGATCCGACTAAACAGAAAGTTTCTAAAGCATGCATAGTGTCTTTTAAAGAGGATTTATTATAAAATATGATGCAAAAATCAGATATAGAGTTTTATTGTTGAGAACATGAAGAAAAGTGGAAGACTTTGATGAAGAAACCCTCAAGAATGATGTGTTGCAACAATATATTAATACTGCAAGGCTTGACAGTGTGATTTTATTGAGCTAAAGCAGTTGCATGTTACATTCTAGATCAAGAGCAGATATGTGTACAAAAGGTTAGATCTAAATCAGATCTGTACACTAGAAGTGCTCCTCTACACATTAGCCTTGGGGTTTTGAGCAAAACCTGAAGTACAAAGAGTAGATCTGAGATCTAAGGTTGTAGATTTGCAGTAGTATTCATAATTTCTGAAGTAAATACAATGATAATAAAATCAGATATGAACATGGCATGAATTAGATTCCTAATCCATGGACCACCACAGTGAAGGGCAGAACCCCAACACCAGAGATCTCTCCTCCAAAAGTATGCCAAAACTCCCTGCAACTCTATACTTGAAAATAATGTAGTTATGGAAGAGAAACAGCATTGTAGACTCTAGTAACGGTTTGGAATGATGCGAAGATCTGAATATGCATCTCCAAAGATCTAATGCACTCTTGTCAATGAGATAGAAGACTCTCCCACTGAAAGGAGGCATGAGATTGGCCTAGATTTGAACAGATATAGCCTCCACTTGATGTAGCTT
Organism: Pinus albicaulis; assembly: GCA_034641835.2. NCBI lineage: Eukaryota > Viridiplantae > Streptophyta > Pinopsida > Pinales > Pinaceae > Pinus > Pinus albicaulis. Next base: position 1,785,436,559 of record CM076578.1, read on the forward strand.
ACAAGGAAAACCAAACCCTCAATAAGATCTGAGTTGTATTTGGAAGATGTAGCTTAGCCAAATGCCTGATAGTGGAAAAAATCAGCAAGGCTCCTCCTTGAGCTACTCAATGGAAGAGAAGGAATTCCTAAATAGGAAGAACTTGTGCTAAACAACATGAGAATAAGAAATTTATAAACAAAAAATATCTTCAGAAAATATCATATCATGAACAACCTTCCCTTGATGTCCTCCCCTTCCTTTTATAGGATAGAAGTCCTACCAAACCCTAAACCATCTCAATGATTTAGCTCCATTCACATGTGTAGCCTCCAACTAAGACTGTGTTGTGCATCTAAGAGGTTCATTGCATCTAGACAGTGCTATTGATTTGGTCCTGGTTGACTTGGTCAAGTGATCTAGCCTCTTTCACACTCAAGTGTGCTTATGAAAATAGCTCAGATTTATCCTTTTTCATATTGAGCATTGATTTATTTAGGATCCACTCCTCAAATATTAATGTTGTTGACTTAGTCAAACTTGACTTTGTCCACATGCAAAAAGTCCCTGTTGACACATGGAATTTGAAATCTAGTTATTATGTTGATCCCTTTTCACATTATGAGGGATTTTATTTATCTTTTTATTATGCATGGGCCTCCCTACCCATTTATTCAACTCCTAGGTGACAAAAGAAAAAATAAATATTCCAATTAGCTGCATGCTAATTTAGGAATATTACAGTCCTCCCCTCCCAAATGTTGCTTTTCCTCAAGCAATTGGAAGGATAGAACTGAAGAGCCTCCCCTCTTCCTCTTGTAGAATCCCCAAGTGATAATTCCCTCCAAAGAACAATATGCTTTATCAACAATGTGTCCTCAAGTTGTTCCTCCCATGTGAAAAAGTATGTCTTTGGTGAAAATTCCAAATGGCCCTCATCATGAAAAAGTGGGACATACATCTAAACAACAATATTTATTCTAGAGGTCTTATTGAGGCATGGAATCAAAGATGTATTGGGAGTCATCATCCCCATGTGAAGCCTCTATCCCCAAGCTATCATCCAAAAAAAGTGAGTCATCCTCCAACATGGCAACTCACGTAACATCTCCTCCACCTTAAGCTCCTGCAAAGAAGGTGGGCTGCATGGCTGAATTTGTGGGACTAGAATTTCCATCCCACGTTGCTTCTCTCTCCATTTATGATATGTATGGGGCAGCTGTTGATCTTGGGCTGAAGTATCACGGCCTCCAAGAATGATCCAAGTCACCCCATCAATCAAAACATCCATGAAGTGCCCCTCCCAAAAACTCAAGCTCTCCAAATGGTTCCTCCGACTTGAAGACAAGAGGTGTAGTATGGAAATCATGGTTTGCCCATTGTTTCTCCTGAAACATGCAACATATGAAGTATGGAAAATCATACTCCAAATGGGCACCTCTAACTCTTGTGCCACTCTCCCAACAAAGCTTTTCATAAACATAAGAGCATCATCAATACATGGAAGCATAACTGAATGAAATCAAGTTTCCAAATGACAACCACGAGGTGGAATATAGTTCCATATATGGAACCAGTGTAGTTCATCCCTTTCCTGCCTCAAAAAAAAATGTAAAAAGTGTCTTTTCAGCCACTTTTTGCTGCTACAATCATCCTACAAGATGGAATCATGAAAGTACAACTTGGTGCCAATGATGCACACCAAAAATCATGTGGCGCGTCCCCACAAACCACAAATAAAATGGCCAACATCAGTGCTTCAAATGGCCTTAAGTACAACAAAATACAATATACAATAAGGAACGACACTCCTTGGTACAATATTCTTCTCATAAAAATAAAGGAGTACAAATCATGAAGCAAAATTATACATCCTCTATCATGTACTTTGGTCATTGAGCTAAAATGGCTCAATTGAAAGCTCTCCCTCACTCCAAAAGAGTACGGAAGTGGTTGTGCCAACATATTCATCATATTCTGGGCTATGCATCTCCCCATATGTTGATATTCATGATGTTGGATGCCCTCCCAAGTGAACTCCTCCATCAAGGAAAGATATGCATCAAAGTGCATGGAAAGAAAGCCCACAAGTGCTGCATGTAGATCTCTCTTCTTATGCTTGAAGATCCAAGTCAAAAAGACCATATCATGGTAATATATGTCTCGATCCATCACTTCATCACTCTCATCTCCTACATTCCCACCAAGTGCATCATATATGACGTGATCCTGGCAACACTCCATCAAACAATCCAAGCTCCCAAGTGACAACGTTGTTGGCATTTGAAATAAGGCTTTTGTCATCTCATAGATTCCTCCTTTGACAACCCTCATGTCAAAGTCATCATCAAACATAATGTTGTTTTATGTGAGAGATCCCCTACAAAGTGGAAGCACTTCCTCATTCTCTAAGGTTAAAGAGTAGCCCTTTTGCACCATGATAGTGCCATCTCCTAATCTTGCAACATCATGCAAAGTATGGGATAAGAACATCCCATACTCTCTTAATAACAACCAAAGAAACAATAGCTCTAGTTTCCTCCCCACACCATCACCATATAGATAATGGAGTAACAACATGATAATTGATATGAAAGAGATCACACCACTCCAATATACCCAAACTCCTTGCTACCATATGATGTAAGTGCCATACCAAGTTCCATCGACCATCCTACTTTTTGAAATAGAATGTGTCATATGATGACCAAAATATTTCAAGAGTAACCAACGCAATCTTGCATCCTTCTGTCCAGTATCATAGATCTGCAAGTGGCTTCCCAACCTCTTGCTTATCATCATCAGCCATCAAATCCATGGTGAGTGTTTATCATCATATCCAATAGTGTCATTCCTCCAATGGATAACACCATCCTCCCAAATCAGATTTTTGCCCTTGCATTTCATGGGATTTTGAAATGAAATCTCCTCAATGACCAAGTTGATCCTATAAGGATCCAAATAGGTGGTAGGCAGAAACCTCCCGTCATGATGTGTAGGGCTCATCAAGAAGTATCCAACACAAACATGAGATATTTTATCCATCCTAATATTTCCTCCATAATCTATCTATTCCCCCTTTGTTATGCATATGGGAAGGTCATTGGAATATTCCAACAATGGTTGGGCTCCCAACTTATCACTGCCGCTAAATGACAGCGTTGTCGATCTCCATGATGGTGGAGCTGCTGCCTCAAAACCAGATCCAATGTTGAACACATAGTTTTGCAATGTATTCTTCAAGACAATACTCATCCCATCCTCCAAGAAACTACATTCGAACCTTAGGGGTTGTGTGCAGCTCATCAATGATGCATTAGGATGGTTGTTTGTCTCTTCCTTGAATGAATCAAGGCTGCTCAATGAAGTGAAATTTTGCTGCTCCAAAACATCAATATATTTTGACCCTTGGTCATGCAATGGTACATTCCCATCATCCTCCATATGTTGCATTGAAATAACAGGAAATGAAAACATGTGCATACCTTGGTACAACTTGGGAACATCTTGTACTACTACAAGGGTTCCTCCTTCCAGTGTGATGGCTTTCCCAACTAATGATGATGATGGATGCTCTTCTATAGCTTCATCTATGCCAGTACAAGTCTTTTCTTCTTCATGCATCTCCAGAATGGTGCATGGGACTCTAGATATCAAGAGATCAAGATCATCTTGCAAAGGTGCAAGTGGTCTTCCTCCTGAAACAAGTGCTCCTGTAGTAAATGGTGGTGAAGGCTTCTTCCCTTCCGATTTCTTCTTGTCAAACTTCTTGATCAACCTTTGAGTGAATTCTGCATATGTAGTCACTTTTACATGACTCAAATGGCTGAACCACCAATTTTTTTCTTGACCTTGAAGGTGCAGCGCTGCAACCTCAATAGCTTCTTTCTCCAAGGTAGAAGGAAAAAGGCATCCAACTTCCTTCCCCAAGCCTTTACTATGCATGAGTATGACCCATAAAAGGTAGAAAATAGAAATATATTTCCCTTCATTCTTCTATTGCTGCAAGGTATCCTTTCTTCTTTGAGCTGAATAAACTCTGGGAGAGTCAGATTCTTCTTGATAGCTCTAGGTTGAGACTTATATTCTACAAGATATTCACTTAGAATATCATGATCTAAGTATTCTTCACTTATATGCCTCTTATATTCAAAAGGAAAGGCCATAGAATGTTTCTTTGGAGCTATATGCAACATCAGATCTTCTTTTTGCTGATAGGAAGTTCTTGGACCTTCCTCATCTTGAAACCATAACTTGGCTTCACTTCTTCTTTTCTTGACCTCCTTGGTGAGGTCCTTCTTAGATCTAAAAAGAGATGAGAGAAAACTCATTTTCTCCATCATTCTAATCTTTGTCTTGAAATTCACAGGCTTGGCCAAAGATCATGCTTTGATACCACTGTAATACTCCAAATAGGGATGCAGCAATACATGAATAGAAATATGGAATAGTAAGGAGAAATAACTCATAATAAAATTTTGAAACACATATCCATCAATTACATGTACAACAACAAGAAATATGATTCATTATGTCAGCCAAAAGTGGGGAAAAGCATCTATTTATGCCCTAAAAACTCTATTTTCATAAATTTGCATGATAATAGGGAAAAATAACACTGGGATCCCTTAGAATGTGTAATTTGGGACTCACAGCGAGAAAATATCTGAAAACAAATCACTTTTTCTTATTTAAACAAATCTCCCGGTCCCAGTATGACTTAAAAACACTGAAATCCCATGACTTGACTAAACATAACGTTTCTGAAGCATGCAAAGTGTAATTTAAAGAGGATTTCTGATACAATATGATGAAAACATCAGATCTAGAGTTTTATTGCTCAGAATATGAAGAAAAATGGAAGACTTTGGTAAAGAAACCCTCGAGAATGAGGTGTTGCAACAATGTATTAAGATTGCAAGGCTTGACAGCGTGATTTTATTGATATGAAGTAGTTGTATATTACATTCCAGATCTAGAGTAGATCTGTGTACAAAAATTTAGATCTAAATCAGATCTATACACTAGAAGAGATCCTCTACACATTCACCTTGGGGTTTTGAGCAAAACATGAAGTACAAAGAGTAGATCTGAGATGTAAGCTTGTAGATCTGCAGTAGTATTCAGAATTTCTGAAGTAAACGCAATGATAAGTAAATCATATCTGAACATGACATGAATTAGACTCCTAATCTATGGATCACCACAATGAAGGGCATAACCCCAACACCAGAGATCTCTCCTCTAAAAGTATGCCAAAACTCCCTACAACTCTATACTTGAAAATAAAACAGTTATGGGAGAGAAACTACGCTGTAGACTCTAGCAATGGTTTGGCATGATGCCAAGATCTAAATATGAAACTCAAAAGATCTAATACACTCTTGTCAATGAGATAGAAGATTATCCCACTGAAAGAGGAACTAGATTGGCCTAGATCTAAACAGATCTAGCCTCCACTTGTTACAGCTTATAAGGACAAACAAACTGTAAAGAAGATCTGAGTTGTAGTTGGAAGATGTAGCTTGGAAAAATGCCTGATAATGGACGAGATCATCAAGGCTCCTCCTTGAGCTACTCAATGGGAGAGAAGGAATTCCTAAATAGGAAGACCTTGTGCTAAACAATACTATTCTCGGCTAAATAGCAAGAGAATAAGAAATGTATAAACAAACAATATCTTCAGAAAATATCATATCATGAACAACCTTCCCTTGATGTCCTCCCCTTCCTTTTATAGGATAGAAGTCCTCCCAAGCCCTCTCAATGATCTAGCTCCATTCACATGTGTAGCCTCCAACTAAGACCGTGTTGTGCATCTAAGAGGTTCATTTCATCTAGACAGTGTTGTTGATTTGGTCCTGGTTGACTTGGTCAAGTGATCCAGCCTCTTTCACACTCAAGCGTGCTTATGAAAATAGCTCAGATTTATCCTTGTCCATATTGAGCATTGATTTATTTAGGATCCACTCCTCAAATATTAATGTTGTTGACTTAGTCAAACTTGACTTTGTCCACATGCAAAAAGTCCCTATTCACACATGGAATGTGAAATCCAGTTATTATGTTGATCCCTTTTCACATTATGAGGGATTTTATTTATATTTTTACTATGCATGGGCCTCCTTACCAATTTATTCAACTCCTAGGTAACAAAAGAAAAAATAAATATTCCAATTAGCTGCATGCTAATTTAGGAATATTGCAAATTAGAATTACAATTTTACAATTTTACATATAAACAATTATAATCATTTCAGAATAAATTAAATATTAAAATTATAATTAAAATTTTACAAATATTTTACGTACAATTACAATTACAAATACAATTACAATTTTAGAATTTTACATACAATTAGAATTAAAACTACAATTTTACAATTTGGCATATATACAATTACAATTAAAATTAAAATTACAATCATTTCGCAATAAATTAAATATTACAATTACAATCAAAATTTTACAAATATTTTACATACAATTACAATTAAAATTACAATTACAATTTTACAATTTTACATACAATTAAAATTAAAATTTCAATTAAAATCACGACATAATATTTAACAAATATCATGATCATTTAATATTAAATTAAATAAATATCACGATCATGATAACCATCATACAAACATCATATTTGACTAAAAAAACATTCAAATTTTATAACATCATCTAATCGTCGTGATTATGATCATTTAACAAAACATAATTAGCTTTCTATAACATCATCACAACACAGACATCAAATATACATCTCATGTAAAATAACTGCTATCACATACTCATCTATCTGCAAGTTGCACATTAAATGAACATATCTAACGTGACCTAACAATATACACATCATGATGATCACCAACATGTAAATTAAATACAACTGCAACATGAACATAAAATACATGGACCATATATATATATATATATAATGTCAAAAATATTCAACTATAATATAAATGTTAAATATCATCTGGTGGTACATCATCAATAGTAGTACTAGTCGACGCCTTTTTAGTCAACTGTGCAGCCTCGACAAGCTCATATACATGCCATCATCACGTGCCTGTTGATCTGGTGGTGCCTCATGCTGATCAGGATCAACTATTGGTTGCTCATCATGATGACTCGACATGGTCGATGGTCTAGCCTGCTCTCCATCATGGCTGCTAGTCGATGTTGTAAGTTGCTTATCTGCAGCGTGAGGTGAACGATGATCACTCCCCTGATCGTAATCATTAGATGATGCGTCACTGCTCATGGAATATTGACGTACTGCATCTCGACCATGCATACGTCGATGTTCCCTCCTCAATCACGTAACTAAGCTCGTAGCTACTATGACATGTCGCATCAGGGTGAACATCTAATGCGACATGCCTCTCCATATTTGTACCAGCCTAGCAACGACCCGTATCTCTCTCATAGTGGTGGGCCTGCCTCCCACCTCTACAAACAGTGCACAAAGTTGGTCAGTCAACTCCATCCTTAATATACTGTGAAGACTACACCTAGAAAAAGGCGGTATCGGTGCACCATGAGGACCAGTTCTGTGTGCACTGGCCTGACGCTTGACATTTGCCATATCCTTATCGTCATCAGGCTCTACACCTGCATCATTTGGTGACACTGGCATCTCATCACCATCAAATGACCCAATGTCTACAAAATATATATAACTACACAACAATAATTAGACAATTTCATTAAACATTTTAATAAAACCAAGTTAAATAACATGTTAGAATAAATTTAAATAAAACAGTAATATTACCTCTATCATCCAACGACTCATCATCTATGAAGAGGCTGTTGGAAAAAACTCACCAATCCAAACCAACATACAGAAAGGATACCAGAATAAAGGGATGCTCATCAACACTTGCTAGCAACTCCAGTGCTTCATGTGATATCCTCGTGGAAAACTCAGACTTGCCTCTCTTAGGCATCATCTGTCCCCACATTTTCATCTGTGCATGCAGCATCAACCTATGAACCCGCTGAACAAAAGTATTCCTCGTCTCTGGAAACCTTTGAAAAAATAAACAAAATAGATCTGAAGAAAAATGGAAGTTCACCCTCCCTTCTGCCTGAGAACGACATCTATCTAAAGTTGTACGGAACTACCACAAAAAAATGGCAGACCACCTCATAAGTTGTGGCTCCTGTAATAAATAATCAACATAAAATAGAAGCAGGAAACTAATGTGTTTCCCATCATTGGTATGGTGTGTAATGGTCAAAATCAGTAGTGAGAGGCACCTCACCTCCTCTCCACCAAATTAAGCAACACGTAACTGACCTCTGAAGACCTGAAAATATAAAGGAGACAGTATATCTACGGTAATGTAACTCTGCAAGTACACCAACTAAATCCTTGCTGAATAGCCAACGGGGACCTATGGAAACAAGGGAAAATGCACCCCTCTCCTTGATAGGCCAGTAACGAAATACATGTCCTCCTCAGTGGGCACGTACCACTGGTTAGGACCAACCTAGAAAGCCTATAGGTGGCATTAAACCTGTGGATAAGATGTTGCAAAAGCACACCATGGCCCTTTAGTGATGTAGCCTCCTCATAGAACTTGAGGAGGCCTACCAGCCTTAGGATCCCCAGAGTAGTTGTTGTCATAGGGCGAGGGTACGTATCTCTCTCCCTCTCTCTTGCCTCCCATAGACGAACCATGTTATACTGGTCCACCTATTGTTGCTATTGTTCACTCTCTTCTCTCCGTTCACATCACTGAATGATTGACATATTAAACACATTTTTTTATTAAATGAGACATGTATTTAAGAATATACATATATAGTTAAAAAAAAAAACAGTCGGTGCGCCACAAAAAATAGGAACACACTAGTAACGGTGCGTCTTTTTTTGTCACGCACCGGAGGCAGTGCACCAAAAAATTTTAAGTGCATTCAAGGCGGTGCACATGAAAATTTTCATCACACCGCCCTCCTGGCATTGTTACAAGGTCAACGGTGTTGTTGTATAATAGACCGCACAGTTGACTATTTACCAATGTTGGGAGGGCAGTGCACTGAACAAACTATACGCCCCAGGGCGTATAGTTTAGGAAGCCCACTGCCCTCCTGACATCACTACATATTCAATGGTGTGGTCGTTTACCCAACTGCACCATTGACCATGTCGAATTGCCGGAATGCTGTGCACTGAAAAAATTACACGCCCCAGGGCGAATATTTCTGTCAAGGCACCGTATTATTCCAATTTGACATGGCCAATGGTGCGGCCGGGTAACTGACCATACCGCACTTTTTTTAATTTTAAAAAATCATGGTGTGCCATTTTGGTATCACCCCGGAACCAGTGCGGATACTGTTAGCACCGGTCGGGGTGCGGCCTATAAATTTACAAGCAGCACAGAGAACCGGTGCAAGACAAATGGCTCGAGTGCATCGCACAGAATTGTTTTTCTAAATAAGGTGAATTTTAAGCTATTTTACAAAAATAATACGTTAAACGGTTTAATTATGGGAAAACAAAGAAAAAACATGTACATTTGATCATCGAGGAGGCATATTGGTTGTAGAATTTGCAAAACAAAATTTTCCCACTGTTTTGCAAAATTAAAAATGGAGATGGTAAGTAATGGACAACAACATTTTGTGCAATGGGAGCACCGATGGCAGGGCTCCTCATACAAGGTAAAATTTCATAGGTGCTTGAGAGTTCTGGAGCACTGAAAAGTGAAAAATCCAGTTTTTTGGTCGTAATTTTTTTTATTTAACCCTGTTCCGGTGCGTGGGTTTTATAGGCACAATGGTGCGGTTTCTTAAAACTGCATCGGGCTGGTTTAGTTTTGGCATGAGGTTTTAGGATGCACCGCTACAAAATATTTTTTAAAAACTAGTGCACTAGAGTAATAAGACGCACCGTGCGGGTTTGTACTGAGCATACGGTATCTTAGTGTGCCAATGTTTTGTGTGCACCGGTGCTTTCTCTAGCTGAATGCACCGGTGCAGTTTAGGATGATAAATTCACTGGAAGAAAAACATCCACAAAAACCTCCACCCGCCAACCTCTTCTAGTAACCTCTGCTACAAACGGATGTCTGGGGTATTTTTATAAGGGGTTCCTCAAAAACATATGCTAGAGGGTATTTTCCTTGTAGTGCTTGTTGGAGTACTAGGGAGATTTCTCTTGTTTGCAAGAGGGATTAATCCACGTAACAATAAGTCAATTATACAAGGTGACCTCTTAAACACATAATAAAATTAACTTGTAATATCATGTCCCTATCTCGAAATGATGCCACCAACTTATAACAGATTATACATAATAAAATTAATGATATGTTCTTGTGTCACTGTATCCATCAAGAATCACAAATTTGAAAATACATTGATATGTTCTACAATTGGTTCTTCATTGTATTTTTCGGATTACATTTGGACAATAACACACTTCTAAATATCAAACCGACTCAAATTTATCTAAATAAAAAATTAAAAGAAACTTCTTAACAATGAAGGTGACATAACCCTTGGCAAAAAAGCCAATTGACTACTTATTAAACCAGAAAACCACAAATATTTTCTTTTCATTCTTCCTTGGCACGAGTCTACAGTTTAGAGCAATGAATCCATAGAATATCATATTCCCATCTCATTGTGAGGATCCAAGAGTGATAAGGAAATAATTTGAACGATGGATCTATGTCGCCACGATTTTATGAACATCACTTTGGGAGGTCTTAATAAATTTGAGTATTGACATTGTCGAAGTTTTCCATCGACTCGAGAAAAAACTGAATTCTCTGCATCATTTTCGACCCACTTCTCCAAGGGGTTAGACATAATTGATACAACTATATTTGAGGCAGAAACCATTTTCGTTATCTTAAAAATGGTATTGTTGTGCCACTGCCATAACCCCTTTAACTTGCAATGGAAATTGGAGGACCCGACTCCACAACTAACCATTGGATAATATTCATTCCACAACGTATTAATCCATAATGGCCTGAATAGAATTGCATGAAGTTCCTAATTTGGAATTACAGCATCGTCCCTGGGCGGTCACTATGTATCTTTTACATAGTTGGCTTCCAATTGCACAATCATCTATCGTCATTCTTCTAGTGAGCATTGAACGAAAGTTCGGTCCTTATACGCGTCGATCTAAGATGTGGACAGATCATTCACATTCCATACAACAACTTCACAAATATTTCATGTTAAATACTCAAGTCTTATGGGAGAGGTGAGGTTTTATTAAATCTGCGTATTGATATTCAGTCCCACACCCGCCTGACCCATCTCTTCTCGCGCAGTGAAAACTTTGTTTTTAAAACCTCCCACCAGAAATATTGACCCTGAATTCTCCCAAGCTTTGAAAATAGCCATATCTTAGATCCACCAACTCTCCACGCCTAAAAATCATGCCTACGCAGTGCTCTATATCACCTTAGGTCTAATATATCATTCCGAGACCTCGCTCTCATACCCATGATGTATATCCTAAAATAAGGAGATATTGCACACACAAAAAATCACACTTTGATACTTTTATTGATCGTCAGAGGTTGAAATATATAGAACATAAGTTACAGACTTTGACACATCTATATTATCACTACACCTCATACATTGGAAACAAAAACTTCTAGAATGATTCCTCATAACTGCTAATGACAACTACACATGACATATAAGCATTTCTTTCAACAAAACTCCTTAGAATTATTCCATATACTAATCGAATAATGGAATTTTGGTATTTTTTTACCCAAGTCCCCGCGATGATGCAACTTATGCCAATTCTATTAATAATGTCACGTTGCTTCTCCCTCTCTGATTAATGTACATTTAACTTCTTTGGAATGAGAATGTAAGTATAAAAGCCGTAAGCCATAATTTTATTTTGAAAAGTACTGTTATCACTAGGTTAGAAAATGTTGGGCTATGTCGACCTCTAACCCAACATAACTATTTCAAACTGGCTTTTAACTCGAGTTATCCTTTCTAGTCTAGGAGGGCTCTCTAAAATTACTTATAAATTTTCTGTATAAAACTCAAAACATCAGATGGCTAATTCTGTACTTTTCATGTGATTCTATGTAAGTGAAAGAGTATGATGATTGGCACGATTGGGCTTGGAGTCACCTCGGGAAAATAAATTACAAACAAAATTCTTTCATGGAAGCTAAGGAAATGTTGGCTATGAAATGGTTTGAAATAAAAAAATTACAGCAAAAACATAGAAAATTAAGGAATTTGGAGCATATAACATGAATTCCAAATAATCAAATTGCTATGAAACTGATAATATCATGCAAAACATGGAGGTAAAAGATATTTGCCAAAACAGAATCTCAGGTGAAAAAGACAGTCTGCTGCAAATGTATATTAACTATGTAAAAATATTACAACGGTGGTTCTCTCATATCATCCATCAACCCTCACACAGTGAAAAAGTTAGATATATATAGAGTGAGGTTCCCATTACAAAAGTCTACCACCCGGGCTAGACTCGATGCACAACATAAGAGACATAATTCTAATTGAATTAGAACTCATGGAGACTTTGTATGGATATTTATCTTTCAGCTGAATTTGAAAACAAAAAGGAGTATCCTATCATTTAATACTTCAACAAATTATATTGATGACCTTCATCGAATGCAACAAATTGCTGATGTGTTGGATTGTTGAAATGTTGGAGTCTTGGAATGTTATGCTCTTGGCCACGCGTATGATGACCTATTTACCTATTGATATTGATGATGTTGACACCTTTGACCTATTTTCCATCCAATATCTTGCTATCTGATTACCCAAAAATTCATCAAAACTTCATTACGCAAGGAAAATATTTTTTTAGGAAGTTTGGTAGAAAATGGAAAAAACAATATTTTGTTATCCATTTGACTTTTATGATAGCTCTAGGGTCTTATTTGATGTTTATTAACTAAAAGCATGCCTCTAGAGCTCTCATTGTTGAGGTTTAAAATTGTCCTTTCCTCCATGAAAATCTACTGCAATTCTGTAGCAAATATTTACCTTCAAATCGAGAGTTGCTATGAAACGATCAAGTTTTTGGGATTTTTCCATTTCATGATTTATTCCACTTACATGTCATTTATAATAGCCTATAAAAGCCCGTATACTACTAAAAATATTGGTAAATATAGCATAGGAAAAAATGAAGGATGTTAACATGTTCAAGGAGTGTCATCTATTTCAGCAATAATCTTGAGACCTCTATTCAAAAACTCAACTTGGATCATTTCAATTTGAGTCTCTAAGGATTTGACTTGCCCCTGCAAGATTTTCCTGTCTACTTGTAACTTGAAGTTCCTCTTGCACAAGTGATTCATCATTCTATGCAAAGGCAGTGTTCTCTTTAACATCTTTTAAGATTCATCTACAACCTTATTATAGAAATAAAGTTGCTTTGATATATCCTCCAATTCCTCAAAAAGTAATTTTGATTCTATCACCTCATTCCTAGCATATATTAACTGTTCTTGTAAAACCTCCACTTCACTTTTTTCTTGTACAAGCTCCTTGCGTTTTCTCTTCTTTGCTAGCCTTGTTTCTTTTAAGGCACCTCTAGCATACTTTCAAGGTTCTCTTGTGATCTTGTGACATGCTTCCTAGGTTTGAAAATAAAATGTGACTCTTCTTGAGTGAAATCCAATTTCTTGGCTCTCTTACTCTTATTTCTAGTTTCTACCTTTTTGATATCTACAAGCTACACAATTGGTCTTTCTTCAATGTCAATAGCTTCTATGATATTAGACAACTTACCCTTCCCTTTGCTTTGATTTCTAGTCATCCTCGTTTTCGTGCTTGTAGAAGTTTTTTCTACTGTCATAGGCTTTGCTACATGTTCAACTACAGGCTCTATTTCTGCTTCAGTTTCAACTACATGCTCTATCTTTGCTTCATGTTCAGCTACAAGCTTAAACTCAAGATTCTTCTCTTCCCGGGGGTTATGGATTTCGACTTTGGAATTTTTGTAGGGGTTGCAATATCTAACTCATAGCCACTTTAAAATTATAAAGGTGACCCAATCTATGCTCAACCTATTCAATTATTTAACAACTAGCAATTTAATAAGACCATAATGGGGAAAAAAAAGTGTTACTGGCATCATGCTTGGCTTGGACCCTGTCAGCCATCTTTGCCAAAGTTCTAAATAGATAAAAAGGAATGTCAAGGGGTTTTTACCTGTGAAATGCAGAAGCAATTTCAAATGGTATTGGTAGACCATGTTGAACCTGCCTTCACAATTCAAGCACTTATATATGACCATCAGGAGTTTAGAATAATATTCTTTGAGGAAAGTTCTAGGAATGCCTGTAGTCATATCAATCCCTTTGTGCTCTTCCATAAGAAACTCATCACAATTCTACAGCTGAAATTTCTGCACTTTAAACCACATTTCCCCAGACCTAGAAATTTCTATAGCATGAGAAATGGTGTGGGGACACTGCAAAATTTAGAATGCCCACTTTATAATCTTTCTGTGTGAAGTTAGTGGAAAAATATTTGGCAATTTACCCATTGTAACGTTGTAGCTTCTGAAAGAAACGAAGGCACCCTATGCTGGAAAATGCTTGAATAAACGTAGGGTCCTCTTCTAGTAGTTTCATGTCCATTGGTTCATATCTCATAATCCTTTATATTTCTTCCTCTGAACTTCCATGGCTTTCACAGGCAGATAGCTTCTTCTTGACACGTGCAAATGTCCCAACAACAGCAAGACCATCTATGACACCAACATACCTACCCTAAAGACAACTAGACCAAGTCACAAGACAACAAAACTGAGCTTAGGGACATTAAGAACAATTCATATGAGAATGAGGCCAATTTATGACAAAAAATCTAATTCAAAGTGAAAAGTGAACAAATTTGGAATGAAACTATATGGTGTACGTGTTTTGGGGATGATAGGTAAAGACAAATAACATGTAATCATAACCCATATGACTTTGACCACCATTGTTTTAAAAAAAATGCATCATTACCATATTGTTACCACATCAACAAATTTCAGTAGCGAGATCAGTGTTCGAGAAGGTAAATTTGCTATGTAAATTTCAGAAACTTCCATAACAAACCCTCCTTTTTTTGAACTGGAGTTGCTACAGATTCCTGTAAAAATGTTAAAATGTCAATTATGACCCAATATGCCCAATACCCATGGAATATTTGATTTTCACCAGGATTTTAACACCCCACTAAAATTTATAATGACCCTACAAGCTAGCTTTATGACAAAAATGTCCTTTGTACATGTGATTATTATTTAAGAAAACTCAAAACCCTAACCAACTTAACCAAATAACTCAAAAACAAAAACTAATATGTTATTTTGGATAACAAATAGTATAATATCATTAATTCAAATAAAATTATGAAAATGACATATATATATATATATATATATATATATATATATATGAGATCAATATATTCATCTCAATAAAAACCCTCATTAATCGAATTGTGTTAATGTTAACTTAAATATAAAAAAATATATAAAATAGTGTGTTTATTTCACTTTTGACAAAAGTATTTAACCACGTCGTCATAGCTCCTATATTATGTTGTATATCACGTGTATTCCATAGATCTCGATTTTGTGAATTATACAGAGAGGAAACCAAATAAATTAAGTGTCAAGCGCCTAAAGGTTTTGAGGTTGCTATCATGATTTAGTTTAACCTAGTTTAACCTTAAAACGAGTACCTCAGAATCGATTGATTGATCGGTAAGGTTTCCAGGGTTTAAGGTAATGTATTAAGCTCTATAATTAATTTAGAAAGTGGATATATATTTTTTTAAATAATTTTAAACTTGAAGGAAATATCAAATTGATATATATAAATGCAATGATAAAAAATGATCCCAAAAACATGTACATAGTTCATATTTATTTTAAAATCTATATTAATAAATTATAAGAGGTTTATTATTTATAACTAGTTTGATACCACATATTTTCTCAAAATGTTTATTAACATAGAATTCAGAGTAAGACCAAAGGACCTTCGTATTTTTTTTATAAGATTCCAGAAACTCATGAGTTCTGGAGACATGTGTAATTAATATTTCTATTTCATCATGGATCAACATGTTTATCATAGTTTTCTAGTGTCGAACTACAAACATGCCTATACTTTCCATTTTTGCAGTGGGTGTTATAGAAAATTCTTCTAATGGGGGCATAGTTTTCATAGTGTATGGGAGATGATTTATAGGATCCTTTTCTTCATAGTCAAAAGTATCTCATTTATGATTTTTCTAGATGTGTATAGTCTGTAGTTATTTTATTTGGTGTTATAGAATTTTTACCACTTCTAGAAATATTTGATATGTGTGATGAGAATTTTAGATCATTCTTTTGCTTGGCCTTAGATTTTTTTTTCTTTAACTAAAGGGAAGGAATTACTTTTAGAGACCGTTGTCCTTGACCGAAAAATCCCATTTATTTTTCCAGGGAATGTTTGAATTCGAGGACTCATAGTTGGATTTGTCTTTTTTGGCTTTTCCCTTTCCAAAATATAACTTGTTCAACATTTGAACCATTTGATCCCTTTTTTGCTCTTGCTTCCCTCTTTTGTATGGCCTCAAGAAATAAGGCCTGGGAAGATTCTTGGGATTGTGCCATGAAGCAAGAACTACCAGCACATAGGTGCCCCTTCAGTATTTCTTAGTGGGCATTCCATGACCAATAAAATTAGTGGTGTTGGTATTCAATGTTATCTAGACTCGCATCCTTTGAATATGTATTATCTGGTGCATAGTTACATTCTTTAGAGTCTATCCTTCACACTAGTTTTCATAGAGATTCACAAATTTTAGAAAGTGATTTCTACTATTTTATTACTGGCTAGATAAGGTTGAGTCACTTTATTCTAGAGCATCCTCCTTTCAGAATATTTAGATAGATAGATTTTATTATTATTATTATTTAGGATACTTGATTTGAGGGCACTAATAAAATGTGTGGGATGAATCCCCACAATTTGGACATACTAAGATTTGTTTACCTCCAAAATTGTAAGATCATGTTTTGGTTGTTTTAGCTAGAGTTTTTCCTTTTTTAGAAAGGGATGTAGGGAAATCTTTGGAAGTGAGGCCAAAGAACCACAAGTCCAACATTTATTTTTCTTTTTGGGTCTATATTTCCCTTCAAAATTGATATTTTGGCTTAGAGATGGAAGGAACACCTTTACCTTTTGGAGGTTTTCTTGGTTTTATGGGGAATCCATTTTTCATAATATCTAACATCTTCAAGAAATTGGTATTTTATCCATAGGGAATATTTTGGATTCATTTTCTTCTTAGGAGGGTCTTGTACACATTTACCATGTTTTCTACATATAATAGTAACATGAGGCAACTATGCTACTTTGGTAAAGGCTTTTGTGGCCATTTTTACGAGAATATAGTTCTATAATAGATCGGTTAACCGAATTTCCGAGTTTTCCCTAAGAATATGAATCTAAGGGGTCTTTGACATGAATTTTAACAAGGAATTTGAAGCTTGCAAGAGGTCTTAAAAAATATTTATCTTTCCAAAAAATATCATTAGGTTAGCCAGTCTTTTAGATTTTGATGACCCATTCTTTCTGCTATTGGTCATACTATCCTAGGGTTTCCATCCTCATTTGCATACAAATTTCTCTACTTTTATCAACCAAACCTTCCCAAACACCACACCATTATTCAGTGATTTTACATACTATACAACCTATCATTTTTTGTTATTTGTGACATCCTAATTTTAAACTTCTACCTATGCCTAGGTATCTCGGTAAGCCTTGGTGATAATTCTATTCCACCATTTTGTTAATATTCATGAAAATCTAGATACTATGGAAGTAACAACCTCTAGAGGAGTTGTTTCCCCTTTTCTAATATAAGCCATGTAAGAAACCAACATTTTGGTACACATCGTGAGGATTTGTTTCTCCCTAAGACCATCAACACTCTATGTATAGAGGTTCTTGGTATCTGTATTCTCTTTGGCCGCTCATATTTTCAAATGTTTCTAGGTTAGGAGGTGGCATTTGGTTAATATATTGGGGAATTATTTTGTGTGCCACAAAGGCATAATATTATATTATTGGTGGAACTATGACAATATTAATAGACATTGTTGGTATGCAAGATATTTTTCTTCCTTTTTTGGGGAAATTGGTGTAACATAGGTAGATACAGAGGAAGGGACTAGAGTGATATCTAAAGCTATTATATAGGTAGAAGAAATTTCTTTCATTTTATGAACATTAAGCTTGGATGCGTCAATCATTTTTTGGGTACAATTCCACTTTATCTCCCTTCTACTCATGTTGATTTTATTGACCAATATAATCATGATAATGTCTAAAGCTTCTTCAACATATTTATCATGTTTTTTCAAGGATTCTTTTAGCTCATCAATGGATGTAAGAAAAAAGATAGAAATAAGCTCTTTCAATTTATCTACTCTTTGAAGATTAAAGGCTTCTATTATTTGTTGGAACTATATTTCGAGTTGGTATACTGATCCTTATTTAGCAAAGTTTTACTCATTTATTTGGACTACAAGTCCTCTTAAGGCAAGGTTTGTCTAATTTCATTGTTGATTTTTCTCTTCGTTTTCTATTTTCACAATAAAAAAGGTGGTAGAAACAATATGTTTTGATGTAGGAATAAAGAATACACAATTCCTACCAATCAATTATTGTAGTAAAATGTATAAATTTTACTGAGGCCCACACTTCCCTTAAGAAAAAAATAGTTTTCTTCTGTATTTTCACAACTTTAATCAATGTCAAATTGCCCAATTTTCCCAGCATAATGATGTGAACATCTTTATACCACATACCATTTATTCTTATCAGAATGGTATTCCTTTTTCAAACCCCATTAGAAGATTTATTGTTTACAATTGATCATTTCAAATTTGAATTCATTAAATAATTCGAATACCATGAATTTCCAACCAAAACATATAAAATAGTTGAAACCCAACACATATGATGGTTTATTTATCCTACCATACACATACAACCATTGAAAAGGATCTTATAAATGCTATCTATGGTGGCAACCACATCCTAAAACTATTAAATCCATATTTTATTCCACCTCTAGCAATGTCACTCAACCTGCAATATCATTCGACCTTCAGCATATCTTTTGAATGTTTATTACAAACACAACCATGCATATATCACTCACAACGAAATCAACTTGTGTAGTTTCCAATCGGTGGCATGTACATAGTCAATTTTATCATGGGACGTAATTCATCACATTCATAACGCATCAAACCTGCATGTCTTCTCAAACCGCATCAAATGCACAATCCATCAAACCTATGTGTCTTTTCAATACAAAGCTTAGTGGTTTAGTATTACAATAATAACAGAGTTTATACCGCCTTTAAAATCCTCCTTCAGTTGTTATCTTGGGTTTTCATGCAGAGAATCAATCAAGCTATGGTCCCTCATTGCCAAGATCACCTTCGATCATACGCAGTAACAACTGTATACATTGATTCGGATTTTACAACTTCTATCTCACCATTCTCACGCATGGTATCGGAGCACCTCTTGCAGACATAGCCACAACGTTTTTCAATCTTCTGCACTCATACAATCTGGAAATATTTATACGTATAACAAAATTGCAGAACTAATCCATAAAAACATTTTATCTGATATGAATAATCTACTGATAGAATTTTCATAAAAACTTTTGGAATCTACATATCGAAAAAAAAAAATTGAAGTTCCCTTACCATCCTAAAACTATTTATACTTGAGAAATAGAACTACTTTCTCTTAGAATAGACTTTCTCAATAAATCTCTACCTTCCTATTTTTTAGGCTTATCTCTATGTTGGCTCTACATCCACGCAGGGAGAGAAACCAACTTCTACTATTATTCCAAATTTAATTAAATATAAAACAAATTAACAATTCTCTAAAAATAAATAACAAATTTTATAATTAAATTATTAAACTATTCCTAAGTTTATTTTTAATTCCAATTAGCCACAAAATGTGACCAAGACGTCACATTGCTGGCTAGGTTCTCGAGGCTCCTGCATCAGACTCCCGGGGAAGAAAACTGATCTTGTAGCACTTTGGAGTCGATCCTCAATCTCTGTAGTTCTTCTACAGTCATCCAACTAGCATCTTCCACTGGCTGTCCTTTTCACTTGACCAAATATTGATAATAAGTTTGGATCCTAGTTTTCTTTGACACTCTCTTTTCTAAAATGGCTTCCACTTCCCTCTTTTCTACTGTAGGCATCTGTTCTTCCCAATTTATTGCTGGGCTTCCTTCTTCTGTAGTGTCCCGTTGTGGTTCTTTGTCTATTTCTCGGTATAGATACAGATCTGCAATAATGAATATAGGCGATATTCTAATTCTTGTTGGAAAATTAACTTCATATGCATTTGAAGAAAATTTCCTTACAATTTTACATGGCCCTATCTTCTTGAGTTTCAATTTATTATAAGTCTTAACATGAAATCTTTCTTTTCTTAAGTACACCATAACTAAATCACCTACTTGAAATTCCTTTTCTTGTCTTTTCATATCTGCTCTTTTCTTGTATTTGGCATTGCTTTCCTACAATATTATTTTGATATCTTCTTGTAATCCCTACATCTGTTCTACAAATTCTTCAGCCTTTGCACTTCGTCCTTCTTGCTATCCTAGGTATATGATTTTATATACACCCCTTGGATTCATTCGAAAAACAATTTGGAATGGACTCATGCCAATACTATGATTCAGAGTGTCGTTATAAGCAAAATCAACCTGAGCAAGTGTTAAATCCCACTGTTTAGGATTGTTATACACAAGACTTCTCAATATGTTTCCCAGGCTTCTATTCACAACCTCGGTCTACCCATTTGTTTGAGGATGATATGTTGAACTGAAATTAAGCTTGGTACCTAGTTTCTTCCATAGCGTTCTCCAAAAATGTCCCACGAACTTGGTATCCCTGTTAGACACAATGCTTACAGGAAAACCATGTAACCTTACAATTTATGAAAAAAATAAGTTAGTAATGTATGTCGCATCACTATTTTTCTTGCATGCAATAAAATGAGCCATTCTTTAAAATCTATCCACTACAACATAAATGGAATCATTTCCCCTTTGAGTTTTTGGCAAACCCAAAAAAAATTCATACTAACTGCATCCCATGGTCGGTTGGGTATTGGTAATGGCTGATACAATCCTGCATTCTAACTTTTCCCCTTAGCATGCTGACAAATCCTACATTTTTCCACAAACTGTTTAACATCAGTTTGCATCTTCGGCCAGTAATAAAAGGTATTTACCTGAGCGAAAGTTTTGTCTTGTCCAAAATTTTCGGACAGACCTCCACTGTGCTTCTCCTTAATTATGTTTTCCCTCATATAACAATTTGGAATACATAACTTGTTACTTTTGAATATTAACCCCCCTTGGATTGAATAATCCAACCACTAGCCCATGTTATGGACTGCTGGATTTTATACTATTGTAAAAATATCTTTAAACTCTGCATCATCTTTATACATGTCTACCATTCCTTCAAATCCCACAACACTGACCTGCATTTCTTGCATAATCAAATTCACCCTACCTAAGGCATCAACAACTTTATTCGATTTCCCACTTGTATGTTTGATTAGAAAAGCGAAGCTTTGTAAATATTCTAGCCATGTAGCATGTTTCTGATTCAATTTTGGTTGATTTTTTATAAACTGTAATGCGTGATTGTCATAATATAACACAAAATCCTTTGGCAATAAATAATGTCTCCACTTATTTAAGGCCTGTATGACAACATAAAATTCTTTGTCATATGATGAATATTTTTGTTTAGCTTCATTTAGTTTTTCACTAAAATATGCTATGGGTTTCTGCTCCTGGCTTAGAACTACTCCAATCGCAATTCTACTAGCATTAGTTTCAACTTGAAAAACTTTCTCAAAATTTGGTAAAGCCAAGACTGGTTTCTCAGTAATCTTCCTCTTTAACAATTTAAAGTTTTGGTCCGCTACTTCTATCCATTTGAATGGATGTTTAATTTCTCTGATTGTTTCAATGATCGGTGCACAAATTTGACTAAAAATTCGAATAAATTTGCGGTAAAAACTTGCCAATACATGGAAGCTTCTTACCTCAAATGTATTCCTAGGAGTTGGCCAATTTACAATTGCCTGGATTTTCTTTAGATCCAATTTCAGCCCTTCCTTAGAGACTACAAACCCTAAGTAAGTTAGTTCTTCCTTCATAAAGCTGCACTTGTTTAGATTTATTAACAATTTCTCTTTTTGCAAAGTTCTTAGAACTAATTTAAGGTGCTCTAGATGTTCTTCCTTATTTCGACTAAATATAAGTATATCATCGAGGTAAAAAATCACAAATCTACCTATGTATTCCTTCGAAACATCATTCATCAATCTCATGAAAGTACTAGTTGTGTTAGTAAGTCCAAAGGGTATTACAAACCATTCATATAAACCATTATTTGTTTTGAATGCAGTTTTCCATTGATCTCCTTCTCTAATTCTTATCTGATGATACCCACTCTTCATGTCTATCTTAGAAAAATAATTCAACCCAATCAAACAATCCATTAAATCATCCATTCGTGGTAAAGGGAAATGATACCTGATGGTGATTCTATTTATAGCTCTAGAATTTATGCACATACAACATTCACCCCCTTTATTTTGGCTGAGTACTGTTGGTACTGCACATGGACTGAGACTCTCTCGAATTAACCCTTTATCCAGCAGTTCCTGCACTTGCCTTCCAATTTCAGAATTTTCCTATGGTGTTAACCTGTAGGCTACTTTATTTGGCAAACTGGCTCCAGGTATTAAGTCAATGTGGTGACTAATACTCCTGATGGGCAGTAACTCATTTGGCAACTCATCCACAATAATATCAGCAACATCATTCAACAAATTTCAAATTTCTTTAGGTAAATCTTCTAAAGTTGTATAAGTTAAAATTACCTTGGGTCTCCCAACAATAGCAAAATGCATTTCCTCGCCCTTATCAACTTCATGCAATAGAGTCTTCCCACTAATTAGCATAATTTTTTTTCCAGGTGTTTCCTCATTAGCTTCAGCTTTCAATAGTAGCAATGTATGCTTGTTCCCATATTTTTCAAGAGTATAAGTGTTTCTTCTGCCATCATGTATGGATTTTCGATCAAACTGCCAAGGTCTACCAAGCAATATGTGACATACATCCGTCGACATTATATCATATAAAATAACATCCTTATAAGTACCAATTTGAAAGTCAAATTTACATTGTTCAGTTACAATAATTTGATGGCCTTTTTGAAGCCACGATACTTTATAAGGAGTGGGGTGTACTGTTCTTTCCAACCTCAATTTATCTGCCATTTCGGTAGCAACAAGGTTATCAGTATTACCGCTATCAATTACTAATTTGCAACACTTACCCCTTGACTTACATACGGTTTGGAACAGATTTTTCCTTTTAGTAGGTTCTTTGGCCTCCTTAGCTTCTTTAAGAAATAATCTCTTTAGTAACAGGGACTCTCCGGCTTCTGGCAGTTCTTCTTTGGCTTCAGGTTGAGGAACCTCCTCCTTGGCTTCAACAACATTTACATTATGTGGGTTTTCTGACTTCTGATGAGGGAAATCCCATTTCATATGTCCCCATTCCTCACATGCATAGCATTGTACCTCTTTTCCTCGACCTCTGCCTCTGGGAACGAACCTTCCACGGCCAGAATATCCTCTTTGTGGTGATCTATTGCTTGCACTCCCTGCCTCATTCTAAGAGTGTTGAAATCTGGATTTAAATGTTCCTTTTCCTTTTGCTGGACTTTTACCTCTATTTCTCTGGTTTTGTTTGTGCAACATCTTTTCTTCGGTTCTCAAGGCTGCTTGATAAGTGTCTTAAATCATCTTCAAATTTAATAAGCTGATCTCATCCTATATTTCATATCTCAAACCATTTATATATCTAGCTTCCTTTTATAGATCATCTTCAACATGGCCAGATCTAATACTGAGCTTATAAAATTCTTCAGAATATTCCTTGATTTCCATCCCTTTTTGTTTTAAGTTCTGCAATTTTCTAAACAAATTTAATTGGTAATCCTTCGACAAAAACTTACCCTTCAACTTACTTACCTTCCTTTCCCATTGCTTGATTTTGGGCTTCCCTTTTCACTCCCTGGATAGCTGCAATTCGTCCCACCATAAGGCTGCATGGCCTTTCAATCTCGTGGCTACAAACTTCACTTTCTTCTTGTCGCCGACTTCTTCATAGTTGAAGTATTTATCTAACGAACTGATCCAATCCATTAGTACCTCCACACTAAGACTTCCATCATATAAAGGTACCTTTACCTTTGGGCGGCTGCTGACCTTCGTGAGCATTTTCATAACTTTGGCTACTTCACTTTCCTCCTTTACTTCTTCGTCAGTGGTCTCTTCTTCATCGGCACTTGCAATTCCACCATCTGCTGCTCTCCTATGAGTGGTTTCTACTATAGCCAGTCTTGTGCACAAATGTCGGATCTCATCTAGCAAAACTCTGTTTTCTATAGGTCTCCCTCGACCTATCCTAGCTCCTCTTCTAGGCAACATTCTTTGCAATGCTCCAAAAATAGCTTAACAATCTCTAATACCAAAAATGATATAGGAATAAATAATACACAATTCCTACAAATCAATTACTGTAGTAAAATGTATAAATTTTACTGAGGCCCACACTTCTCTTAAAAACAAAACTAGTTTGCTTCTGTATTTTCACAACTTTAATCAATGTGGAATTGCCCAATTTTCCCAGCATAATGATGTGAACATCTTGAGACCACATACCATCTATTCTTATCAGAATGGTATTCCTTTTTCAAACCCCATTAGAATATTTACTGTTTACAATTGATCATTTCAAATTTGAATTCATTAAAGAATTTAAATACCATGACTTTCCAACCAAAATATATAAAATAGCTGAAACCCAACACATATGATGGTTTATTTATCCTACCATATGCATACAATCATTGACAAGGATCTTGTAAACACTATCTATGGTGGTAACCACATCTTAAAACTGTTAAAGCCATATTTTATTCCACCTCCGGCAATGTCACTCAACCTGCAATATCACTCGACCTTTAGCATATCATTTGAATGTTTATTGCAAAAACAACCATGCATCTATGACTCACAATGAAATCAACTTGCATGGTTTCCAATCGGTGGCATGTACAAAGTCAATTGTATCATGGCACGTAATGCATCACATTCATAACAAATAAAACTTGTGTGTCTTCTCAAACCACATCAAATGCACAGTGCATCAAACGAGCGTGTCTTTTCAATACATAGCTCGGTGGTTTATTATTACAACAAAATCAGAGATTATACCGCATTTAAAATCCGCCTTCAGTTGTTATCTTGGGTTTGTGCGCACAAAATCGATCAAGCTGTGGTCCCTAATTGCCAAGATCGCCTTCGATCATACGCAGTAACAACTGTATACATTGATTCGGATTTTACAACTTTTATCTCACCATTCTCACCCATGGTATCGAAGTGGCTCTTGCAGACATAGCCACAATGATTTTCAATCTCCTGTACTCATACAATCCAGAAATATGTATACATATAATAAAATTGCAGAACTAATCCATAAAAACATTTCATCCGATATGAATAATCTACTGATCAAATTTTCATAAAAAATTTTGGAATCTACATATCGAAAAAACAAAACTTGAAGTTCCCTTACCATCCTTCAACTATTTGTACCTGAGAAATAAAACTACTTTCTCTTATAATAGACTTTCTCAATAAATTTCTACCTTCCTATTTTTTAGGCTTATCTCTATGTTGGCTCTACATCCACATAGGGAGAGAAACCAACTTCTATTATTATGCCAAATTTAATTAAATATAAAACAAATTAACAATTCTCTAAAAATAAATAACAAATTTAATAATTAAATTATTAAACTATTCCTAAGTTTATTTTTAATTCCAATTAGCCACAACATGTGACCAAGACGTCACATTGCTGGCTAGGTTCTTGATGCTCCAGCATCATGTTTAGAGATTTCATTTGGAATATTTAGATGCTTAGGAGGAGGGAACTGTGTAGATGTGATGGTAGTAAATCCATCTACTAATTCCCAAGTATGTCTAGAGGTAGTCAGACTACCATTTTCTTCAACCTTTGGAGTAGATGGAGTAGATGATTCTTTCACAAAATGAATCATGAAGGATCCATATCACTGGTTTTTTCTGATCCATTCAAGGAAAGATATCCATTGGTTATTTTCTTTCGTCAAACATTTCCATTTTGTGGAGAAATCCTTTTTACCATATTTTATTTTTCCTTGATTAAAGATATTAAAGTTAGGGTGAGTAGAAAAAGTGACAATAGACAACATTTTTCATATAGGAATCTCCACGACTGAAAGGGTTTTTTCCATGCTTAAGTGTCTCAAATCATTGCATTTTTTCTAAATTGGGAACATTGAAATCTTCGGGTAAATTTTTGGTAAATATGGATGGATGGAGTACCTTTTGAATATGGTTATTTTTTTCTTCTACTCGCCTATGCTCAGGACCCCTTCCAAGCTTTGGCTTCCTTTTCTTGGCTAGACAATTGTGCATATATGAAAAATCTTCTTATGTTGGGATTTCATTGGCTTTGTAACCAAGTTTGTAACGAAGATGCTTATTTTTCCTAGGAATTTGGTCATTGAGTCTTTATCTTTAAGTCAAAGGCTTTCAAATTTCTTAGACCAACATGTTTTTGAAGCCATGAAATAATGAAATTATTTCGGCTCATGAGGGAATATGGTTGTAAATAGAATTTATTTTACATGCATATATTGTGCAAATACACCTTTTGTATTAAATCACTAAAAAAAAATAAAGGTTGGGTTTGCAACATGAGTAAAGGGATTGAGACTAGAATCACCATGTTGGTTGTGCATTTTGGAAGTTTGTACATTATTGGAAACAAACATAGAGTAGAGATGACATTGTCTAAGGCTGTTAGTGGAAGACCAATCAAATATAGGGTCATGGGTGTAGCAACGAGTGGTTGAACCATAGGAAGATGTAGGGTATTTGGAAGTAGAGGAATGAGGTGGAAATAAGATAACAACTATATCATGATATTTAGATATATGTGCATTATTAATGGGGATTTTAGGAAAAGGCTTAGGAGCCTCGATTGTCCATTCTATATGGAAATCAGGCTAATCACATGAAATAATGTAATATTCCCTTTTCTTGATCCAGTCAAAGTGGATAGAATCGATCTATGGCACTTACCGTGGTATTTTCCCATGGTATTGACCCATAGTATTTCTTGTATTGGCCCATGGTATTTATTGTTGGTATTGACCCATGGTATTTATTGTTGGTATTGACCCATCAAGCCTATAAAAGGGGAGAGAAGCTGGGTATTTAGAGCATTCTAGATTATCTATCTTATTATGTTTGGGTTGAGAACCTGGCATGACTAGTTATATCATTGATCCCGAGACGAACAGTGATGTTTATGTGGTGAATCCATCCAGGATTCACAAGTGGGCTTCAATTTCTTATATTTGTCATTGTCAAGTAGTTGTGCATGCCATTTGTAGGATTTTATGGTATGGGGATGTATTTTACTTTCAGTGAATAATAATATAAATAAATGGCTGCATTTCTTGTGTTCTAGTTCTTGATGAAAGATTATATTAAATGAGAACACTAAGATATTTTAGATCTATCAAAATTTTTATTTTTTGGAATATTATAGTGGTATTAGAGCTGCACATCCTGCTAGCCTGAGAGTTTTATGCAAGAACTTTGGTGAAATTTATTTTTCACCCTAGCCAACATTTCTCACTTCGATGATATTTATCACCCTATTTGGATTTTTATTTTTCAGTAAATTATTTTATAGGGAGACATAACTGAAAGGAAAATCATTTATAAGTCTGTGGATTAAATTTGTGAAAACATTTGAAGGCATGATTGACAAAATCTTCCTATGAAAAATTAATATATTCATGTTTGGATATGGGATAAGATGGACCGTCTTGAAGAAATTTTGAAAAAAAATAAGAAAATCCTTGATGTACTATTGAGGTTATATGGTCCTTTAAGTAGCCATATCTCCATAGACCAAAATTATAATCAAAGCAAGAACAAAATCAGCAACAAGAATGAAATAAGGAGAGGACTATGCTTTATCTGCAAGGAACATTGGGCCCTTAACCATTCCTATTTAGGTGATAAGAAGAAGGAAACAAAGACAAAACAAGAGGATATTACTTAAAATCATGGGGAATCTTTTGTATATGGGTCTATCAATCTTCAGGATGGTGAGCAACATTGTGACATTATTCGCAGAGGCTTGCAGGATGACAAGCATTTGGAATTTCTTGAGCGAATTCTACCTAATAATATCGATGAGGTAGACTCCTATACAATGGAGTTCGTAGATTCCCAGGTGAATATCGATAAAGAATATGAACAATCAAGTATACATAAAATTTCACCAATGCATTATGTTGGACAGTTGAAAGGGATGAACATATTGTCTCCACAGGTGAAGGAGACTTGGGAGATTTGAGTGAGGATCCAGCCATATTGAACCAGCATGATGAGTATGATCACGAGGAGCAACATGAAAAAAATAATGTGCAAAATCGACCATTCCTAAAGAGTTAGTCAAAGGCTCAAGTTGAAGATGTGGTCATTGGGCATCAGGTGCAAACAGATATAGAGACAGTCAGCATGGCATTAGAATTTCCAGTAGAAAACTTTCGAGGAAGTATCAAGCATTTCAAGAAAGATCTTATCTTGTTGAAGCAGAAAGTTTGGACAGTCTGTGACATTGCCTTACAGGAGAACAGAAAAATTGAGGAACTCATAGGGGTATGTGCCGAATCAAAGACCAAGTTGTCTAGTGTTGAAGAACGACTCAAATCCCTCATAAGGCAGCAAGAGGAGTACGATTGGGAGTTTCAGAGCAGCCCTCTACATGAGTACATAGACAAGTCTTGCAACACTACCAACAACCCACCTTTATACATTATGAAGAGAAGGTAAGAGTTCTCCAATTGCATCATGTTGGATAACCAAGTAGAGAAGCATGAACTGAGCATCAAACAACATCAACATAGTAGATTTGCATATATTCATCCCTCCCCAAGTATGGATTGGCGAGAGATTAGGAGTTGGTATTCTATCGATAGGTTGATTCTTTGGAAGATACTCACAGCCAAAGGCATATTGTAGCTTGGGCCGTTTGGTGCAGACAGTGATGGAAGGCTAAAATGGTACCATAACCCACAGGTCCCAAGATTTAGGTGGCATTGGGATTTGGGAGAATCCATTAGGGAAAGGATTGTTTTGGATCCAGGTAAATCTATTGAGGGAAGGATTGGTCAGAGGATTTTTTGGGATCCAGGCATCGAAGGATCCATTCAGGACCATTCAACATGGAGGGTGCATCGGATTGTATGGGATCCTGGTATCAATGTACAAATTCTTTTGTTGTGGATATAAGTGGATCGCTTGAGGAAAAGCAATGTTTGGGCGGGAGGATTTGTAATATTCCCTTTTCTTGATCGAGTCAAAGTGGATAGAATCGATCCATGGTACTTACATGGTATTTTCCCATGGTATTGACCCATGGTATTTCTTGTATTGACCCATGGTATTGACCCATAAAGCCTATAAAAGGGGAGAGAAGCTAGGCATTTAGGGCATTCTGGATTATCTATCTTATTATGTTTGGGTTGAGAACCTGGCATGGCCAATTCTATGATTGATCCCGGGACGAAAACCCCACGGTGATTTTTATGTGGTAAATCCATCCAGGATTCAGAAGTGGGCTTCAATTTCTTATATTTGTTATTTTCAAGCAACTGTGCATTCCATTTGTAGGATTTTATGGTCTAGGCATGTATTTTACTTTCAGTGAATAATATAAATAAAATGGCTGCAATTCTTGTGTTTTGGTTCTTGATGAAAGATTGTATTAAATGAGAACACTAAGATGTTTTAGATCTATCATAATTTTTATTGTTTGGAATGTTACAATGGTATCAGAGCTGTGCATCCTACTAGCCTGAGAGTTTTATGCAAGGAACTTCGGTGAAATTTATTTTTCACCCTAGCCAACATTTCTCACTTCGGTGATATTTATCACCCTAGTTGGATTTTTATTTTTTAGTAAATTATTTTTATTGGGAGACATAAGTGAAGGGAAAATCATTTATAAGTCTAGGTTAAATTTGTGAAAATATTTGAAGGCATGATTGACAAAATCTTCCTATGAAAAATTAATATATTCTTGTTTGGGTATGGGAGAAGATGTACCATCTTGAAGAAATTTTGAAAAAAAACCAGAAAATTCTTGATTTACTAGTGAGGCTATATGGTCCTTTAAGTAGCCATATCTCTATAGACAAAAATGATAATCAAAGCAATAACTAAATCTGCAGCAAGAATAAACTAAGGAGGAGAGGACTATGCTTTATCTGCAAGGGGCCTTGGGCCCTTAACCATTCATGTCCAGGTGATAAGAAGAAGGCAACAAATACGAAAGAAGAGGATATTACTTCAAATCATGGGGAATATTTTGTAGATGGGTCTATTGATCTTCAAGATGGTGAGCAAGATCATGACATTATTCAAGGAGGCTTGCAGGACAACAAACATTTGGAAGTGCATGAGGAAATTCTACCTAATGCCACTGATGAGGTTGATTCTTATACAATGGAGTTCGTATATCCCCAGGGGAATATTCATGAATAATATGAACAATCAAGTATAGATAAAATTCTGCCAATGCATCTATGTTCGACAGTTGAAATGAATGAACAGATGATCTCCACAGGTGAAGGAGACTTGGCAGATTTGAGTGAGGATCCAGCCATAGTGAACCAGCATGATGAGTATGATCATGAGGAGCAACATGACAAACATAATGTGTAAAGTGGACCATTCCTAGAGAGTTGGTCAAAGGCTGACGTTGAAGATGTGGTCGTTGGGCATCGGGTGCAAACATATACAGAGACAGTCAGCACAGCACTAGAATTTCCAGTAGAATACTTTCGAGAAAGGATCAAGCATTTCAAGACAGATCTTATGTTGTTGAAGCAGAAATTCTGGACAGTTCGAGACATTGCCTTACAGGAGAACAGAAAAATTGAGGAACTCATAGGGGTATGTGCCGAATCAAAGACCAAGTTGTCTACTATTGAAGAACGAAACAAATCCCTCATAAGGCAGCAAGAGGAGTACGATTGGGAGTTCCAGAGCAGCCCTCTACAGGAGTACATAGATCAGTCTTGCAACACTACCAACAACCCACCTTTATACATTGGGAAGAGAAGGGAAGAGTTCTCCAACTGCATCATGTTGGGTAACCAAGTAGAGAAGCATGAATTGAGCATCAAACAACATCAACATAGTAGATTTGCATATATTCATCCCTCCCCAAGTATGGATTGGCGATAGATTATGAGTTGGTATTCTATCGATAGGTTGATTCTTTGGAGGATACTCACAGCTGAGGGCATATTGCAGCTTGAGCACTTTGGTGTGGGCAGTGACGGAAGGCTAAAATGGTACCGTAACCCACAGGTCCCAGGATTTAGGTGGCATTGGGATCCAGGAGAATCCATTGGGGAAAGGATTGTTTGGGATCCAGGAAAATCCATTGAAGAAAGGATTGGTCAAACGATTGTTTGGGATCCAGGTATCGAAGGATCCATTCAAGACTATTCAACATGGAGGGCACATCGGATTGTATGGGATCCTGGTATCAATGTACAAATTATTTTGTTGTGGATAGAAGTGGATCGCTTGAGGACAAGCAATATTTGGGCGGGATGATTTGTAATATTCCCTTTCTTGATCCAGTCAAAGTGGATAGAATCAATCCATGGTACTTACTATGGTATTTTCCCATGGTATTGACCCATGGTATTTCTTGTTGGTATTGACCCATAAAGCCTATAAAAGGGGAGAGAAGCTAGGCATTTAGGGCATTCTGGATTATCTATCTTATTATGTTTGGGTTGAGAACCTGGCATGGCCAGTTCTATCATTAATCCCAGGAGGAAAACCCCGCGGTGATGTTTATGTGGTGAATCCATCAAGGATTCACAAGTGGGCTTCAATTTCTTATATTTGTCATTGTCAAGCAGTTGTGCATGCCATTTGTAGGACTTTATGGTCTGGGCATGTATTTTAATTTCAGTGAATAATATAAATAAAATGGTTGCAATTCTTGTGTTCTCGTTCTTGATGAAAGATTGTATTAAATGAGAACACTAAGATGTTTTAGATCTATCAAATTTTTTATTGTTTGGAATCTTAAAAATAACTTGATGAACTATTTTGGAATTGCTGGAAAAAGTGTAGATGGAGGTAGAGCTTTCAAAATCCTTATCAAGGGCATGTAAGACTCCTAGAAATAGGGTGTTTGTATACTTGAGTGCTAATTTGTAATGTGAAGTCGTATTCTCATACTCATATTTTGGCTTCATATGATAAATTTTAGTTAATATTTTTATCAAGATGATATCACTTAGGTGTTCATCATTTATTGAAACTATGAAATTAAGATGAGAGTCAAACGAGATAGGACTCTTGGCAAGATCACCTTGGACACCACCAATTAATGCATGGACAAATTAGTTGAGTCTATTCTCTAGAAACGTTTTGAGGGAAAACACAAGGATATTAGACCAATGTAGGGGTTCTATACCTATTCGGATGCATCCTAGATGCAAAAAGTTAGCGTTGACCTTCTTTACTTTTAGCCAAAGTTTTTCTTTGTTTAGAGTAGGTATGCTACAATGCTCAAAAGAATTCCTTTAAACCTCTTAAACCATTTCAACAATTTTAAAATGGAAAGAAGCTCTCCCATGAAACATAAGCATATCAACAAAAACTTCTTTAGAGAAAGCTTAGATAATTGTCATCTAGGTAAAGGCTTATCTCCCTTACACACTTTACTGAAACTATTTACATCTCTCCTATGCAAAATCCCAAACATTTTAGAATTTTTTTTTCATATCACTACACTAATCTCATATAGTTATTACAACTTAAAAATAGCATAGTGTAAAGAATCTACAAATAAACTCAGAAAATATGGAAATTCTAGCAAGATTATGACAAAATCTCTCATAGATTTTTGAAAACCTCGGTTATAGCTATCAAAATTCATGGAAAGGTTTTTGATAATCATGGATCCATTTCCATCATTAAAAAAAAAAAATTAACACTCCACCCTTCTGATTTTTCATTTTTTTTTTACCAAAT
The DNA here is from genome assembly GCA_034641835.2 of Pinus albicaulis. Classification (NCBI taxonomy): domain Eukaryota; kingdom Viridiplantae; phylum Streptophyta; class Pinopsida; order Pinales; family Pinaceae; genus Pinus; species Pinus albicaulis. The sequence continues at coordinate 1,785,469,876 of CM076578.1, forward strand.
TCTCCACAAACCAAAAAAAATATATATATTTATCGTCCAAGATAATGCCCTTTAAAATGCATTGTGTGCAATATCGTTCAAAATAATTATTTCACAACTTTGATAATCTCTCGAAATTGAATTTCAACTAATTCGCTTAGCAGCATGCTATAGCACATTGATAAAATCAACCGGGGAATGCTTGCTAGCATTGTACGGCGCAAAAACTGTTTGAAAATTCACCGCAACTTGTGTACGGATTCTCACGCAACGTGTACAATAAGTTGAGTCGATGACGACGTTCGTTTCCTCAAATCTCTCCGTAAAAAAACTGCAAAATAAAGTATAATAATATTATTGGTTTCGGTGTAAAACGACTTTCATGCTCAGAATAATCGCGAGCGCTCTTTAATTTGATGAAATTTTTTTAATTGCATGAATAGACGCAACTGATATAATTGTATGAATAAACAGAACCCATATTTGAGACAATTGAAAGCAAGTTTGTTATGGTATTGTCAAACACGTTACATTATAATAATGCAGATTTACCAGTTTAACATGGAAGCAGATTTGTAAGATCTTTCTTTATTCCCAAAAACCCGGAAACAAAAGCGATTGCAGATTTGTAAGATCTTGCCTTCTTCCAAAAAAACTGAAACAAAAGCGATTGCAGTCACGTTTTTTACGGTGATTTTTTAAATTTATATAAATTTAGTTTGACAAACACGACTGCAATATCGTACAAATTTTGCACGGTAACAGTGATTGAATATATACTCCACAGAAAGAATCATGGTGAGGCCTCCAAATGAATTAAATAATGGAGGCAATCTAGTATGCTATGGGTGGTGGATATCGATAAAACCAATTAGTGACAAACCCATAGAAACAGAAGCTATTCAAGCCATTGGCAGATGCGTCAGTTTTGATGGATTGCTTGAAACGATGATGTAGTACATAATGTTCAATTACTCAGGGCAGTCCATTAATCCATTTTTTGGTGGCAATTGTGAAGGATAGAATTTGACGAAGGTAATTTTCTCTGTCAAATACTGTCACAGCTCATCATCACTCGTCATTAATCTTGGTTGATATGGTCAATACATCAAGTACCTTGGTTATGATCGTCAAATTCAGCGAATTTAACGGGTAGGTTGAATCTCAAACTCCAAAGGTCTTGGGATACTTGAAAGAGTGTCTGATGACGCTTGAAGAGTACTCGAGATGTTCTAGATTTGTTTTGGTATATAAGCTTGTAATTTTGTCTAAAATTTGGTAGGGTGTTTTAAGTAAAAGTGATTTTTTTGGTTTATATTTTTGTCGTAAAGTTTGAGTTGTTTAATTTAGGTAATTAATTTACTCAAAATTAGTTTTAAATAATGAGAAATTACAATTTTATTGAAAAATATTATTATTTTTTAATTAATTTAGATTTAAATTATTATTATGAAATTATTTGAAATACATAAGTTGTTATTGGTTCATGAGAAGGGAAACCAAAACAATAATAAAATATAGATAAATGTTTTTTGGATTAATCATATCATTAGAATTTGGTCGCAAATTCTAATGATGTAGTTAATCCGAAAGGTGATTATCTACATTATGAATCACAAAAGTCTTAAATCTAACAATAACACAATAATAGAGTTTTGGTATAACATACTAGCTAAATCTAAAACTAAAATTATCATAATATTAAAACATATCGCTATCTACTTTCCTATTAACATAAGAAATACTCTATTTATCTTTATAAATGTAAACAACCTCACAAAAATATAAAGAGGACTCATATATTTGGATAAAGAGTCCACTTAAATGGTATCTAGTGAGTCCTCTTCCTTTGTTGAAGAGGAGAATGCCATGTCAACAATCTTCTTTGCTAGGGAGAAGAGTCTTCTCATAAGATTGTTATAGTGTCTCCATGCTTACCAACACAATGTAGAATCTCTTGATGAGTTTATGAGTGCTCCACCAAGACCTTTTCTATTATCTTTTAAGTTTCCAATAAATATTGATGGTTTTAATTTTCCATTATCATTTTGAGTTCACAATAGATATTGATGGTTTGCATGTGTCTGGTGTCTAGGTTTTGGTTTGTTTGATGTCTAAAATGCATCCACCCACCTTAGCCTGAAATTGATGCTCTATTTTAGCTTCATGTATCTCAACTATGATTCTTGAAAAAACATACTACACATAAATGGGAGTGTGACTCTCTATTGCATATTAAGCCCCAAAGGTGGAGGAGATAGAGTTTTGTCTCCCTCCCTTCCCTTATGGGTGGTAAGGTGCTTAGGTGAAGTCTTACTATTCCAATTACTATTCGAACATGTTTCTGAATCTTCAAAAATAGATATAAAGAAAAAAAACTCTTAAATCCACATTTTCCTAATAATGATGTACACATAAATTTAAAACCAAATTTTCACTTTGAATACCCAATGTTCCACCCTTTGAAATTAATCTTGTCTTTTAATATTATAGACTTGTCAAGAGTTCTCTTAGCATGTGAAGTCCAATTGTATAATGTGTAATGGCTCTTAAATATTTTAAATATTTCCTAAAATGAGAGGCAGTAGGCCATAGGATTATGGGGATGAAGGATATTGTAGTATGTGTTATTGAGTAGTTTGTTATTATACTTGTCTAGGGTTAGGTATATAGTGATTGATAAATTCTTGATTTTTTATTAATTATTTTAGTTTTTATATTTTTTTTGGTAGATTATATAGTTTGAATGGGTCTAATAGTTAAGATCATGTGTTTTCTTCTAAGAGGTCATAGATTCAAAACCAAAGGGTGTAGAGTATGTATGTCTTCCTAGATTTAGCAGTCAAATCAATGTGTCCAGATAATTCTGTGGTCCTACAAACAAGGGAGTCTCATACACCAATTTAGTGTGATCATATCCTTAAAATTAAATTATTATTATAACAATTTCTTATACCCAACATGTATATTATTGTATTCAATTATAGTCAAAATTCTTTATCGTTCATTATTTTGTAAATTTTAAAAAATAATTTATCAAATTTATTAAAAATTTTATAAAATTAAATATATATTTTTTTTTAAATTAAATAATATATTTTGAATTTAGAAAATTAAATTATATTTTTATGGTTGATGAATGTATATGAATAAATTAATTTTATATCCATTTATATCAATTTATAAAAAAATAAAAATTATTAAAAGAAAGTCCTCACAACACAAAATATAAAAAAAAAAAAAAAAAAATATCCAATTAAAAATCAACTACGATCATTTATGTTATATTGCAATTGTCCAATTGGTCACGTCCTTTATTCTAGATTCACTCATTCTTTCTTTGTAGTATATACACTACAAAATATTAAGTTTCACTTCCATAGGTGACTAGTCACGAAAATGTACACAAAGATGCCGTACTGCATTGATTATAAAATATTTTGGAAATATACTCCATTAATGAATGATGTACTTAAAGGCGGTAATCCTTTCCATAATGAGGCATAACATGGTGTTATTCATTTAGCGAAAAGCGTTTCCTTTTGGGAAAGTTAGTTATGATGATTGAGTTTTTTAATTATTATTAATATTAAAAAATAATATATTAAGATATAATTGATTATATAATTATATTGTATTTGTTTTCAAATAAAATTTTATGGTGATTTACTTCATTTTAGTTTGGATGTGTTTGAAACGATAAAATGTGTAATTTTATGTTAAGTATACTTACGAGTTTGTAAGTTAGTTGTCATATTTTTTAAATGACAAAAATTATAATCATGCTTAGGGTAGTTATACATCAACACTTGTGATAACAATGGGGTAAGTATAAGTTATACACATCTTGTTATAACAATGGGATCAAAGTATAAGTTATACATATCATCTGTGGAACAAATAATTTATGCAATTAATTACCTTTTGCATAAGATGCAAGTATGAAGAGTTGGAAAATGTGTAATGTGGCAACTTATTAATTCAAATTTTCTACTTATTTAATAATTAGTAGTGAATTTAGTTATCTTTATTATGTTCTTTAGTTAGATTTTTCATCAAACAAATATAAAGAATGAGACAACAATAATAAAGGACACATAAATTAGGCTTTCAGCGAGGGAAAAACATCTCTAAGGGAAAAACCTAGCAAAATATACTCTTCTTAGAATTTGCTTCAATTGAGACATAAATACCCAAACCCTAGACTAATTCCGTCTCCAAGGATGATGTCAACCCTTCAATAAGTATTTTCTTTATTTTGCACCAACCAACAAAAAAATGCAACTTATACCTACCAACTTCAATACTGTAAATCATCGTGCAACTTCGACCTTATGATTTTGTTTTGGTAGCCGCTAGAGAAACCCTAATCGAGCTTCCTCCTAATACCTTATAGGATAAATACATCTCCTCGAAAGGTCAACAAGGTTAAGGTAGGGTATTCTTCCCTCCAACCATGGAATACTACACTTTCTTATCCCACAACTCAGGCCTCCAACTTCGACCTCTTTTTGTAGCACTAGAAAACATAGAACTTCACACATATTAGAGAGATAAAGCCCAAAAATAATATTTTTTTGTCCTTTGTCCTTTTCATATACCTTCTCTCTTCTTCTTCCTACTTCCCCGCTACAGAGAAAATACTTTCTTTATATATTGAACTTCTTGAGTGAATGAGTGCTAAATGAGGTCGAACTGCTTCTATATAGCCTTTCCAAGGGGTCAAATTGCCTCCTTTAGGTTAACTTGTAGCTATTAGGTCCAAATTGTAATTTTAGAGTTTCCAGGACTTTCTAGACTAAAAAATAAATCTTTTTACAATTACATTTTTCTGAGAAGGGTCTTATAAACATGATGTTAACTCCTTTAACTCATGACAATCAGTATTAAGATCTAATAAATGCTAGAAGCATGAAGAACATGCTTTTACCTAGAATACCATCAATAAAGAGAATGAAACCCATGCTTTAATAATAAAAACTTTTTCTTGTCTTCTATTTTTTGTTACATATGATACATATTGAAATGACTACAACAACAATTATGAAGACTGTTCTCAAAACTAGTTATATTTTCATCACTCCCTCTTAACTAGGGAGGCATTCATAATTTTAACACATCATTCTCAAATTGAAGGGTTCTCATAAGAAGAGTCAGATAGTTAAGGCATATAATAATCATGACCATTAAGGCTAACATTGTCTCTGAGTTCCAACTAGAGAATCTCTACCTCTTTGAAGAGCATTATGTTAGTAGGCTTTACCATGATCCTTGATTCTTCCTGAATTTATTGAGCCCAAAAATCATCAAAAGGAGTTGAATATTTCTTGGAGTAGACGCTTGTGGAAAAGTGACTCCATTCTGGTGCCAGTGCATTTAGTAAACAAATGGTCACTTCCTAATCATAAATTGCTTCCCCAAGCCCTTTTAGATGGTCTCTTAGCTAAGAGAAATTAATGATAAAGGATGACATATCCTCATCCTTTGATTTCCTCATTCTATATAACTTATTCTGCTAAGACATCTTTTTTCTTGACGTAATTACATAGTAACATTTCACTAGTTTGTCGTAGATAGCCCTTGAATTTTTCAAGTTTGAAACAAATGGAACAAGAGAATAATTAATGGATTCAACTATGATCCTTTGATTCCTTACTTCCCCTTTCTTGTCTTTTCTAGTTATTATATATTTTCTTTGCTAGCTTTAGTAATTTCCCTAGTAACATACTCCATTACTTCCTCTTATGTGAGTATCAGATCAATCATTTTATTCCATGATAGATAATTTGATGCTCCAACTATTAGGTCCATATAATACTAGTGTATCCCATTATTTTTATTGTTAGTATAACCCCATTATTGCTATCAGTGTGCCCATGTATTCCCCATATTGTTATTATTGTGCCAAATAGAAGCCCACTATTGTTATTGTTGTGCCCTTAAATTGTTATTGTTATGTCAACTAGATTATATTGTGACCCATTGGGCTCCTATAAATAGAAATGAGGTTTTTTCATTTGAATCATCCAAGAATTTTTCATTTATCTAATGTAAAGGAGGTTACCCCCTCGAAGAGGTTGATTTCTAAGGCATTGCTTTATCTTTTCTTTTATTTTGTGAGCTGATTTCATAACATTTAGTATCAGAGTGTTGGATTTTAGGGTTTCATTTCTTCGCTGCCTTTTTTTTAGTGTTGGATAAAAAAAACTCACTTGTGTCGAAATCTGGAGGAATTTCGTGAAAAAAATTTAGATCTTGGTTCACAATATTTTTGGAGATATGATCTAGGAAGTTAGGGTTTTTGCAGGCTCTAGAATTTAATCTCAAAGAGTTGACCTTAGTAAAATCATCATAACTCTCTCTTTGAGCATCAGACTGGAATTCTGTAAAAATTAGCCTAAAGTAAATAGACTATAATTTCCTTTGTATCAATTTCTGATCCGAAGGAGGAAACAGTGACATGTGGCACACCATACAATTTTACTCTATTGAATGAGTTCATAATTAGGGCATTGTGGGAGATTGGGCATAACTTTGTCTTGAATAATCTAATTCAGGTCAATTTTATGGCATTGGACAGAAAATTTAGAGGGCTACTAAAGGACTGAAGATCAAATATTGAAGAGCCAAAATCGCAAATATAATTTAGTTTCAATATATAACTCCTAAAAAGAAAATAAAAATAAAACTCTACTATGGTACATGAAAAGGAAGTACTGTAGTATGATATATCAAAATTAAGGTACCAAGTGCAACAAATTTTAATCTCATAAAGAGAAATGAAAGATGACATAGATGGTTTAAAAGTGGACATAAAGGATAAGGTGGATGGCTTGAAGGATGAAATGAAAGCTAATATGGATGATAAAGAAGTGAAATATCACATCGAGAATCAACAATAAGTTCTCCAACTCTTAAAGGATAACATAACTTTGGTGCAGAATCGAATGAAACAACATGAAGATCAACATGCAACGAAAGAATTTTTGATGTAGGTGACTGGAAATTTTTACGACTACAACCATATAAACCAATGTCCCTAAAGAAACCTAAGAATTATAATAAATTATCACTGAAGCATTATGGTCCTTAAAAGGTGCTGCAAAAGATTGGTACTATGGAATACAAATTGTAGCTTCCTATATCTTCTTGAATGTGCCCAGTTTTCCATGTTTCATGCTTAAAGAATTTTATACATGACAAGCTCCTAGTTCAAATAATATTTCCATAACTTAAATGAAGAAGGAAAAATAATATTGGAAACTAAAGTAGTCACAGAAAAAAGAACTCGACAGCTACAAAATTTATCAATTTCAGAGTATCTCATCAAGTGGAAGAACCTACCTGCTGAAGATTCGACCTGTGACAATGATAATTTTATACAGAAGCATCCAGAAATAATGAAGTGTTGAGGACAACACTTGTTTGAAGGAGAGGGGCATGTTAGGTCACTATAATACTAGTGTACCCAATATTATTATTGCTAGTATAACCCCCTTACTTTTATATTTTACTGCTGTAATCCCCATATTGTTATTATTGTGCCCCATAAAAGACCACTATTGTTATTTTTGTGCCCTTACATTATTATTTTTAGGTGGGCTAGGATTATATTGTGACCCCATGGACTCTTATATATAGAAAGGAGGTTTTGTCATTTGTATCATCCAATAATTATTCATTTATGTAATGTAAACAAGGTCAACCCATCAAAGAGAAATAAACTGACAAAATAGAAGAAAATATAGATCAACGCCTTATAAATTAGCCTCTTCGAGGGGGAAACCTTCCTTAAATTACATAAATGAAAAATTCTTGGATGATTCAAATGACAAAACCTCCTTTCTATATATAGGAGTCCAATGGGTCATAATATAATCCTAGCTGACATAGCAATAACAATGTAAGGGCAAAACAATAACAATAGTGGGCTTCTATGGGGCACAATAATAACAATATGGGTACTACATGGGCACAAAAATAATAGTAAGGGGGATATACTAACAATAACAATAAGGGGATACAGTACTATTATAAGGAGCTTACATGCCCCTCTCCTTCAAACAAGTGTTGTCCTGAATTCTTAATTATTTCTTGATGCTTTTGTATAGAATTCTCTTCCTCCCATGTGGAATCTTCAACAAGTAAGTTCTTCCACTTGCTGAGATACTATGAAATTGATCAATTTCGTAGTTTTCGAGTTCTTTTTTCCATGAATGAATTAGGTTCCAATATGATTTTTCCTTCTTCTTCAAGTTCTGGAAATATTGTTTGAACTGTGATTTTGTCACCTATAACCTTATATAAGCATGAAACATGGAAAATTGGGTGCACTCGAGAATATGTAGCCAACTCCAATTTGTATTCCATAGTCTCAATATTTTGTAGCACATTGTAAGGACCATATTAATTTAGCGACAATTTATTATAATTCTTAGCTGTATTGGGGGACATTGGTTTGTATGGCTGTAGCCTTAAAAATACCTAGTCACCTACGTCAAAATTTTTTTCTCTGTGATTTTGATATGCCTGTTGTTTCATTCCATTTTGCATCAAGGTTAGGTTATCGTTTAAAAGTTTGAGAACTTGTTGTTGATGGTAGATGTGATTTTCCACTGTGTGATCATCCATATTAGCTTTAATGTAATCCTTCAAACCATCCATTTTAGCCTCCATGTCTGATTTTAAACCATATATGTCATCTTTGGTTGCTCTTTATCAAAATTTGTTGCACTTGGTACCATAATTTTGATATATCATGCTGTGATTCTTCCTCTTCATGCACCATAGTAGATTTTTTTTATGGATTAATGGGCATGGAATTATTTTTTTGGGGAATTTTAGAACCCAATACTAATATCTATGCTTCAATATGTCCTTAGAATCACTTCAAACTGATTTTTCAAAAAATACTTATGTAATTTTTTAAAAAATACACGCCTTTATCTTGCTCTTGAGGAGATATATATTGAAACTAAGGTATATCTGTAATTTTAGACTTCCAAGATTTTATCTATGGTCATTTCGTAGCCCTCTTAATCTTTTTTCCAATGCCACAGGTCCATCTTGAATTGGATTCTTCAAGACAAAGTTGTGCCCAATCTCCCACAATAACCTAATTATGGACTCGTTCAGTAGAGGTAACTTTTACGGCGTGCCACGTGTCACTATTTCCTCCTTCAGATATGAAATCAATATACAAGAAACTAAATTCTGTTTAATTTTGGCCACGTTTTACATAATTCCAATCCTATGTTGAGAGAGAGAGTTATGACGATTTTTCCAAGGTCACCTCTTTAATATGAAATTTGGGAGCCTACAAAAACCCTAACTTCGACAGATCATATCTTTGAAAATATTGCAAACCAAGATCTGAAAATTTCCACGAAGTTGCTCTGTATTTCTACACAAACAAGTTTTTTTTTAGCTTCTGAACCTTTTTATACAAAAATTTATAGTGAAAATTCCATGATTACCTGTTTGAAGCAGCGAAACCCTAGAATCCAAAGCTCTCATACCGAATCTTATGAAATCAACTGACAAAATAGGAGAAAAGATAGATCAATGCCTTAGAAATTATCCTCTTTGAGGGGGAAACCTCCTTTACATTACATAAATAAAAAATTCTTGGAGGATTCAAATTAAAAAACCCCATTTGTATATATAAGAGTTCAATGGGTCACAATATAATCCTAGCCCACATAACAATCACAATTAAGGGCACAACAATAACAATAGTGAACATATATGCGGCATAATAATAACAATATGGGGACTACATGGGCACAAAAATAATAATAAAGGGGCTATACTAACAATAACAATAAGGGGATACACTAGTATAATACAGACCTAACACCAACAACCATTTTTCTCTCCTTGCAGAAAGAACCCATATGACCTATAGACTCACACATGATGTAATAATATGATACTTACTTGATAGCAAAGATTATTCTTGATGATGTCACCAAAATTCTTCATTCCTTAAATATCTTTGACGATACTTCCTTGAAATATATTCCCTAGGACTCCTCCAACAAAATCTTCGTAGAGTGATGAATGATAAGATCCTTTAATGCTTCCTTTAAGGAGTTCTACCAATGAGTTTTAATTAGAAGCCTTCAAGAGACAATCCCTCCTGAAGTATTATTATTAAGAATTTCCTTTATATTTTCTTTTTTCATTCCCCTTCACAAGTAATTCCTTCTAGTGTCCTTCCAACTTCCTTCCTTGTTCACCTTAGCTTTGATACAATGTTGGAAAAAGTGAAATGTGGTATCTTATTAATTACATTTTCCTTTTCCCTTAATACTTTTTTGTGAAATTACTCAGTATACGTTTGTTCTTTAGTTATATATTTTCATGAAACAAATATCAAGAATTAAAATACAACAAAAAAGGACACATAAATTATGCTCTCAGCCAAGGTAAAACTCCTCCAAGGGGAAAACCTATAAAACTCTTCTCTTGTTAGAATCTGATTCAATTGAGACACAAAGACCCAAACCCTAGACGAAGTCCTTCTCCAAGTACCAATTCATCCCTTCAACAAGTATTTTCCTAATTCTACACCAACCAATTTCAAATTGCAACTTTGACTAGCCAGCTTCAATGATACAAATTCTCTTGCAACTTTGACCTTGTGATTTCGGCCTTGTAGTTGCTACAAAAACACTAACCCAACTTCCTCATGATACCTTCTTGAAGAAAGACAACTCCTCCCAAAGTCAATGAGGTTAATTTAGGGTATTTACCCTTCCAACCACTAAATATTTCACTTCGTTCTCCTCCAACTCGGACCTACAACTTAGGCCTATTTTCGCAACAGCAGAAACCATAGAACTTCACATGTGTGAGAGAGGTAGAGCCCCAAAACAAGATTTTCCATCCTTCTTCCCTCTCTTAGACTTTTTCTCTTCTTCTTCATTCTTCCTTGCTACAGATCAAATTATTTCTTGAGAGATCATTCTTCTTGACTGGGTGAGTTCTAAATGAGGTTGAAATTTTTCTCTATATAGCCATTCCAATGGGTCAAATTCTCTCCATTAGGTTGATTCGTAATTGTTAGGTTCAAATTGTACTTTTAGAGTTTCTACTACTTTCTAGACTAAACATGATGTTGACTCCTTTGAATCATGGTAAAAAAACCTAATACCTAACAAACCCTAGAGGCATGAACTAGAACATGATTTTACCTAGAAGACCATCAATAACGAGCATGAAACCCATTCTTTAATAATAATTTTTTTTTCTATTATTTTATTTTTTGTTACATAAGATAAATATTGAAATGATTACGATGATAATTATGTACTGAAAATAGTTACATTTTCAACACTAAGTATCAACACTGAATATTACACTTGTTTTATATTGTGTAGTTTAATCAGTGTTTTCTTAGAAGTTTTCATTTTTCATAATTTTCATTGCACTAGAGGATTTTGATTCTTATTAGAGGATCATCATGTTTTCTGATAATTTTTAGAGTTTTATCCAAAGTCTTGTGTTTATTTCTTTTTCATTGCATATTTTTATATCATATCCTACATTAGACTCTTATATATATAGATATATATATAGATAAAGTATTATATTTCTTAGCTTTTCATAGTTTCATATAGCATATCCTTATCCAATTCTTTTAAGTTGTATTACATTTCCAAAGTTTTAAATTATATTTAGAGTTGTAGTTTTTATTACATTTCGAAAGTGTAATTATTTAACTATGTGTGACACAATATCAAATCAAGTCATTTCAGATATGCAATTATATGCAATTTTTTCATATGACTTTGTTAAGACATCACCTAAGTCTTCTCAGTGTGAATAATCAATATGATAAAAGAAATGCGTCTCCCACCTATCGATCATGTGGCCCTAACACTCTTGCATGTATTTTGTCAGATATTCAAGTGTTACCTTTTATGTCAGATCACCAAGTCTCACAATTATGTGAGACACCTCACTTCATCTACACACTTCACTGCTTCTCTAAACAAGTTGTTCTTGAGAGGATTGTGGTGAATATATCAACCCTACATCATAAGTTTATATCATTTCTTTATAGGACCACAATGAGCATATAAAATTTACAAGTTTAAAGGACAACAATGAACATATCAAATATGAAAATGTTTCTTGTTTATTTAGAGGATTGTGGTGAGTATATAAAACTTGCATTATAATAAGCAAATACCATTTTCTTAGGGGACTGCAGTGGACCACAATGACTATATCAAATATGAAAATACCGCTGAGAAATAAAAAAACATCATATGAAAATGTTATTCATATATATTAATAAATAATATATTACTAGGTCTATTTGTCAAATTGTTTAATTTATGGTCACTAGATGGTGTAGTTAGGTAGGCTAAAAAATTTTGGTCATATTTTATTTCCATTTCTACAGTGATATTATCACCTTCCTCAGTGTGATCATATAGATTTGTTCCTCTACAACCTTGTTGCATATATGATTCATCATTCTCATACAATGTACATTTTCTCAGAGCCTTATTAACATTAAATGTAAATGAATTTTTTGAAGAAGAAGGCATAAGAATCACAAATATGAGCTACTTTTTCACCCCTCCCCTATTTTCACCATCTCGATGGTCCCTTTTAATATGAAATCCATTATAAAATTTAATAACCCATTGCTCAACTTTATTAATTTCTTCATGCTTGATGTAGCCCACACTACCACCAAAATCTTCACCAATTCTACCTTCCTCTGACATTATTCTACTATCATCAACTCCATATTTACCTTTTTGTTCGACCCTTCCATTACAAACATTTTCTTAAATTTTTCTCTGGTATGAATTCACAGGTATTAGGATAAAACTCACATTTAAATCATTCTAAATATCATCAAATTCATCATCATCACCCCAAGTTGCACCGAATTTCTAACCTATCTGAAATTGTTGTTTACCTCAACTCCTCTAAGATCTTCATCCCAAAAATTTAACTACTCTTCCCTAGGTTCTATCCTTGTCTAAAATTAGAATAAAAAAACTAATCAAATTATGTCTACTAAATTACACCCTCCCTGAAGCTAGATTTTTTATTTTTATTTTAGCTCATCTTCTTAACCTAACTTTAAAACAAAATATAAGTATATGATTACTTTCATTGTTTTTTGGGGATATGATTTTTTCCGATATAGAAGTGATGTTATGGTTTGTAAGCAGTGCAGGTTTCAATATTTCTAGACCATGCACCATAGCCCAGGTAACCTAATGTTGTGCCCTCATTCTGCTCAATTGTTCCTGCATCATGCTTTATATCACTATATCATTGTTAATCATTTTAGATACTTTTAAAATTAAAAACAAGTTGTAGCCAAAAAATTGATGAAAAAACAAGAGTTAGTTTATATAACATGCACTTTAAGTGAAGGAAATTCAAAGAAAAGGAATTAAAGGAAGGATTATAGAAAACAATCATATAATTTATACACAAAAGAAATTTTTCATTGCACTGGAGGATTTTGATTCTTATTAGAGGATTGACATGTTTTCTGATAATTTTTAGAGTTTTATCCAAAGTCTTGTATTTCTTTGTTTTTCATTGCATATTTTTATAGCATATCCTAGATTAGACTATATATATATATATATATATATATATATATATATATATAATATTATATTTCTTAGCTTTTCATAGTATCATATAGCATATCCTTATCCAATTCTTTTAGTTTGTATTACATTTCCAAGGTTTTAAATTATATTTAGAGTTTTAGTTTTTATTAAATTTCGAAAATGTAATTATTTAACTATGTGTGACACAATATCAAATCAAGTCATTTCAGATACGCAATTATCTGCAATTTTTTCATATGAATTTGTTAATTTATCACCTAAGTCTTCTCAGTGTGAACAATAAATATGATAAAAGAAATGTGTCTCCCACCTATTTATCATGAGGCCCTAACACTCTTGCATGTATTTTTTCATATATTCAAGTGTTACCTTTTATGTCAGATCACCAAGTCTCACAATTATGTGAGACACCTCACTTCATCTACACACTTCACTGCTTCTCTAAACAAGTTGTTCTTGAGAGGATTGTGGTGAATATATCAACCCTACATTAGAAGTTGATATCATTTCTTTAGAGGACCAAAATAGGTATATAAAATTTACAAGTTTAAAGGACAACAATGAGCATATCAAATATGCAATTGTTATCTGTTTATTTAGAGGACTGCATTGAGTATATAGAACTTGCATTATAATTTGCAAATACCATTTTCTTAGGGGACTCAAGTGGACCACAATGACTATATCAAATATGAAAATACTGTTGAGAAATAAAAAAAAATTATATGTAAATGTTATTCATATATTTATCAATAATATATTACTAGGTCTATTTGTCAAATTGTTGAATTTATGGTCACTAGATGGTGTAGTTAGGTAGACTAATTTTTTTTTGCCATATTTTATTTCCATTTCTAGAGTGAGCTTATCACCTTCCTCAGTGTGATCATATTGATTTGTTCCTCTAGCACCTCGTTGCATATATGATTCATCATTCTCATACAATGTAGAATTTCTCGGAGCCTTATTAACATTAAATGTAAATGAATTTGCTGAAGAAGAAGGCACAAGAATCACAAATATGAACTACTTTTCTACCCCTCCCCTATGTTCACCATCTTGATGGTCCCTTTTAATATGATATCCATTATAAAATTTAGTAATATTACCATTGATGCCCCATTGCTCAACTTTATTAATTTCACCATGTTTGATGTACCCCACACTACCACCAAAATCTTCACCAATTCTGCCTTCCCCTGATATTATTCTACTATCCTCAACTCCATATTGATCTTTTTTTTCGACCCTTCCATTACAAACATTTTCTTGATTTTTTCTCTGGTATGAAGTCACAGGTACTAGGATAAAACTCACATTTAAATCATTGTAAATATTGTCATATTCCTCATCATCACCCCAAGTTGCACCGACTTTCTGACCTATCTGAAAATTGTTGTTTACCTCAACTCCTCCAAGATCTTCATCCCAAAAATTTAACTACTCTTCCCTAGGTTATATCCTTGTCTAAAACTGTTCCAATTAAACCTATAATTGCACATGAATATATGTAACTATAGGTATATTCCCTAATGGCCTAATCGTGTACATGCATACAAACAAAAAGAATACAATAATTCCTTATAATTGCAAACAAAAATAATAACTTCATAATTGTAGTCATGCGAAATAAAAGCCTAGTGCTCTACAATTAGGCCTCCCTTGCAATAATTCACAAGTAATGCAAATCATAATTGTTTCAAACAGACATTTTCTTAACACACACAAACTCCCAAAATATATATATATATATATATATATATATATATATATATATATTTGTATATATATATATTTGTAAAATGCATAAAAAGAGACTCCATAATGCTCCATATAGTAAGATAAACAATTCTTCAACAATTTTTAAGATTCAATAATTTAAAAAAATAAAATGTCTATTTCATTTCCAATTTGACTTCATCAGAATTACACACACTAAAAAGAAGACACGTGAGTGTGTCCCCATTATTACTTTGGAGTACATAGAATCTATAGGTTCAAAAACCTAAAACTGTGAAAATGGTTACCACGTATTTTTCATATGACTTTATAACACATATATCCTAACATGTGATTTTAATAAGAAATAAATAGCAGTGTTCTTGTATGTACATCTTTTGGTAGCCGCATTTTAGGGTTGCAACTATTCCTATCCATGTGATGAGGATATTCTAGGCCACCGTAAAGGAATTATTCTCATAATTTCCCATATCGATAGTTCAAGCTTCTAGTCTAAAATCTAGCACTTGTGATGATTTTGTAAGTTGCGGGAATATATTCCCTTTTGCGCCTGCCCATCCAAGGGGATGTTATTTAATTTGGGGTTTCCTTTCCATCGTAAACCCCAAGGATGATGGAGAGAATCTACAAAGTGGGATTTATGCACCCCATTGTCTTAGCAATGCTATAAAATCAGAAGTCTACATTTAATGATTTTTCCTTCCTCCCTACTTGGTGAACCATCAACAATTAGTTTTGAGGCACCGACGGTAATAAAATGAGAAGGCTCTATAGGTGGAACTCCATGAGAATATTAAGGAACCTTTTCATGTGGTTGGGTTTGGAATTCTCATTACACTTAAAAAGCATAAATTAGTTTGTTTCAGACCTTATACATGTTGATGCAATACTTATGTTGGAAACAAATTTAGAACAAGTTAAAATGTGAAAACCATATGTTGGTATTCTCAATAGCACAATTTTGAATTCAGTTTGAATTTGTTGAAATTGCTGAATAAATTAGTGAATATGTCAATTGGTATTATATTAGGTGGTTGGGTAGAATGGTTTTTATCTCCACCACCTAAGTTGAATTTCCTATGAGTGACATGATGAACAAAAATACTGTTGTAATGGCTATGTAACTATAAATATTGTCTTGTATTGACCTGCACTCTCACTTTCGGGTTGAGAGAGAGAGAAAAGATTTTCCTTTACATATACCTACACAAACACACACACACTCATAGATGTACTTATTATCCTATTTTTAAAATCTATATTTTAGCATAAATGTAATTTCAAAATCTTGTAAAATTACAAACTTTTATTTCTTATAATTTTGTAGGATAATTCGTCTTTGATGTTAGGGGAGATTTCATGGGGAACCCTACTTCCTATGAGAATTTTCCAGTGCAGCTCCTTATCCCTATTTATTATTAGGTCCTATATCAGTCCTATTAGAGACTAAAAAAAATTAATGGAGGAACATTGATTGGTAGCATTTTATGAGCCTTACTATGTTGAAGCCAAATAAACTTTAATGTCGCACTTCACGAACTTAGTCAACTGGAAGATTAGAAGAGGTGGCCTATTTTTTATACATTGGTTATGTGAATGATAAATTTTACAATTAGAATAATCAATACTTTTCCTAGATTTCGTCTCGCTCATGCATGCTAAAGAAAACAATACAATGACATCTAAAATATACCAAGTTATCACTAGCACACAACTTAATATTATGCTCAAAAACTTAAACCACCTCCACACTACCTTATTTATAGATAAGGAAGGCTAAAGTAGAAGGGAAAAACAACCCAACATTTTGGAAACTATAATTAGAAAAAAAAAACTAATCAAATTATGTCTACTAAATTACACCCTCCCTAAAACTCGATTTTATTTTATATTTATTTATTTATTTTCAGCTCATCTTCTTAACCTAACATTAAAACAAAATATAAGTATATGATTATTTTCATTGTTTTTTGGGGATATGATTTTTTTTTATATATAGAAGCGATGTTATGGTTTTTAATTAGTGTAGGTTTCAATATTTCTAGACCATGCACCATAGCCCAGGAAACCTAATGTTGTGCGTTGACTCTATTCAATTGTTCCTGCATCATGCTTTAGATCACTATATCATTGTTAATCATTTTATATCTTTTTAAAATTAAAAACAAGTTGTAGCGCAAAAATTGATGCAAAAACAAGAGTTAGTTTATATAACATGCACTTTAAGTCAAGGAAATTCAAAGAAAAGGAATTAATGGAAGAAGTATAGAAAAAAAATCATATTATTTATACACAAAAATAACCTCCATGATTCCAAGAGCTAGAAAAATAGGGTAGTCTATCCATTTTTATTAGTATAAAGGTGAAATATCCACCATGAATGCAAAATGTTATAAGGGATACCTTGTTGATCCCATGTGTTCAATGAAGAATGTGTTGTGTAGTGTTGGTGAGGATGGAATAAGATTGTTTAAAAGAGCACCTGAACCTATAAAAATAATTGTTTCTTACACCAAGAGGGTCTATAACTCTTTCATAGAAAATATGGGAGGATATACCAACAATTTGTGTGCCCTATGTTGCCCCACGTGAATATCCAGAGAATATTTTGTATTTTCATGGGTCATCTTCTATTAGTAGTGGAATATAAGATTTTTTTATTTTAATGATAGTTATAGGTTGTAGGAAGATATTTGGAAGCCATACAACTTGTTCCACCTTGTGTAAGCACCTTTCATCATCTAGGGAAGAATGAAGGCATAGGAAAATGGTTGGCTAGATAGATAGTTTTCTAGAGGAACATTTCAACAAGAGATTTCATTTTAGTGTTTCATCAAATTGATGTCAAGTATTTCTCCTAGGTTGAAATTAGGGTTGAAGGTTCCTAGGCTAAACATAGGGTTTATGAGCACATTGATGGATGTTGTGAACATAAAGCAAACCTTAGACGATGGATGATCTAGCTGAGAAGATGTTTAAGGAATGAGATATGAATATTTTCATTGTTATTTTTTTTGGATATGAATTTTTTCAATATAGATGTGATGTTATTTCTTACAACCATCAAATGTTTCAACATTTCTACACAATGCACCATAGCCCAGACAACCTAATGATGTGCTTTAGTTCCCAACAAGTGTGAATATGATCCAAATGTGTTGGAAAAAAAAATAGCTTTGGTTTATTTATTTCAAGTATGAAAGCTTTTATTAAGTGCCAAATTGTCGAGTAATGAAGTGTGAACTAGTTCTTACATGATACAAGTATATTATATAGAAAAAAACAACGAGTAAAATTTCTTGCCCTTGGACAAAATTGTGATGACCTTCTTATGTTAATTTGCAAAACTATCCTGGAAAACTAACCTTAAGTATTAATTTATTTTGAATACTTTGTAAATCTTGCATTATTATTGCAAGAGCTTTAATATTTTTTTAATATACAAAGATAAAGTGTTTATTTATTTTTATTTTATAATATAGCTCCCACAATACTTAGCTCTTCAATGGAAGAATGAATTAATCCAGTAAGTTGTTTAATATATTTGAACCAGTGAATACTAAATTTAAAAATATTGACATAATCACCATATACTTGCAAACCTTTGACTTAGAAAATACAAGTCTTAAGGGTCACATCTCATTGGCAAATAGATAAAATTAAGTCCTATATAATTTGGCATGAAATTTTTAAACTTTCCATGACATTGTTCTAATTACTTTTTAGTGAAGACTCAAACCCATAAAGTTGAAGGTATCTATCAACTTTACGAACTATGGATACTTTTAGCTGAAACATATACATTTTTTGAAGGCCACTTTTCACTGAAAATTAAATTAAAGAAATATCTATAAAACTCGTAACTGAATTTTTTTGTAGTGTTGCACAATGTTTGAAGCTACCTTGTATATGCCCATAAATAATGTCAACTTGTAATTCAGCCATATATTTCAGAATGTGATTGGTGTTTTCAAGATCATGATAATATTTTTTTAAACAGGAATGAGTAAATTGATATTAAATACATAGCCAAACATGGCTAAAAATAAATAAATTTTCAATGTTTCTGCATATTATATTAAGAAAAAAGGATCTCATGAAACTATTAACCCATTCCCAGATACTGGAAAAATCCCCAAAATTAAACATAACTATAACAAACTGCGAGAAGTACATGCAACAAAACTGAAAAAGCAAGCTAACACATCTGAAACATCACATGGAAAAAAGTCATAATCATGAGGTGAAGTAGGCCCGTTAAGACCTACACCTTGAGGTTGACTATTATTGGGATGGACTGGTCAATCATTTTGCAGTATGAGTTCACTCATAATGCTACAAAGAGCGTCAATTTCGTCTTCTAGCTTGGATCTATTTTGTTGCAATGAACCAAAATTATCCCAAAGATTGCCTTCTTCATACCTATATTTATCGTACCGAACATTTAATTCGTAAATTTAAGAATTGAAAACCTCATGAGATTGTTTGAAACAAGTGCAAACCGGGTCCAAGGTGTCTGAAGAGTTCGATCTAATATCCATTGAAAAACCTTTCCAGAGGATGGGTGACTTTCCAACTAAATCAGACTAGAAGTAGTTGTAACAGATGAATACCAGTGAGACAGAGCAAGGACAGGAAACACACTGTGCAAAACCAAGACGACATGGAAGGAGAAATGGGTGAAACTCGATAAATATATGCTAGCGAGAACATGAAAGGTGAATTGCCTTACCAATTACCCACGAACTGCAAGAATTCTCGACCTGCACCCAATAAAGATAATCGACTAACTGAGGAGACATTGACTGAGAATTGGACTACTGGGAGTTCCCTTCTTACTCTAGGGATCAAAATAAACTAGTAAAAGGACTTAAATTTCCAACCCCCTCATAAGATTAAGACCATATGCTACAGAGGCTTGAACTGCTCAATATTAGAAATAGTAGAGATTACCATCATGTTTATAGCCTCGCTCCTTCTAGGTAATTACAGTAGTGCACTAATGTCCCACTCAAAGTAATCAATTGCGAAAGGAAACCAAAATTGACTCAAACGCTCTATGGAGAGAGGAATTCCCATCGCTGAGAAGAGTAACATGTATGAAGGTCCAATCTCCCTTTGTACCAAATCCTCTAACGCAATCTCAGAACCACATTCCATGCAAACCATTAATGCTTCGATCTGAATATTTCCTAATCAAGGGGGAGGGTAAATGAAAGAGAGGTGGAGGGGATAATGATTGATAATGTGACGGGGTGGGTAACAAAATATCCTAGAGGCAACATGATAGAAGGGGGAGAGTGGATCATGATTAAGATCAAAATCTTCATCAAATAGTAGGGGATGATCACCAATCCCATTTCACCATTGATTTCAGAGAAAATAAGCTTTCAGCTAGGGAACATGCCTTATTGGTCGGACAACCATCGTCAGAGTTCAAGGAACAAAGAACATGATAAAATGTGACTACTTTAGAAAATCCAGAGAGAGTAGTTTTTATTTAATTGTACAAGAGATGGAGGGTATTGTCTCGTAGTGGGGAAACATTCCTCATATTCCAAATGAATAAAAATTAATAGCCCAAGATAATCATTTCAGTGATGCCTTGACTATTGGCTGTGTTCACACCCAAATCGAATCCATACAACTCCGCTTGTTTGTTGGTTTTATTCCCAAGTCCCTGGGAGACAGTTTCCTATTCAGATCCTTCTTGCTCCTACCACCCCAGTTTTCAACACCATGATAAACTAAAAATATAATTTTGGTTGATTAATTCTGATTTTGTACAACATATTTCTTTGTGAAAGAAAGTGACTCAAATAAAACTTGTACAAAAGCCTACAAACTTAATTGTAACGATTACCCTTAATATTCTCTCGCCCACTCCCCTGGTGGTTCAAAATGTTGGTTAAGTGATTTCATGTTTTAATTTCTTCTGTAATTGCTTCATGTATTCAATCTTTTATGCAAACTTGTTAAGTTGAGAAGCTTATTCTAAAGCCCATTACCAGGGGATGTGTAAGTTTGTATATCCATTTATGCCTCTTTAAAATAAAAACAAAACTAAAAATGATGTTTAAAAAAAAGAAAATTAATGTCCTCTATAATTAAAAAAATGAATATGTTGTAATGTAATTATAAGTAAAAAAATGTGTGAACCAAATTTTAACTAATTTATGTTGATATCAAATTCATATATACATCGATATAAAGAAGATTTTTTTTTTTTTAATGGTTAAATTTTTATTTGGTTCTCTATATACTTTATTTAACATTCACTCTAAAAAAGCTTGCACTTGTAGAAATGCCATCCTTGTGGGCTCATGTTAGATCCTTACTTAATATGGATTTATGTTGGTTATATTATGGTTGATGATGTGTAGTGATGATATTTTGATCCCAATGCTTCCATTATTTTTTCATATATATATATGACTTCTAAGTTTTTTGGTAGAAGTTTTCAAATTTGTAAGTTAGTTATTACAATTTTTGTATGTTATTTTTTTCTTTACATTCAAGGATTTATAAAACATGTATGCTCAATTTGATATCATGTTAAGGAAATGGTATAATGGTAAAACTTTCAATTCTATGTTAAAGACCATACTCTAAAACAATGTTAAATTTACCTATCTAGAGTTGTGTAAGCATTGTATGGATTTTAAGGCATATAGTAAGTATTAGTGTAGATCCAACCTAATTCTAGATATATGAAGTGTCGAGAGGGATCAAATTTCTCAAAATGCAAACAATTTTTCTAGTGCATAACTTGAAACAAATTTTGCGCCTCGAGATACTTGATCCTAGTACTTGATAAATTCAAGGTTAAGATTGACCTATACTTACTCTTTCTAAATATATTTATGTGTGTATATACCCTATACCAACTCCATGTTCAACATAGATAGAATTAGGAAGCCCCTTCATTTTGGAAAACACATTAACAAAATGTTTTAACCATAATTTTTGTATTTATGTATAATCATAATTGACATGTAAATATTTTACCAAACAAAGGCATATGAATATTTAATTTATGGTCTACATTGTAACCATTGAAATATTCTTTTCGCTCTTAATATACCTTTAAATACATGTCTTCCTTATTAGTGGTGCTAAGAGTGGGAGGGATGATTATACTTTTAAATACATGTATCCCTTATTATCGGTGCTAGGAGTGGGAGGTACTATTTATGACCTAAAAGGAAATAGATAAATATATTATCATTAGGGCCTAGGTTAGTTAGCCATTAGCAACGTTGAAGCGTATGGAGTACCGCAAAGTCTAATTCTGGCTAAGAAAGCTCAGATAAAAAAATTGTTGTTGTTGAGAGATTACTTAGTTTTCATTTGACATTTGGTGAAAGATACTTTTCCAAAGGAATGAAAAATTAGAACTACAATTGAAAAAAATTAGCATGTGAAAATATCCTATTCCGAAATCAAGTTCCATCATGTCTTAACGAGTGTCAATTTTGTAGTGGCTCATCAAGAGAACGATGTGAAGTTAGAAATAGAGGTCGTTATATACAATGGGCACCCTTATAACTCCATTATTACTTAATCATGAAGTTTTTAGAAGCAATGAGAGGTGGGGGATGGGATATGGTGACCACATGGATCATCACAACCTACTCTCCTCCCATTATCATGTAAAGGGAGGTATATACATCGTTTATTCAATTGAATTGATTGCCTAATTATGGAAGTAGGTTGTAAGATACTTAAGGATAGGTATATAGTTCCATTTCAAATGTACTCTCATCAGATTAGATTTATTATAGGATTCTTGAAATGATAAAGTTCAATCTTCAGAGTGTTGGAAATATAAGACGAGCCTTATATATTGAAAATTAGTAGCTCACAAGGGAGAAAACTGCACCTGGAGACTGCCCAAGCAGAGAATGATATACTTATTAATTTAACATCAATAATATATAAGTTTACTTCAGAATATGATACTTAGAACTAACACCTATAAAATAGGAACTAGTTCCTAAACTTGGATACACGCACAAATAATGAACAAAATCTCTCCAATAATACACATTCTCCATTAATTCAAACACTCTCCCTTAATGGAGAAAGGGTTCACTAGTACTCCTAACATCTCCCTAAATAATTAAAATTTAATTCTTGTAAGGGGCTTGGTAAAAATGTCTCATGAATTATCACAAGTATTACAGTATTCAATACAAATTTCTTTTGACTGGACCTTCTCTCTAACAAAGTGAAACTGTGTATCAATATGCTTTGTGTTTTGTGAAACACATGATTTTTTGCAAGTTTGATTGAGCTATGGTTCTCACATATGATAATCGTTGCATCTTTTTATTCTTCTCCGACATCATGGAGAAGTTTCATCAACCAAACTACCTCACACGTTGCTGCAAAAATTTATTGATAGTATGCTTATGGAGAAGATAAGGATACATTATTCTGCTTCTTTCTGCTCCATGCAATGAACCAGGACTTAATGCGGAATGCATAACCTTTTGTGGATCGTCTGTCATCCAGATTTCCGGCCCAATATGAATCTAAAAAAACTGTCAATCTAACATCAAACGAATAAGTATATTTAATACAAAAATATAAAGTGCCTTGAAGATACCTTAAGATGCTTTTCGCTGCCACCCAATGAATCTCAGAAGGTTTTCCCATAAACTGGCTCAAAATATTGACTGCAAAGTCTAAATCAGGTCTAGTTGTAGTTAGATAAATCAAACTCCCAACTAGTTGTCTATACAGTGTTGCATCCACCTCCTTAGAGCCATCATCATTCTGAAGTTTGAAATTATGTTGCAAAGGCACTGAGGCAGCTTTGCACTGATCCATTCTAAAAATTTTCAATAAGATTCGGATATACTTTCCTTGAGACATAAAAGTTTGGCCAGAATCCCTCCAAACTTCAAGACCCAAACAATAGTGTGACTCTCTAAGGTCTTTCATCTCAAAAACCTGTGACATTTTCACTTTGATATCTTTAATGAGCTCATCAGCATTCCTTGTAATAATAAGATCATATGCATATAAATAAACAAAAAAAAAATTCCACTTTTCATCAAACACAGTATACATATTTTGGTCATTCTTGCTCCTCTTATAATTATTCTATAAGAAAAATGAGTCAATTTTTTCATACCATGACCTGGCCGCCTGTTTTAGTCCATAGAGTGATTTTATCAATCTACAGAATAAATGTTCCTACCCCTCTTGAACAAACCCTTCAAGTTATGTTAAATAAACCTCCTCTTTCATTTCACCATTTAAGAAAGAATATTTCACATCTAGCTGGTGTATTTTCCCGTGATGTTTTGTAGCTAAGGCTATTAAAATTCTGATGGTTTTTAACTTAGATATAGGGGCGAAGGTTTTTTCATAATCAATACCTTCTTTCAAAAAATACCCCTAATCCACCAGCCTAGTTTTATATTTATCTATACTACCATCTTCTTTAAACTTAGACTTGTATAACCATTTGAAACCTATGGTTTGTTTACCTTTAGTGAGTTAAACTAGATCATAGGTTTTTTTCTAAGGATTGATTCATATTCCTCTTCCATGCCCGCCATCCATTCATCATATTCACTTGCTTCTTTATAGTTTAAGGGCTAAAAAATATTCAATATATTTTTCATGAGGGAATAGTCTTTATACCTGGCAAGTAAGAGAGTCTTCCTACCTGATATTCTTGGTATTGGAGTGGTCTCAAATCTGTTTTGATCATCCCTTAATGGAATTGGAATATTGATTGTATCTATATCATATGATTCTTCCTTTTTCGGTTGTTGTTGCTACTCATGATTGTCCCTTGTTTCATCACTTCCATTTTCCACCAGCAAAGGCATGTCCTTCTTTTCATTACCTTTATCATAGTTTCCATCATCAACTTGCTCATGGAATACTACATATCTACTTGTAAACACTTTGTGAGTAGAAGTATTAAACAAATTATCTTCTTTAAACATTGTACAATACCCAACAAAAATGCATTTAATAGCCTTTGAATCTGGTTTCTTCCTATCCTCTTTTGGAGCATGAGAAAAATCTTTCGAGCCAAAAACTCTTAAATGATTAATTGCAGGCTTAAAACCTAATAAAGCTTCGAATGGAGTTTTAAGAACAAGGATTTTTTTTGGACTTCTATTCTTTAAATACACTGTAGTAATTATTGCTTCTGCCCAAAAACCATTAGACATGTTCTTACAATTTAACATGTTGTGTGCATACTCCACCATGGTTCTGTTCTTCCTCTCTGTAACCCCGTTATATTGAGGAGTGTGGAGTGCTATGAATTTTTTAGCTATCCGATGGTCCTTGAAATATTTTATGAAGCCACTCTGCTTGCATTCTCTTCCTTCATCTTATTGGAGAATTTTGATGAACTTCCCTATCTATTTTTCAACCATGCTGCTCAATTATTTGAAGCGTTCAAAAGTAAGACTCTTCTTTTTGAGAAAATATACCTAGGTAAATCTTGTGCAATCAAAAAATAATAATAAAAAACAATATGCACCTCCTAATCACGTTGTCTACATCGACCCACATAGATTAGGGTGCACAAGCTCTAGTATATCTCTCTTATTTCTATCTGAATTTGAGGGAAAATAATCCCTCTGCATCTTCCCAATGGCACATCCTTCACCATCAACATGAACATTTTTTAGAAGAGGGAGACCATTAACCATACCTTGCTTATGAAGTAGAAGTAGCTCATGAAAATTGGTATGACCGAATCTTTGATGCCACAAATTCTCTGCAGTCATATCTTTTGAAGTGAAGGCTTGGTGTGGTGCACTTCTTACATTCATCTTGTACATACCTCCAAATTGAATATCTGATGCAATTGGACCCATATGATAGAATTTATCTTTAATAACACAATAAGACTTAAAAATTTATACCTTAAGATTCTGATCTATTATCATAGAGAGAGAGATCATATTCTTTTTAATTCTTGGTACATACAACACATTTTGAATACGCATAATATTACCATCAGGAAATATCACATGAATATTTCCATACCCTTTAATCTGGTAACCTTTGACATCACCAAGGTATATATTAGCACCGATGTTAGTCTCTTTAAAAATTTCCAACCAATGTGTGTTACTTGTCATCTGAGTGGAAGCTCCATAATCCGAAAACCAAGTTTTTTCTTAATCATTCTCAACAGAGAAAACAAAGTAAGACATAAACAGTGTGAGGTCCTAACTCTGATCTTCATCAACAAAGTGGTTTTCATGCTTCTTATGCCTATGTCAATTTTCATCAATCTTCTTCTTATGGAAATTCCTAACAATGTGACCAAATTTACAACAATAAAAACAGTTAATCCTTGAATCATTTCTAGTAAAATACATACCTTGAGGTGGCTTTATATGTAGTGTGCCTCCGTCTTTCTGACTTGTGCTTTCTCTTCCTCTAAAAGGATTTTTATTCGCCATCAATGCAAGATCTGAATTATGGAGTTTCATAGTCATCTGCCTCTCTTCCTCTTATATGAAGATGCTTGTCAATTATTCGAAATTGGGGGCTTTCTCCCTTGCATTAATGCCTATAATAAATTACATTTGATAATCGACAATCATACCATTCATGGTAACCGTGACGAGATCAATGTTTAATACTCTCTCCCCTATATTGAACAACTTATTTTTTAGCTCCTTGATCTGAGAGATGAATGCAACGACTCGTTCACTCTCCTCCATTTTGATGGAGATAATCACGCTCTTCACGAAAAATAAATTATTTCTATTCTTTATCTCATACAAATCATTGAGAGTTGTCGAGATATAATTTTCTAACCTACACTCTTTGATGTGAGGGATAATGTAGTCTTTCACTCACAATTTCAAAAATACTTTCGCTGTGTTCTCCCTCTTATCCCAATCATGAATCCCTGCAGTTGTTCCGCCGCCTACTATAATCGGCTTCAATTAATCCCCATTTGCAATCGCCCACTCACTTTTCCCCTCTAGCAGGGTCTGCAACTTGAATTTCCAATTAGAATAATTAGATCCATTGAGCTTGTTTCTCTCCTTCAAGTACACCTCTACCATCTGATTATTCATCGTGATCTATGAATCAGATAATAAATATGGTGCCACAACAGTTGAACTGACAAAGTGATCTCGATCTCAGAACATGCGATCTACCTCATCATCAACACAATCATCTCGTTGCAATGATCTCATGATCTCAGCAAATAAACTCGACCACCAAATGTGCGATCTTGACTACCAGATACGCGATATAGGCCACAATAGTTAACACACTTCGAGAAGGTCGACAAAATCTGCCTCTACCACTAATTAACATTGCTTTTCCACACAGTTCGAGAAATCAAGAAAATTTACAGAGCCACCAATCTAAATTTCAGGCCTCGTACGTTCGAAAAAATTACTCACTAAAGAGGATCAGCACTCACCGACACCCTTTTAGTGTAGTCTTGGTCGAACGCGTTTTACCCCTAAAATTAGTGTTGATCAGCATGGGTTTGACACCTAAAACTAGCACTGATAAGCATAGGTTTGACCCGCAAAACCATTGCTCCTCAGAAGGGGTTTGACCCCCAAAACTAGTGCTGATCATGCTTCCTCAAAAATTTAGTGCCGTGTAACAAAATAAATTGAATCAACCACCAAGGCTCTTCAATTGTCTAGCAACCAAGGATTACAACAAAACCAACCACCAGGGCTCTCGAACCAGCCACCAAGGCTCAACACAGGTTCACCAATTTATCCACTAAGGAATTTAAGCCACCATGGCTCCAAACTGCCACAAACAAACTCCAGCCACTAAGGCTCACCAGCTACTAAGTCTCACCAACTCTGATACCATGTAAGAAATATAAGACAAAACTTATATATTGAAAACTAGCAGCTTACAGGTGAGCAAGTTGCACCTGGAGATTTCCCAAGCAGAGAACACTCTACTCATTATTCATTAACATCGAGAATATATAAGATTACATGAGAATATAAGAGTTATAACTAACACCCGTAAAAGAGGAACTAATTCCTAAACTAGGATACACACACAACTAATAAACAAATTCTCTCCAATAATACACATTCTCCATTAGTTCTAATGCAGAGAAAGTGTTATCTCATTGACATTTGATGCATTCATGAAGACATTGACGGTTACTGGAAAAGAGATAGGAAGTGATTACATTGGCACGAGCTATAATATGAAGATATTTGGGGAAATTGGAATGAGGGGTGAGAGAAATTTCTTCATGTCGCCATATCAATTTGGTGGTGCAAATAAAGGTGTGAATATGGTAAAGGGAGGGAATTTTGGTAGAGTACATATGGTGCAAACATTATTGTATGGCCATGGGGTGATTTCAGAGAAGGTTTTTTGGTCTATAGTTGTTTGAATATCCTATGTAAGGCTCCACAAAGCTGCTAATTCTCCCACTTAGGCTTAGATACTATGTAGCAATGGGCTTAGATACTATGTAGTTATTAAAATGTTGGTGGTAATACCCATAGCCTACTATGAGTGTCATTGGAAATGAGTGACAAGCTTGGTGTGTTTTTGGCGCTATTTTTGTCATCTAATGATTGTTTTCCCTTTTCATTGAGATAGTCACACAACTTGTGTAATTGTTATTTTCCCTTGACATTGAGATATAATAAATCCCCTCATCGGAATTTCATTGTGAATGATGATAGGGAACCAAGGTATTACTTTCCTTTATGGAATCAAATAAATGAAGGGAGTATGGTGAGGGATCATAATAGTTAAACTCTCTTAGCAATAATTAAAATAGAATCAATTAAAGGACGATTGAACGAGTATGGTGAGGGATCATATAATAGTAAAATTCTCTTCGGAATAATTAAAATAGAATCAATTAAAGGAAGATTGAACAAGGTGGAGACCAATTTGGAGAAGTTTTGTATGAAGATTAATTAGATTTTAAATGCATTCCTATTTTCCTTGGAACAAGTGGAGGATGCCAATACTTAGCAGAGGAAAACCCTCTAATATATAGATAAATTTGAGTTGGGTTTATTTTAAATGGTTGAGAGTAATGATTGTTATTTTATCAACCCATGTTCAAATTCTTACTAGAAACATGTTGAGCTTTGATGTTTAATGTAAGTATAATTGTGAGTTGATGGGGTACCAAAGGCTTTACTGTTGCTATCACTCTTGTTATTACATTTAATTATTTATAATATATAAATTTGATATAAAATTAATTTATTTAAAATAGATATTAAAATATTTATTTATAATTAAGAGTAAAATATTATTATTATTATATATGACTTATATTAAAACTATATGTAAAAAAAATCGTACATTTTTTCATAATAAATTAAAATATGAATAATTTTTTTAATTAAAGTAACTAATATTTAGGTTTTTTATTAATAATTTTAATCAATATTTATATTAATTTTTAAAATTATAATTAATATTTTTATTATATATATATATAACACAATACCAGCATCAAAATTAACAATGTAATATAAATTGAAAATAAAAATATTACACATCTCTCTTATTCAATTACTCTGCTGTAAAATAAGCAATAATTGTGAACGCAATAATTTTGATGCTTGTATTGTTCTACTCAGAATCAGTCACAGCCGCATAATTTCATTAAAAAACATCTAGAACTACTACTCCGGTGTAAAAGCTAATCTCATGTTTCACGAGATTCATGAACTTTCCCGTAATTAATTTAGACTTTTGATAAGTCGAACCAGATTAAGTTGCCTGTATGATTCCACGAATTTGATATAAATGAAATCGAGTAAATCTTTCGTGTGATATAATAAAAAAATACGGCACCATGAAAAAGGCAGTTTTAGAATTTAAGAAGATTCCGAAGAAACGGGATGAAAGCGAATCGATTGAAATTTGATATTATCCACAGTGAATTTGTATATGTACATGAATTTATTTTCACAAGCACGACTCCAATATCGCACAAATTGTGCACGGTAACAATGAATAAATATACACACGACGGAACGATTGAAATAAAGAATGTTTTGCGGAAATGGGGCAATCCAATAGGTGCCAACAATCTATAAAGAAAAGTAATGACAGACCCAGAGAAACAGATGCTGGTTAAAGCCGCTGGTCGATGGGTAAGTTTCCTTGATTACTTAAAACGATGATGCACCTGAAGATAAAAATAGCTTCTCACTTTGCCAATCCGTGGAACCATATTGACATCTTTCTGCAGCCGGCGAATTTACACGTTTGTGATCCAGCTATCCCCATTAATGAAACTGGTGCTCACGAAAGGTGCAGCCTCCTGGTCACTTAGTTCATGCGACCATGAAACTCTTCCTTTAACGTTTGCACCAGGTCCAGAACATTTGTATTGCCCATAGAACACAGTCCTGCAAATAAACAATAAAGAGACCCAAAATTATTAGAATGAGATTCTGACGGTCCATTAATAGACATGCACTCAATTTGCTGATATGGGATAGCTTACGATTCTCTGGTGGCATCGTTCCAATTATTCCATCCTTGCGGAAAGATAATGTCAGCCATGTAAGTGTAAGCAAACACTACTCTGGAATAACGTCCCCATGCCCTGCCGAGGTACATTGAGCCACCTCCTGTAATCTTGCAATTTAGAAATACATAGCCAGTATCTTCTCCAGTAGACCCTCTCCTCTGAGCTGTAATTGCGCCATTCAACAGGGGGATCGTATATAGATGACATTTCTGCAAATAAACAACCCCAACTATTTTTAGGAGCCCTAAAACAGAAAAAACACTTTCAAAATTTTGTGCAATCTTTGAATATAAGTTACCTCGTATACAGATTGTCCATCACCGCATATGAAATCTGCGGCACCTTCAATATAACAGTTACTGAAGTAATGTCTCCCGCTTTCATCCAACAGAGTGTCTTGATACCCCAGAAATCTACATCCGTAAAAAGCAGAACGATCTCCCGAAATCATCAGCGCCACAGCTTGATCGCCTGCACCATATGAATTCTGCGCGACAACTCTATATGGTTGAATAATCTCAATATTCACTGCGTTTACATTATAGTTGCATCTGAATTAACAAGCAAATACCTGAATTGTTATGTATCTGGCAATGAAATCTGAAGCAAACACCGTCACCGTTGCGCTGTAAAATGTCCCACCGGTCGATTGTGCATTATCGTTCCAGGTAATTATGGTGTTGTTGGCGCTGGAACCACTCAGAATTATGAATGGCTTTTCTGCAGGAATCGTCACCTTCTCCCTGCTCACATTGAGGTAGTCAACACTTCAATTTCTCATTGTGAAAACCTCGTTTCTGGACATAATTTTATCTATAAAACCTAAATTCAAAGGACTTTCCATGACCCAAAAAAAACGATCACATTTCATTCCGAATCTATGAAATTCACTATTATTGGAAGTTTTGAAGTTCTTATCCAAAATCATGCAGCTCTCCCTTCCCAGACATCAAATCAAATCAGCTAGTTTTAAGTTCTAGGTTTTCAATTCAGCACGGATGGCTTCTGTGAAGACGCTTCACAGCTCTAGCTGAAACTCGATTGCGGGTTCGGGGATCCTATGAAGACGCTTCACAGCCCTAGCTGAAACTCGATTGCGGGTTCGGGAATCCTAGGGTATGGATCAAAGGCTATTTTCCCATTTATATTTTAGGAATATCTTGGAATTTGATAATTAGAATTACTCATATTTAAATATTTTAAAAATATTTAAAGAAATTAATTATTTGACTTACTTAATGTATATAGAAACCAGAAATTAAAAAAAATTAATTATTTAACCTACTTACTTAATGTAAGTAATATCCTGTAATGTTACTAAAATCAGAAATCTACATGGGCCAGGTCAATTATTTGACATACCTAGTCTATCAGCAATCTACATGGGCTAGGTCAATTATTTGACATACATAATCTATCAGCAATCTACCTGGGCTAGGTCAATTATTTTACCTATCTAATGTATGTGGAATCCTGGAATATTTCCAAAATCAACAATCCATATAAACTTTTAGTTAATGTGAGGTGAAACAATGGATGATTGGGAAATTTCAAACCGACATAAATTGAAAACCTAAAATCCAAATAAAGATGTCATGCTTCACAGTACATATCAATTATTTAGTGTTGGAGTCACATTTTCATATAAATCTCCATAGCTCTTCATTGATCAGTTTCTCACCTGTAAGTTCCGGGTTTGACTCGAATTAAGATCCAATTCGTGTTATTTGCTGGAACTGCATTGATTGCATCCTGAACCGATGTGACATCTCCGTTTCCCTTCTCCCGGGACACTACTATAACTTTGGTTATGCTGATCAGCTTTCGAGACGATCTGCTCTTCAATTCCGTGTAGTCCTCCTCTTCATGACCGTCAGGCACACGATGGCGTTCAGACATCCGACCAATAGAATAAGCAGGTTGTACAGAAAACACATGCAGCGCTGCAAGGAACAAACTGATAACTACTAATCTGTTACAGTTGGCCATGTTTATAACAGGCGAAAGAAAAAGTTAATGTTGCACCAAACACGTAGCCAGATAAAAAACGAAACACTTGCGTTCAAGACCTATTAATCAATGCTATATATAACAACAGAATGCCAAGTAGAATCAGGCGAAAATCTGCTGAATGTCCTCGAAATTGCACACCTCCTTACGGAATCGATAGCCGCCGGGCACATGGGAGGGATGTATTGACAGATGATCGCAGTGCAAGCCAGATCTTGCTTTATTACAAAGTGTTTGACATGGGGGAGAGAAACACATATGTAGAGTTACTAGCTTTCATTTAAAAAATGCTCAATCGCGGAATAGCGTGGTCGACAATCTTCTGGTTCACCTGGAATACAATGTGAGAGGCTTCATTGGTTTGAATTCTGCATTATTTTTTTAGCACCCTCTCATTTTTGCATCTAAATTGCGCATGAATTTGCGGCCATCGCTTTCTTACAAAATTGTTAAGGTGGGTGAGCAGACTTATGTGGTAGCAACCCTTATCTACCTCTCATCCTAACGTGTCTTATCGTTAAACTCAAGCAATAGTTCTCTGTGTTCGAACGGACACTCGCCTTTTATCTCTCCAATGTCATCGATGATGATGTTTTCTACAATCGTTTCCACACAGAAGCAGTTATCCGCATCAATTTATTAATATTTTTTTGTGATCTATAAATTTAGAAACAATACACGGAGATAAAAGGATTGTATATTGTCACACTTTTAAGTCAATGTAATATACTTCATGTACCTCAAGAGGCCCTTTAGCCCTTTAGGAAGTACATTTTTCAATTATTTGAGTTGAAGTACTTTGAGAGTTTTGATACATCTTCATTTAATACTGACTAAAAAATAGTAATAGTTAAACGTATTCCCTTAATTTATCGTGAGAGGCATTTAAGCCCTTTAAGAAGTACCATTTCCAATTTATCTCAGTTGAAGAACTTATAATGTTTAAGTACACTTTCATTAAATATTGATTAAATATTATTAAAATTAATACTTATGATTTAAGTTATTTTAATATATGTGATATGTTTTTATCTTATTTTCTAGATCAAAATTAGTATTTTCTTATTGAAAGTATGATTATGTTTAGGTATTTGATGTATAAGAAAAACTTTTACAATATGGATGTCAAGAAGTTCCCCAAAATTGCTTTTAACTCTAGCAAGAACCCCCAACTTGGAGTGAGCCATGATGGCACAAGGATTCCTAGCCTTGGCTGGACCATTGGGTGAGATCATCCTAGAGAATGACTATAATGCTAAATATACTATTAATTCCAAATTTAAGGATAAATTGTTGGATGATACGAAGCTAGAGGGGAAAATGAAGCTAAGGTATTATAAGGAGCTGATCAACCCGACTCTTCCTAACCAAAGTTATCTATTTGTCATGACTAGTGCTAAGAAGAAAACTAAGGTTGCAAAGATAAGAACTAGCTCACCTAGCTCACATGAGCTCCTAAGTGAAATTGGGCATTGGGCATTGGTCTATTCCCAAAACAATGAAGATGAGAAGCATTCTCTCTTAGATTGACCACCTCAAAGACATTTGTTCTCTTTTCCATAACTATAATGACCAACTTCTTATTGGTCACAAAAATAAAACATTAAAGAGTCTCAATAATCACTTTAATCTCTTTCTTAAAATTTTATAGATCATAGTAGTATTAGCAAATGTTAATCATCTTATCATCATTTTAATTTTGACAAAATATATTTTTATTTAAAATATATATATATATATATATATATAAACTTACTTATTAAAAATAATATTATCAAAATTATAATTGGTATAATAATTAAATTAAATATTAAAATCTATCTCCTTTTTTTTCCACTTAAGAGATTATTCCTTCATGGAAACGAGCATATTTGCACATTGTGTATGCATGTCGTATGTTGAAACAAATATGTAATGGCCTCTTCCATGCATATGCATAATAGTGATGCAAAATTTCAGTGAAAATGAAACCGGTCATAACACTATTTTTCTATTAATTTAATTTTATTGTTATTATTATTATTTTAAGTTAAAATAATATTTTTTTGTCTTTTTATTTTTGTTTATATAATTATTTGATAATTTTTTTTGGTTTGGTTTTTATTTTTTTAATATCGTTAAGTTTAGTATCCAAACTCTCAGTATTTGTGTAAATCATATGAAAAGAAATATTGGCAAATGGGAAGCTATGAAAATTTTCAAAAAGGTTAGCAACAAAATTTTATTATGCTTTTGTTTATTCTAACACTATGATGGTGAATATTTGCTTGCCATGAACATGGGAATTTGTCAAAGATTGTAAAAAATATTACTTAGGAATATTAACTACTCCAAGAAAAAAAGAAGTAATGATAAATTATGTAAAAAATATGAATACAAAGTAAGTAATCCCTCGCTAGATTATCAAAATTTCCTTCCTTGCTTTAGGTCGATTGCCACCCTTAGATGTACTTGAAATATCATGAATTTGAATCTAACCCTCTTGGTCTCCATGATCAAGCTCAAAAGTATCTAGACCAACCAAATGGAGGAGCACATGCTCATGATCCAATAGTATGAAATTTATCCTAAGAAGACCCAATTATGTTTTCTAAAACAATGGGTTGTTCAACCCCTTCTTAATTTCCCAATGATTTTCCTTATTTATTAGCTTCTTATCCTCAACTAATGAGGATATTAGATTGGGACGACTAGAGGAAATAAATCATATTAAAAAAAAACAACAAAGATGCACAAGTATTTTTACTGAGAAAAGAGGCCATAAAAAATTATAGGAATGAGATAAGGAGGAGGATAAAATGGCTGAAAGATTTCCAAATAAATCTCATGGAAAGCTAATAAATAAAAAAAGAGAAGAGATGGTCAACAAAGAAAATATATTGTGTTTTCAAACCACTTTAGAAAGATCATTAAGAACTAGATCTAAAAACTATGAAAATCATAGAGTTAGCTCTTTCTCATAGGGCAAAGCCAAAAACCATTAGTTAAATAATGAGCATAATCTCTTAAAATTGTAGAAGATTAAGTAGTTGATACAAAGTATATAATTTATTACCTCTAATATAATCATTAAAAAAAATCATTCTCATACTCTAAGCGACCTAGCTAAAAGGTCTTAAAGAATTAAAAGAAGCATCTTTCATAGTAAAAATTTTGAATGCATAATGGTTAGCTCAACAGACACATATAGGGTGCTTTGTACCATGAAAAGCAGACCCATTATTTATCTATAATTCTCCTTTCAATCCCAACATTGGTTATTGACAAGTTTTACATATTAACAATCAAGAAATCAATTCAATGTCTTTCTTATATACATGACAATACCTTATTAAGAAAATGAAGATTTCTGATCTACCCGCTTAGTAGTAAATGACCGTAAATACCCACAAAGTAAGGTCATTGAGTTTTGAATGTAACTGTAAACAATAAAGAGAAAAAACGGTGAAGTATAACTTGTGATCCATTCCACAATTTTATAGAAGACTCGATAATAAAATGGGACAAGGTTGATATGAAACTAAAGAGAAAAAATGGGGAAGTATAACTAGTGATCCATTCCAAAAAATTATGGAAGACTCGATAATAAAATGGGACAAGGTTGATATGAAACTAATAAAAGGGAAATTGACATGGTATGCGAAGCTCATTCACACGATCTAGAAAGAGGCTAAGGATTAATTATATAGTAGTGTACATTGATTTATTTCACTTGTAGTGTTTTATTTTTTAATAACAATACCTTTTACACTAAAATATTACCACAAATAACCTATAATAAAAAAGCAACTGCTTTATAGATCCCGGACTACCCAAACTATAAGCTTCTTCCATTAAAATTTAAACCCCACTAGCTTTAAAGCAAAAGGCTACGGAAATAATATCAAAAAGAAGATGAAAACTGAGTTACACACTCTATTCTATTAATCAAATAGAGTTACATATATATACATGATGTATTGTCTTAAGATAGGGAAGCTATCTTGGATGCACAATAAGTTGGTTGAGAGAATATCTCAACTTCACACCAAACTAGGAACTTAGGTTTAGCTAACTCCTATTGAATAGGAACAGAATCTATACATAGAAAGCCACAACTGAAGACAAGTAGGAATTACACGTTCCCGCACACCCCCTTAATGACTACTTGTCTCAATATCCATCTGCAAAATGTACATCTCATCCTATTTGGTAATTTCACTAGTTCTGTTTGGTAATTACACTTTGTATCTTGTTCATGCTATTTTCGATGTCCATATAAAGGAACAACCATCTACCGAAATGCATGGGTTCATAACCGTTGCAACCGCCAGTCTACTAGGAAGTCCTTCACATACATTGTTCATCCAACCTCTTGATGAACTCCCCCTTCATATAAAATTTCACCTCATGGAGTCTAAAACCAATATGGCTATGGTCCACCCAAGTGTATCCATCTTGCATGACACACTCTTCTAGGGTGTTAAAACTCTCTAACAGAGGGAACACATAACAAAGGGTATGCATGCCTCTCTCGGTCTTCCAGGACATACAAACAATAAATAACATGTAGATTTTCTCTAATTCAAAATTGTGACTCATACTCTACCATGGTCATCAGTCTATTACACAAACTCACACAAACGTGATTGTCCATTCATCCTCCAATCTCCAATGCAGTCATTTTCAATGTCATGTCTTCATTACGTCTAGTGGTTAATCATTCCTGCAAATAAATTTCTCTATTGTTGAAATGGCCAATTCCAAAATAGACTCACACATGTGACAATAGTTGGCCAGACTGATTGTAAAACATTCAATCCTTTCCACCAAAATTATATATCAATAAATTGATTTTTATCAAACATTATAACCAAGATGCCTCGTCCATGCCAACAATAGTTAGCACGACGA
Source organism: Pinus albicaulis (assembly GCA_034641835.2). Taxonomy (NCBI): domain Eukaryota; kingdom Viridiplantae; phylum Streptophyta; class Pinopsida; order Pinales; family Pinaceae; genus Pinus; species Pinus albicaulis. The sequence goes on from CM076578.1 coordinate 1,785,507,625, forward strand.
CGACAGGAGAAGTAGGAAGTAGGAAGCGTAGATCAATCATCTAGGTAGGTAGGCAGGCAATGCTCCTCCTCACACACCAGCAACCGTGGTAGCGTAGATAGGTAGGCAGGAAACACAACGCTCCTCCTCACACACTAGTAATAGTGGCAGCGGAGATAGGTAGGCAAGTAGCACAACTCTCCTCCTCACACACCAGCAATGGCGGTGTCTAAGCAGGAATAAACCTTTGCAGTAGGCTCCCTCAGTAACAACCTTTGGACTCATGCAACACATTCACCATGCCTCCACGCTGATGTCGAAAACCAGCTGCATAATGTAGAGACGTGTTGTTGGAAAAACAAGAAACACAGAGTGTCACCAAATCGAAATAGCCTCATAACCCAGCTCGATGGACAAACAAGAAACTCAAAAAAACAATATCTATGGGTTGAGGTCCAGGCCCGTATGGGCTCTGATACCAAAATGGAAACTGAGATACACATGATATTCTATTAATCAAATAGAGTTACATATATACATGATGTATTGTCTCAAGATAGGGAAGCTATCTTGGACGCACAATAAGTTGGTTGAGAGAATATCTCAACCTCACACCAAAATAGGAACTTAGGTTTAGCTAACTCCTATTGAATAGGAACAGACTCTATACATAGAAAGTCACAACTGAAGACAAGTAGAAATTACAAATTCCAACAAACAATTGATCAAGTGTGTCACAATATCTATTTTCTACATATGGGAGGAAAACATAAATTCATATCAAAATTAGTCTAAAATAGTGGAAGATAAATACATATACTCCTGCATAAATTGTGAAAGTATAATTATAAAAAATAAAATACAGGAAATGGATTTTGAAAGGTATAAATTATGGTCTTTAAAAATGTTGTTGAGAGGCATCTTATGCCAATGTAATAGGAATTATTGCACCAAGAGTGTAGATGTAACGTGTGTAATGTAAACTTTTGATATGTCGGGCCTAATATATAGAGATGTGTAGATGTAATGTGTGTAATGTAAACTTTTTATATGTCAGGCCCAATATATAGAGATGTGTAGATGTAATGTGTGTAATGTAAACTTTTGATATGTTGGAGTGTGTATAGATGTGTAGATGTCATGTGAGTAATGTAAACTTTTCATATATTTACCACTTTAATACCATGGGTTGAATACCATGGGCCAAATACCGTATTTATAAAAGAGGTATGGTAAATAAATAAAATATAAATAAACCATATATAGTAAATAAATAAAAATTCTTTTTATATCTACTCTATAATCCTATTTATATTTATGAACATCAAAAGGTGGTTTTGTTTAGGTGAATCCCGAGCTAAATACCATGGGCCAGATTGTTATTAATACATGCCAAAAAAACATTATTAACCCTAATATTAATATTATATTATTATTAATTCTAATATTCACATTATTATATTATAATATTAATATTTTTAAATTTAATTAATGTAAACTTTGGATATTTTCGAGTGTATAGAAATGTACCACTTTAATACCATGGGATGAATACCATGGGCCAAATACCATATTTATAAAAGAGGTATTGTAAATAAATAGAATATAAATAAACCATAGATATGGTAAATAAATAAAACATCTTTTTATATTTACTCCATAATCCTATTTATATTTAGGAACACTCAAAAAGTTGTTTTATTTAGGTGAATCCTCAGCTAAATACCATGGACCAAATTAAAGTACACTATATGCATTGCCTATCTCAGGTAACAATAAACATGTAAACGTAAATGTAAAAATAATGTTTAGTATTTAACATTTAAAATTTAATCTAATTAATCTAATGTCGACCCTAATGAAAAATCACTTCTCTAGCTACATATATAGATTTAACACAATGGGCCAAATACCATATTTTTCTATTTCTTTTCCATTTTATATTGGAGGGAAAAGAAAGAGAGGGAGAGAGAATAGAGATAGGGGGAGAGAGAGGGAGGTAGGAGAGGAAGGGAAAGAGAGGAAGGAAGAGAGAGAGGAGGAGAGAGGTAGGGATATAGAGATGGAGTTGGAGGGTGAGAGAGGGAGGGAAGAAGAAATACATAGAGAGAGCGAGAAGTGGAGAGAGAGAGAGGGAGTGAAAAGGGAGAAATAGAGAGAGTATGTGTATGTTTGGGGGTGAGATAAAGAGAAAAATAAGGAGAGATGGAGAGAATGGGGGGAGAAGGAGAGAGGTAGGGATATAGTAACATAGTTGGAGGGTGAAGAGAGGGAGAGAGAAGGAGATAGAGAGAGAGATAGATGTGGAAGAGAAAGGGATAGAAGGGAAGGAAGAGAGATAGGATGTGAGAGAGTGGAGAGGGAGGGAAAGAGAGATGGAGTTGGAGGGGGGAGAGAGGGTAGATGATTTCTTGCCCTTGATGCATTGATTTCAGTGTGGACAGTGATTTCTAATGTAAAGTTTGATAGATCAAGAGTAATGTAAAATTTTGATATGGTGACTTCTAATCCTATTTGATTTCTTGCACTAGATGCATTGATATCAGTGTAGATGTTGGCTTCTAATCTTATTTTATTACTTGCACTAGATGCATTGATTTCAGTGTAAATACAGATAATATCAAACACTGGATCCAGAGTAATGTATTTACATAGGGAGTGAGAAGTGGAGAGAGAGAGGGAGTGACAAGGGATAAATGGAGGAGTATGTGTATGTTTGGGGGTGAGATAAAGATAAAAATAAGGAGAGATGGAGGGAATGGGGGGAGAATGAGAGAGGGAGGGATATAGTAACATAGTTGGAGGGTGAAGAGAGGGAGAGAGAGAGGGAGATATAGAGAGAGATAGACGTGGGAGAGAAAGGCATAGAGGGGAAGGAAGAGAGAGGATGTGAGAGAGTGGAGAGAGAGAGGGAAAGAGAGATGGAGTTGGAGGGGGGAGAGAGGGAAGATGATTTCTTTCACTCGATGCATTGATTTCAGTGTGGATGGTGATTTCTAATCCTAAATTTCTTGCACTATATGAATTTATTTTAGTGTAGATGTTGAGAGAGAGTGTGTGTGTGTTGGGGGAGGAAAGAGGATTGGAAGGAAAATAGAGAGAGAGGGAGAGAGGGAGAGAGAGAGAGGAAAATATAGAGGAAGGTAGGAGAGGAAGGACAAGAGAGAGGACATGAGAGAGAGGAAGAGAGTTATGGGTGGAGAGAGAAAATTGGAGAGCGAAGAAAGAGAGAGAGAGAGGGGGGGGAGAGAGATGAAGGACGAGAGAGAGGAGGAGAGAGGGAGGGAGATAGAAGGAGAGATGGAAGGATGGAGAGATGGAGTTGGAGGGGGAGAGAGGGATGGAAGAAGGAATACATAAAGAGTGACAAGTGGAGAGAGAGATGAAGTGACAAGGGAGATATGGAGAGAGTGTGTATATGTTTTGGGCTGAGATAAAGAGATAAATAAGGAGATATGGAGAGGAGGAGAGAGGGTGGGATATAGTAACATAGTTGGAGGGTGAAGAGAGAGGGAGATATACATGTGTGAAATAAATGGAGAGAGAAGAAGGAAGAGGGAGGATGCGAGAGAGTGGAGAGATGGAGGGAAAGAGAGATGTAGTTCGAGAGGGGAGATAGGGAAGTAGATGGTGATTTATAATCCTATTTGATTGCTTGCACTAGATGCATTGATTTCAGTGTAGATGTTGATTTCAATGTATAGGAGGAGAGATGGAGGGAAAGATAGATGTAGTTCAAGGGGGGATATAGGGAAGTAGATGGTGATTTATAATCCTATTTGACTGCTTGCACTAGATGCACTGATATTAGTGTAGATGTTGGTTTCTAATCCTATTTTATTACTTGCACTAGATCCATTGATTTTAATATAGATGTTGATTTCTAATCTTATTTGATTACCTACATTAGATGCATTAATATCAGTGTATATGTTGTTTTGTAATCTTATTTGATTGTTTGCATTAGGTGCATTGATTTCAGTGTAGACGTTGATTTCTAATTTGATGTACATTGATGGTACATTATTTTTAAAGTGATTGGATTAAGATTGTGCATTGATTTCAGTGTAAGCACACAAAATTATTAACAATGTACATTATTATTTGTGTTATAGTAAAATCAACCTATTAATATTGAAGAGAAAGAGAGACAATGTATGATATTTAGTACAAGAGTTCAAGCTAAATATTTAAATGGTTTATTATTTCAATTGTCCTTTTCATATAATTGATATGAAAAGATGAAAAAGCTAACAAGGGTGACAAGAAGAATAGAAAAATAAAATAATTTGAGATTGATCACAATGAATACTATCTGATATTGACTACATTCTTATTATTTTCATTTTCTATCATTCAACATGATTACATTGTCACTTCGCATTCAAAAAAATTATTTCGTCGTTAAATTTATTAACAATATTTATCATCTCAAAAAACTGTGGTAACTAAGAAAAATTTCAAATTAAAATGACCAGATAAATATCAAACATATTTAGCATATATAAATTATTATATTTATATTATCTATATTTACATATTATTGATAAAATTAATCATATTTTCAATAGATTTTCCTT